>CM040186.1:27751525-27794025 GCA_022606455.1 Callitettix versicolor
ATGAATTCAGCAACGTTTATCAGGTAAAATTAAAAGCACGAATTCAACCGCTGCAACTTTTGTTTTGATTGTATTTAAAACGCAAAATTTAATAGCCAAAAATGTCTTCTAAATGTATGTGTGAATTGAGAAATTGTGTACGGTTTTATCACATCAAGTAGTCATCAAGCAAAACGTTTAATGCGATGCAAAAGTACAGCGGCAATAAGTATAAAAAAATTCAAGTTGTAAATTAGGCTTTATGGAGGAAAATTCAATTTCAATCTTTACTGTTTGCCTTGTAAATAATTAGCGCTGAAAAATTTTCTTAACCATTTGAACGTTTTACATAATTCATGGTGGGTCGATGATTTTATATGTTTGCACTTCTGTTTTATGAGCGTGAACACTTTGAGTGAGCCTGTGTTCTTTAAGAATAAGATGTTGTTCAGTTTGAGCAGTGAGGTTATAATATTTTGAACTTTTCAGCGCTAAAGAGCTCAATTTGCACTCCCGAAAAACAACAACGTACATTCCTAAAACGCTTTTCTTTGTTTGATTTTTGACATTTCAGGTTGTGTATACTACGAGTACTCATAAATTTACAAATAACGTCTAAATTTCATCGAATTACGAAATTTGGCAATGCCTTTGTCTACATTAGCTCTAATATAGTGTATTTCGATGATATAATATTAATATGGAGTTTTCTTTTGTTTCAGAGGTAACGATACACTTTTGGACGCGTTCCACCGCCGTATTGCCAAACGCCAGATGTACGCGGAGGACGACCCTGTGGTGGACAGCCTCCTCCGAGACATGGCTACCAGACCCATCGTACATGTCGGTAAGTGGCTGAGTCATGTAGAAAGAGCTGAAGCTTAACTTAGCTAGAGTAAATCGGTTTTAGACTACGTTTAAACGATGGGGCAACTAAGGCTCAGTCTTGTTCTGTAACAGATCCTATAAAACTGCTATATTTTCTCTCCAAGTTTCACCTCATTCCGCATGATTTCTAACATTTCTGTAAACGAAAATTTGTATTTATAAAATAAAAAAAAATGATATACTTTTTAGTTTTTGAAATATTTTCGAAATTGTGTACAATCTTTATAAAGTATCTTTAATATTTTAAGGAAATGAAATTGTAAAGTTTTATTTGCAAATTAATAAAACAATTTCAAGAAAATTTTCCTGCAAAGTAACATCAAATGGTCAGAAATGAGTTCAAATTTTCACTAACCGAACCTTAAAAAACCACGGGGCAAACTTCGATTGTAAAAGTAATATTTTGTAAAAATTGATCACTATGCCGACCTCATTGCTTAGAGTACACTGTTTGTTTCGTTCCATCTCTCACTTGCTCAATTAGTGCCATGTCATAGTGATCGAACTGCTCAATTAGTCTGTTTATTTGGAAGAGTTTGTTATTTGTTTCATATTTAACTAGGTAAGAAAGAACGTTGCTAAATTCACACCTTATAATTATTAACGAATTGTTATTGGATAATGAATTATATAATTCAATGATGAATTATACAATTCATCATTCCAATAATTATTGGAACGGCCTACATAGTAAGAGCAAGACCTCGGACCTTGAAATGATGAAATGAGCACTGATCTCATGAATGGACCTTTATATAAGTGACATAAGGACAGTAATAAGGGAGATAAGGACATTATAAGGGTAGTTAATTTTTTATAGGCGGTGTGTGTGTGTGTGTGTGTTAGCTCTTTTACGCTAGCAATTTCGGTCGTATATTACTTACAATTTGCACAAAAATCGATTTTGATATTACATTGGACGAGTTTGTTACCAAAAAAACGTTCTCTAGTTTCAAAATTGTTGACTTTCAAATTTTTAATTATTCATAATTTATTTTCGAAAATCTGATTTCACCGTCGTAATCTTAGTTAAAACCCCACATAGATTTTGAATTTTCGTATTTCCAACGTAATCTCAAAAGTAATGTTAATGAATACAGTTTTGAACGCTAATTGTGATCGTGATCTCAGAGTTATGATGAAAAACATTACTTTTGGAAATTCGCTTTAATGTCAGCGAGGCAGCTGCGTGCTGCGACCTTTGTAGTCGTGATAAGGGTGTGTTGTTATATATAAAACACAGAACACACACACACACACACACACATATATACACATAAAAACATACAACATACTCATACTCACATACACAGACACGCGCGCGCGCATACACACAAGCGCGCGCACACACATACACACACACACACACACACACACATACACACATAAAAACATACAACACACTCATAATCACATACACACGCGCGCGCGCATACACACACACACACACACACACACACACACACACAAAAGCACACAACACGCTCACATTCACATACACAGATACGCGTGCGCGCATACACACACACACACACACACAAAAGCCCACGCTCACATTCACATACACAAATACGCGTGCGCGCATACACACACACACACACACACACAAAAGCACACAACACGCTCACACTCACATACACAGACACGCGTGCGCGCATACACTCACACACGCGCGCGCAGAGCTTCAGCTAACAACTGATTCTAATTAGTTAATTGCTTCTTTGGTTGTAGTACAAAAAGACGGCGGTACACAAATAAAGCTGGTGATAGACTACAACAACACCCAACAAGCCTTATTCAAACCGATGAGGTAAGTTTGTACATTAATTAGTTTGATATATATTTTTTAAATTTTGTTTGACACTCCCTTACTAGAAACTCACGGCGTGTGGAGAGAGCGAGGGATTTCAGGTTTCACTACAAAAATCCCAGTGTTCTATTAAGCGGTTGGAATATATATATATATATATATATATATATATATATATATATATATATATATATATATATATAATAGTGAGTCCGTTTGACGTTCCGTAGTTAATGAGAAAAACAATCAAATAATGTAAAACAGTGTATATAAATACGTTTTAGTTATTTTAAAACAATCCCACTCATTATATTTAGGTTATTTAATACAATAAGCTTAATTTAAGTATTAAAGTAAGCTTTGTTCTACTTTCGCATTTAATACTATAACCTATAATATTAATGACTGAATTCTTACATTGTATTTTATGTAACTGTGTTTTATATTACATATAAAAATTAGGCTACTGTATTTATCGTTTACTAAAAAAAAAAACAGAGTGTTTTATTTAATAACACTTAACATATTAGAACTGGCCTAGAGATGTGTGTGTGTGTGTGTGTTTTAGCATGTTCACCTTCGCAATTTTCATTGCGATTGATTCAAACTCGGTGCGATAATTCATTAGGATGTTAGCTTGAACAAGTTAATTAACCAGAAAAATTCGTTCAAAAGTTTCAAAATGGCGGTCATTTAAAATTTTATAGTGTAACTTTTTTGTCTTCAATGTTTTTGAAAATCAGATTTCACCGTCTTAATTGGCATTAAAAACTGCATAATTAACATTTTGAATTTTTAAAATCCGTTGGAAAATTGAAAAAAAATTGACGGCGGTCAGGGATCACTTTTGTACTTTCAATACAATTTGGAAGTTTGAAACGCTAATATATATATTGCAGATTTTATGCTTAATATGGTGGTGCCATGAATTTCAAAAGTGTTAAGAAAAATAAAAATGCTTTTGGAAATTCATTTCTATCACGTCAGCGAGACAGCTGCTTGTCGAGATTGTTTTTGAGGAAATAATTGAACGTCAGAAAGTTTATTATGAAAGTTTATTAATGAATGCCTGTAGCTTATTATTACCGTTTTTCACTATAATCGTGGAAATTCCCGATCGTTTCAAAAAACGACATCTCACAAACAGATCCCGTTATTCAAAACAAAGTTGGAGCAGTTTGGACGTGTTGATTACAAAATCCTGAAAATAAAGTAATGGCGGCTCCCAACTTGTCTGTTGTTGTTTTTAATTAAAGTGGGGAAATAATTAGTTCATCCCTTACTTCCCCTTCACCCTCGGCAGCGTTTATTGTTTAACGTCAAGTAAGGTGTTTTGGATTACTTTGGAATACGTAGGGCGGAAAGTCAGCCCTTACAAGTTGAGGCTTCGTGCCCTAATTGTCCTAATCTGCCTTGCACTTAACCTCATCAAGTCAGGAGTTAGAAATACGCCCTTCGCATAATAGAGACTAACAGTGCCCTCAAGGCTTTGTACGTGAAAAAAAAATAAAAAAATATGAGTTAATGAATTACAATGGTTCTCTTTTTCTTTCTAAATGTATAGAGTTGTAAAATAAATCGCTAGATAACGTTAGGTGTAATTACGGAAAATAATTTAATAAAATCTGCCATTCTGGTTTTGTACGATCTTTTTTTTGTGTGCCTACGTTAAATATATGCAGATCCTGCTTAATGCTGATTGTAATTATGAAGTCGGATTTTCGAAAAAAAGTGACAGATAAAAATAAATTATCACTGAAAATTCGCTTCCATCACGTCAAGCGAGAAAGGTACGTACATAATTATTTACATTTTATTAACCAAAGATCTTCACGTATTCGTGCGAGTGACGTTCTTTTTACCGGTAACTCTCTAGCGACCAAACGGTAGATTAATATTTTAAAATCTTGACTGATTTGCTTGAAGTTTTATACGCCTCGCTGACGTAATGGAAGCGATTTTGCAAAAACTAAGACAAATACCGTTATACATTCACAAACATGTTCGTATTTAACAACAATTAAACTAATGATAACAGCTGTGTGAGAACCTAATTTATAAAAGAATTTACGTTCCGATTGCACTGACATAATCAGCAATCATATTAGCAATCACTGCGTATATTAGCATTTTAAACTTTCAGTTGAATTGAAAATTCAAAAATGATAGAAGTCATCAAATTAAATTTCTTAATTTCAACGTATTTTGAGAATTCAAAACTCTGATTTTTGCAATTTCTAATGCTGATTAAGACGGTGAAATCGGATTTTCAAAAAACGTTATGATAAAGGAATCATCATTTTTTAAAGGTTTAAAACTGTTGAACGAATTTCGCTGGTTAACGAAATTGTCCAAGCTATCACTATAATCGATTTTTAAGCCATATTTAGAGCAAATAGGCTAGTGCCAAAATGGCTAAGTTGCTAATACAAGCAAACACACACACGCGCGCGCACACACACACACACACACACACACACACACACACACACACACACACACACACACACACACACACACACACACACACACACACACACACACACACACACCTTTTTAATAACAACTCTTCAAAAAGTGATCTAGAGTTCAAGAGCAGTGCTCATTTTCAAGGACTCCTGGGTCAGGGTCTTACCATGATAGCTGCTCCAATACTTAATATTTCCAGTAGAAATCAGTTAAAAATAAATCCTATTAGCCAAAAATTCATAACTATTTTGAAAATCTGACTTTAATGCTACTTTAAATTATGAGAGTATGTTTCAATACCGCAGAAAATCGATTTCGGTAAAGTAATCGAGCTTGAAATTTAAAATAGCACGTTATTTGACTTAATCCGTTTGAAAATAATAGAAATTTATAATCTTCAAAACAAATTTGTAATGTGGACGAAAACGAAATTTGTTCAGATGTTCGCGTTTTCCAGTCACCCTGTACACTGAGAAACGGTGCTAGTTAGGCAGAAACAATTAGAGATACGAAGAGGCAAACACACCTAACCCCGCCACACCTGAGCTGGCTAAAGTGACATGCCTGCATTATTAACTGCCTCAACGGACAGGGTTCTTTTTGTTTCCATTATTCATTTTAAGATTGTCAATATTGGTACGCCTGGCTTAGAAGATAAACTTTAAAGATAGAAATACAGAACAGACGCCGTCAAACAATTATCCAGATTTAGTAAATGCAATAAGACATATTTTTCCGGTCCATTATCTCCCCAAGAAATAAAAGTACACGAATGGAACTCAGGGAGATACCGACAGAAGCGACGCTTTTCTTAATGATATCTTTGCTGAATATATAATTAATTACTTTGAAGTTATATTCACAAATATGTTAATTTGTTTAAATAAATAAATACTTTAAACTATCTTAGATATTATTTACTGTAATTATAGTAAAAGATTTTATGTTTTATATTAATTCGTAACGATCAGCTGATACGCTATAATAAGTTTCAGGTTATGTTGTTAAAAACTAGCAATGTTCACAACAATTATTATAAACGTTTGTATTAATTTCGAATGTATTATAAACGGTTACAACGTGTACGTGTTCTTCAACTAAAGAAAAATACCGAAACCAAAGCAACACAACGTTTTCATATAATACGCGTGTACTGTTATCGAAAAGGAGGAAGAAAAAAAAGAGACAAAAATAGAGAGATGAAATTCGTTCCATATTTGCGTTACGTTCTTCTGTTCGGCTACTTCTACGGTGATAACAACCCAATAATGAACGCTACTGTGTTACCCGATTCAAAACGTTTCCCCAAAATAATGTTCCACTATGATTGTAACTACTGGCATTGAGTCTATAATACGAGATTTCACTGCATAGGAAATTGTGTTACTGAAAATGGAGGACGCTATCTATCAGAAAGGAAATGAACCATGCACTAGTTTTGAGACTACAATTAGCTATTAATGTATGAATTACAGTTACGATTATTTGTTAATGTATGAACATCAGTTAGACATCTTAATCGAGTGTAAGATAAATTCACGCCACTGCAGCAAATTATAGACTCAAAAATGTAAAAAACGAGTTCAGTGCGCTCTGATGTCGGGTTTTGATACTACGTGCATTTTACCTTTCATTATGGCATCCTTATTTTAATTCGGTGGAACTCAATGATTATAGACTCAAGACTACTAGTTTTTTGTTTCATATTTTTTATAATCAACCCAATTTTTTTTTAATTTATAGATATATAATATTTACTATATATTTTAGTAAATATATAGTATATAATATGAATGTTATGAAAATTAAAATTTTTAACGATATTCTTGTTACTGGCTATGATTTAAACTCACTTTTAAGCTCAAATGATTTCAAGATAATTCTGTGAAGGTATCAAAAGAGCAATGAGATTATTCAATGATAACGTATTATTATTGTTATTATATTATTTTTCAGATTTCCCCGGGAACAGCAGACGCTGCCCAATCACTTCTACTTTACAGATTTTGAGCGCCACACCGCCGAAATCGCTGCTTTTCATCTGGACAGGTGAGTGCTCGCTATACAGGATGTGACGCAATGACAGTAAGCCTTTTGTATTGCAGAAACTTTGATATCATAACCTTGTTCTATCTCAATAAAATAATACGATAATTTGTTTTTGCAAATTTCCATTAATAACAGCTTTGACAAATTTTTTTCCAGAAAAATTATTTCAACCGTTTCCAAATGGCGGCTATTACAAATCTTTAAAAAACATAGTTATGTTTTTGTAAGTCTGATTTCACCATAATAATGAGAGTTTTTGCATAAATTGCTTTCAAAACTTTTACTCTCTTTCCAAAACAGCATTTAGGTTGGTTGTGCCCTTTCAAAACCACTTTGATTCGAACGTTATCGACAAAAACCAAAATTAAACTTGCTTAGTTTCTCATAGTTCGTTAATCAAATTTATTTCAAATTTTTGTTTCAAATGAAGATTTATATCGCCAGTGAACGTATAAAATTTGAATTAAAAGACTTTTACGAATCCTTTGAAAATCGTAAAATCAAAAAATAAATCTTTACCGCATATTTTTATAAATATTTAATCTTAAACCTTAAGTTATTTAAAATTGAGTACACCTTCAAATATAAACTATATATTATGAACACCTGATATGAACGGATACTGAAACTATCAAAAAATTTCCATTGGAAAATGAGCTGAGAAATGAAGCGGTAATCATGGTAAGACCCAGACCGGAACCTCGAAATGAGCGCTGATCCTGACCTATAGGTCATTCTTTTTGAGGTAACGTTAAAATCTGTCTATCTACCTCTCTCTCTCTCTCTCTCTCTCTCTCTCTCTCTCTCTCTCTATATATATATATATATATATATATATATATATATATATTGTGTGTGTGAGTGTGTGTGTGTGTGTTTTCTTTCGTAGAACGCTCACGTTTGCAATTTTAATCCGATTTGATTTTCAAACTTGGAAGAACTGATTTTGAAAATAGCCTTGAATATATTTTGAGCACGTTCGTTAACCTGTAAAATGCTTTTAACAATTTCAAAATGGCGGTCATTTCAAATATTTAACTTCTTTAACCTTTAACCTAATGCTGTAAATGTATAACTATTTTTGATTTAATTATTTAAAAAATCTTATTTCAACATCGTAATTTGCGTTAAAAATTAAAAAACATTCACGGCGGTCAAGGTTTATTTTTGTATTTTCAATTAAATTTTGATTTTAAAACGCTAGTATATGGAGATATTAATGCCATGTATAACGGTTTTTAAAAAAGGACATTACTTTTACAAAATTCGCTTTCATCACGTCAGCGTGGCGATTGTTTAATTTTTTATTGATCATTTCCGTAACGGATTTATTGAGGGATATTTTATGTTAGAATGGTAAAATGTTGTTACCACTTATCTAATTTTATCACCTAACCTTACTCCACACATGACGCTGGTTCATGGTTTTCCATTTTCTATTTTATTCTTCACAATACCGCCACAATTTCCATTTGTTCCAACGTTAAGTTAAAGAAACGATCCCTTTTCCGTATTCAGTGTTTTGTAAATCTTCTAAGCACAGGATCAGTGTAAGTGAGATAGTGTATGTTTTATCAATAACGACTTACCGTAAAGGGATATTTAGCACATTCCTGTTGGCAGAACTGTAAGCGTATACAAAGGACTGTATTGAGTGCAGGGATATTTACCGCTACAGTAACAACACTGCATAAAGTTAGTTTAATTTGTCGTAGATAAAGTTAGATTTAAAGTTTTCTTATTTGGAAATTTTCGTCTGTACTATTGGCAGAATAGTTTAATCAACTGTTTAGAATTTCTAAAATAAAATCAACGCAATCACCACAAATCTTAGCACACTTGTAAAACGCTATTTAAAACGGGGAAATTTAGTATTACAATTGGCATCACTGTAACCAAAGTGCGGTTAGTTACATAAAGGTTAGGCGGGATCAGTTATGAGCAGTGTATGTTTTGGAGTTACACCTTAAAAGAGGACAATTTTGTTGTGATGTCACGTACAGTCTGTTTAACAGTAAAATAGGTCACAAGGAGGTTATCAAATTAGTGTTTTTAATAAAGAAAAAGCAAAATTATTTTAACAAAAACTTACTTCATAGTATATTATGAAATAAACGGTAACAACCTTAAATCTAATAGTATAAAAATATGTTAATGTTTGTTTTTCTTTTATGAAGGACAATATGAAGCATTAACAATGACTTAAAAGCGATTGTTGTCCGTATATATTTTGAATCAAACAAAACATTTAGACTACTTTCCTGCAATACAAATAAAACGCTTTAAAATAAAAAAGAGAAAACTCATGCACATTGTAAAAGCCAAAACAAACAAAATTGAACAAAAAGCATTGACAACCTTAAGTAGGTCTTTGTGAAAAGCTAGAGAGTAAATTAAAGTTAAGGATGGGATAACGTAAGGGATGATTTCTGGCATGTCGCCAGCCCATGTTCTTATGGGTGTAGATATATCGTCCGCCTTACAAAGCCAACCGGGCAATTATATTTAAGGATGCAGAATGAGAAACTGGAAAACAACCTTGAGCCAGAACATGATGATGTCAGCAATTCCTTTTCTTGATTTTGTAATGAAAAATACCGTAAGGAGAACAATAATCGCGGCACGCAGCTGTCTCGCTAACATGATGGAAGCGAATTTACAAAAATATTTTTTTATCATACCTGCCTTTTGAAGCTCTGATTTCGCCATAATAAACAGCGTTAAAATCTGCATATAACGCATTTTAATTTTTCGAATTGCCTTGACGAATATAAAATGAACCCTGACCGCCGTCAAATTAAATTTCTAAATTTAAAAGCATTTTGAAAATTCAAAATAATTTATGCAATTTTCAACGCTAATTTACGATGGTGAAATCAGATTTTCAACGATTAAGAAAAAAAGTTACTCATTTTTGAAGATTTTTAATGACTGTCTATTTGAAACTGTTGAACGAATTTTGTTGGTTAACGAACTTGTCTGCGCTATAAACAGAACAAATTTTTGTGCCAAGTTTGAATAAAATGGACTGATATTGAGTACTTGAGCATATGTATTTATAGACTTTTTAAAGGCCCTTAAAAAAAGCGATCTAAAGTTTAAGATCGGAAAGTTCTTGCTCTAGGTTTTATCATGACTATTACTCCAGTCATCTTTATCCCTTCATCACCTTCCCTTATTATAAAAAAATTTCCAAATTCTATAAATAATCTGAAGAATTTTCAAATATTTCGTGAAGAAAATTCAGTTCGGAATTTATCGATAAAAAATGTGCAAAATTAGTTTCATTTTAAACATTTAATTTTGATTAAATAATATGAAGATGCAACTCGAAACTGTATAGAACATATGAAGTAAAAGACATTTGGCCTACCTTCCGAAAGTAATTCTAAAAACAAAATAAACCCTAACGCGGTCAGTTTATATTTAGGTTTTTCCGATTTTCTACCAAATCGTCCATTTTTTAAATTTAAAATTTGGTACGCTAGCTTTGCTTATTGTTTTTCATATATGACCCAGATGTTTGTCGATTAATTTGTACCAATTAGAATAATTAGGCTGCGCGATTTTTGGACAATATAGCGACCCACAACGTGTTGTTTTGTTACATACGGACTAGATTTGAACAAAGTTTGATAAAAATAGTAGAAGATATTTTCAGAAATCTTAATTTTTTAGTAAATTTCTAGTAAAAAATGACCTATTGGAGTGCCATCATAATAATACCCAGACCCGGGGACCTTGAAGTGAACCGGGTAATCACTTTTTGAGTGGTAGTTACAAGTTACATAATTGTAGCAATATTATATATGTTTACGTTATAATTTCAGTCTTTGATTCAAACTTGGCACAAAAATCGATTTTGTTCATAGCTTAGACCATTGTTCGCAAAACAACAAAATTCGTTCAGCAGTTACAAATCTTTTAAAATTAATAACTTTTTTGTGTAGATATTTTTTTAAATCTTATTTTATCGTCGTAATCAGCATTAAAAAACTGCAAAAATTACCTTTTTGATTTTTCTGATTTGCAATGTATATTTAAAATATAAAATACTATATGTCGATTTTAATGCTAATCATGACAGTGAGTATGCAACTTGAGAATTGTTAATGTAATGAAACGTTTTTGGAAATTCGCTTCAATCACGTCAGCGAGACACCTGCGTGCCATGATTATTACTATATAGAAACCCACAAATTTAATACTTCTGTATCATTTTTTTAACCTATCAAAGAATCTTTTTGTTTTCGGAAGTTTTTCGGTTGAATTTTTAAGATTAATATGAACAGAAGAAGAGATAACGTTATCACTTAACTGTAAGTAGAACCAGACAAATATTTATCAAACTACTCATTATTCAATAGTTTAAAGGAGTCAGTCAGTTTCCTCAAGAACTCAAACAGTTGCAAAACTAATAATCTCTTCAAACAATGTGAAAAATTGGCATGACAAATATTAGTGTAACCTCAATAGCTCTATGTATGAATATTTTTAGTTCTTGTTAAAATTTTCAAGAATTCAAAATTTAATACAGCTATAGAGCAGACTCGTGACTTTTTTGTTTTTTTATTGCTATCTTGCATTGTATACGAGTAATTTTTCTCTTTTTAGTAACGTTTTTCGAATTTTCGTTTTCAAATTTGAGTAAGTGATGTTCAGGTGAGCTTAACCGCTGTTAAAAAAATATTTTTAGCGAATAATAATTTTGTTTAATTAAATTTTTTGAGCTGAGTAAAGTGCAGTAATTTTTTAAGTTGTACAGTTACGCAGGGATTTTATTGTCATTATTGGAAGGTTGGACTGATCATTGTATTCATATTTGAACTGTGTACGTGCGCGCGCGTGTGTTGCCAGTTTTAGTTAATTTTAATGAACATGTTTATCATAGTAGAGTCAGATCAGGTTCTGATCAGATAATTTTAACATTTCTTTAATCGTCTGCAGACTTTTGGGGTTCCGCCGCGCCATGCCCGTCACCGGCCGCACCCTCAACATCACCACCGAGATATACGAGATAGCCGACGGCGAGCTCCTTAAGACCTTCTTCGTGTCTCCCTCCAACAACATGTGCTTCCACGGGAAATGTTCCTACTACTGCGATACCAGTCATGCCATATGCGGTAATCCCGACACTCTGGAGGGATCCTTCGCCGCCTTTTTGCCGCCCAAGGAGTTGGCCAACCGGAAGATCTGGAGGCATCCGTGGAGGCGGTCATACCATAAGAGGAGGAAAGCTCAGTGGGAACAAGGTGAGACAGATAACACGTTAAGCCACTCAGGTAATTAGGTCTGTTGTTCTAGGCTTCTAGGTTTTTTCTGTAAAATGTACTTCCTAGTTGTTGACTGTTGCCCCCTGGGGCAGATGTGAAACGTTCTTTAATAAAAGAAAATGTTTAATAACGTACGGGTTCGTCACTCAGAGCTGAATGCAGGAACAAGTCTAATTACTACAGAAATATTTTCAAGCGTTACGTCATTGAATGTAAACGTACTAGAATGATAACCCTTATGGGAGGTATGTGAACGCTAGCTGCTTGTGGCATCTTGAGGTAGAGTGTTCAAGTACTAGTAATGTCTATTTTCTCAAACTACTTCTCCGTCATTGCAGTGTGAAGCGTTCGTAGCGGCAGATAGTCCAACTACTTGGACTTCAGCCGCTGATATCGAGTACGTTTTGTATAATGGTGGCTGTACTTCTAGTCCGTTTATATTCAGTGGTTACGTCGATGAATGTTTCCTTTCGTCAATGGGACATTCGCCGTCTTTTGAACCAACACCAAACTCTTCTGCAAGACATTCGTTACATACAGGTTTATTTAACGTTCTTATAACAGCTGCTGCTTTAGGTTACTTACATTTTGTGACATCTTATCCTTCTGCCGCAGAGTCCGACTACTGTAACCTGGTCAGGGAGATCCCGCCTTACGACACCGGACCACGCCTCTACGATCTCATGGACATGTCTGTCTTCGACTTTCTAATGGGCAACATGGATCGCCACCACTACGAGACCTACCGGATGTTCGACAACGATACCTTCCCTTTGCATCTGGACCATGGTCGTGGGTTTGGGAGGCCGTTTCACGACGAGCTGTCCATCCTTGCTCCAATACTGCAGTGCTGTTTGATCAGAGACACCACTCTGGAGACGTTGCTAAGGTAGGGTAGAAAGGGGAAGTACAGGGTGTCTAGAAAGTACTACGTTTTTCTTTATGACTTATTATGATAAATATTGTTAACGCTTTTAATTTCTATGGACATATGTTTTAACTCAATTATTCAACAATGTTGAAAAATTCTTGTAAATTTTCTTTCTTAAGGGTGTTAATTATGGATCCTTTCCGTCTTTGCCAGGACATCTTCAGTTGAGTCAAATCGGTATAATTTCTGCGAAAATAACCATTTAAAAAACAAGTAAAAGTCGGCACGGCATTATCAGAAGAATAATTGATTGTGAAAGCATAGGAATTTGGGATGGCATGATAAACGGCTTAAATAATATACCAAAAGCTGTAAGCCTTTTGACATTTCATTGTAAAGGTTTTAAATTTTAGATAAAAATTACCATCACAATGAATTGGTAAAATTTTAATCGTAATACAACTTCTTTACTGATAAATTTGGATTCCTTGATTCAGATACCACAACGGACCAGTACGGCTGAGCGAAGCAATGCGACGTTCCATGGCCAAAGACCCGATCAGCCCGGTGTTATGGGAACCTCACCTGGTGGCACTGGACCGCAGGGTAGGGATCATCCTCAAAGCCATCCGTGATTGCCTAGAGGCCGCTAAAGAAGCCGCCAATATTCAGGACGAAGAGGAGACGCCAAACGATGCGTCTTAGGAACATCTCGTTGTGATGTTTGGAGTGCAGTTCTGGTGGACAAACTTTATTGCGTGGACAATTTAAACTTTATTGTGCGACTGAATATCAAAAAGTGTGTTGGTGAAACGTAACACTTTATTCCAAATGTTTTATTTCTATCCTTGCTTTTGTTGAAATTTGAAAAAAACACACTTTTTTGATTTCGTATGAGCCTGCTCTTCAATAGGAGGACTTAGCGTTACACCCAACTTTTAATCTATTTTAAATCTTCAGCAGAGATCACATGAAAACAAAACAGTAGCACAAAACATGAAGAGAATATGCACTAATGCATACACTTTCTTTTTCATTCATCACAAATATTAACCCATACATGTATTCATATAACATACTGTTTAAAGGAAGCACGGATGACCAAACTATAATGTATTTATACAATACCTGTAAGATATCGGAAACAATGTAAACTTTCCGTACGCCCAAATTCAAAGTTTTATATCGGAAGTGTTTCCAAAGCTAACTCGCATTTCTGTTTCCGGTTACGTCCGTCAATATTTCTCTGATTGTTTATAACAGCTGTTTTAATTATTTGTTTAATTTTACACTACGTTTGCAGTTCCGTGCAGATAAACACGTGGTGATTTTGGTGCGGACGCTAAAATATCATATAATAGTCTTTATATCAGTTTCTTAGAGATAAATGATAGTTATTTTCTTAGTTTGTATTTTGTTAGAAATTAAAACAAGTACGTTTTCCATCGAATTTCCACTAAATCAAAGTAAGAACATATTGAGATGGAGACAATAATTTTTTTACACGGTAAAGAGACATTTGAGTAATATTAGGCCTTCTTAGCACTGCGCAAGTTATGATCTGCTTCTAGCCGTGATGAAGCAGTGTTAACGGACACCACTGAAGCTTTCACTTATCTCTACAATTACCTTTATTTATATAAAGGGTGGTACGATACTTACTGTCCCTTTATTTGGCTTGAATAGCAGGTTGTAATATCTTCAAAATATCCAGCCGCTATCTTATACATTGCCGGATAACTATTGCGTTTCAAAGCTCTTGGAAAGATCCCAAGGTATTTTTGTTGCGAGTGTTCTTCTTACCATACCTGTTGTAACTTTTCAGTTTTCCTTCACGTCAAGGTCACTGTTGCATATTATTCCTACAAATATTAAATGAAAGAGCAAATCGGAAGAGTGCTTTGCCATCTTTACATTAAAAGGAGTTCCTGCTAAAGGGGGTAGAAATAACAGACACTCTTTCTCGAATAGCGAAGCAAATTTTAATTACAGTTTGAAATATTTCTCAACTTTATCCATAAAAGTTTTGTTATACTTGCTCACCTTCCTTGGAGAAGGCCCGACTGATGAACGGCCTTCCTCGCAGTTACAGACTAACCGCGTAGTGAACAGGCTGCGCAAGAATTTCTCGCGCATGTAGGAGAATTCCCCTCCAGTCCCCTCCAACAGTCTAGTGACACAGACTGTTTACTGTTTATTTTATCGCTGTGCATTTTGTCGTTATCACTGTAAAATTCAAATTCCAATTTCGCTGAAATAAGTAGATAGTGAAGGATAGAAGGCGGGAGTTGTCGTGATTTCACCTCTCATTTACATTATCTGTCTTCTAGTTGGTGTTCCTGGCAGGCCGTTTTCTATGCGTACTACCTATACGGTAAAGGGTGGTTCGTAGAATGTGTAAAGAATGCGCATCTCTTGTGATTCCGTTTGTGACCCCTCCTATTTAACATTGGAAATAAATCTCAAAATACTTGAGTGGGCCTACCGGTCGAGTCGCTTTAGAATTGTACTGTGTGAAGAGGGTCTTAAAAGTTTGAACGTACAAATTCAATTTCAACATTTGAAAGCCCAATAAGTTTTATGGCTATTTTATCAATCATTCCTTCTGGATCAGAGGATTTTCATTGATGTTTCTAGTGTTTATAGTAATTTATACAAGCGGTTATGAATTAAAAAATTGTTGGTAATAAAACAATTTCTACATATTCATTTACTAGTATTTTGTGCAATGTCTAATCAGCTGATTGGTCTATAAAATGTACAAACATAAAAAAACTATTTCTACATTAACGTTTTTAAAATCGATGCTGTGCGCATTGACAATGGCGCTCAAATTGGCGATAGTTTCTGTCCAAGTAGTTTAAAACTTTAATAGTAAATAATGCCGCCATTTTAGTAGTTTTAAAAAAAGGAAGGATATACGTTTGTGCCAGTAAGTCTCTGGTATACGTAGACGTTGCGAACTGCGCACGCGCAAAGTGATGATGATTTGCCCAAAAGTGGAAGAATATACGTTCCATATATTCTGCGTTCTATTATCAGTAAGGCGAACTAGTTTAGTTCAAGCGACTACCTCTACTGCGTATACTCAACCTGATCTACGAAAACTGATTACATGATAAAGGCCTATTAGAGTACCCTAATTTTTTGTAACTATCCATATTTTTTTTTAATTCTCACTTTTTTCTCCTTTTCCTAACGTTTTTCACTGACCACACACTGTTAATACATGTAAATAAACTTTGGGCAGCAAACATATTTGTAAATATAGTTGTACTGTTATTTTTTGGGGGAAATTAATTTTGGCGATTATCTAGTCATAAATAAAGTCCGGCCAATTAATGTGTTGTCTTTTATTTATTGTAACATATGTTCCTCTTGATCACGTGATAGTCATATGGCAAGTGAGTGGTTGATAGCATGAATACTTATAAACTAAAATCTTATATTTGTTAAACGAAATGAGATGTATAATCAGACCTGGAAATCGAGTAACGTTTGGTATTTTTTGCTTATGTGTTTATACTGATAAATTATTTTATTGGGTGTAAAAACTACAAAAACAGCTGATCTGTTAAAGAAATGTTATACATTTCTTGTGTAAGTTTTGCATAACTTTCTTCATGAAACTGAATGTTTGTAGATAATATGTATGATATCTGCACCAATGGCTTCCTCGAAAAAACCTGTAGACTCTTTCAACAAAAATTAGGCTTCGGTGGTCGATGTGGTTAAAACACCGGCCAGTCTGCGTCTCTGAACTGAACTGTGAGTCTCATTCTTGTGTAGACTCAGTTCTTCAGTTACTTTACCCTTACCATTAGCACTGATCCCTCGTTCTCTTTTGTCTATAACTAGAATAAAGTGAAAAAAGTAAAATTTTAATAGTCTAGAGTGGGCATTAAAATTTTGATATTAAAAATTCCTTTAAGAAAAGTGACAAAATATACTGGAAATATATACAGCGTTTCAGTAGAATGAAGTTGTGAGCTATTGGTTTTTTTTAATTCTATTGGTAAGACTGGAATTTTTATGGTTAGTAAAATTTCCTATCTTTATTTTGATAACAGGTAATGTTTTGTTGAATATTATTTTACCCCCTAAATCTTGGATTTCTAAATCAAAATTATCGAATTGTTTAAAAACTCTTGAAACTTTTTTTACTTTTTGTAAACATTACTTATGAAAATTTACGCAATTTTAGTATCAAAAAGATGAACACGTTTAGCAAACCTCTCCATACTTTTTACGCCATGTTTATTTCATACATAAAATTTTAAATTTATGTAAATTCGAAATAAATTAATTAAATTTCAAACACCAAAATAATTTTAAATTTATTTTGTTCCTTTATTCTCCATCATTATTAAAATTAAAATTATTTAAAATCCTTTGATTTTTTTCATTAATTTTCGATGTATATTCTCAAATTTAAACTAATCCCATTTTTAAATTTTAAAAATGAATAAAACGTAAAATTTAAATTTAAATAGCAACTTGATTAGAACTAAATTTATCTAAAATAACGATGATACGTTTTAGTAGTTAATCTATATTAATAGTAAGCAGTATATTTTTTCGATAAATAGAAAAAATACATTTGTCTTCATTATAAAAACTCGATCAAAATGGCAATGCTCATGTTTCTAAACAATATCCTTTACTAGTTTATCTATGACGATATCTACACGTAATAACAATCAAGACATCATACGTTAATTTATTCAACAAACTAGATCATAAAGGCAATGCATTTTTCCTACAAATCATTATATAGTTTACTTTTTCTTTGGAAGGTTTAATATATATATATATATATATATATATATATATATATATATATATATAGATATATATTATATAGAATATATATATATATATATATATAAATATGTATAATTATATATATAACCATATATATATATATATATATATATATATATATATATAATAACCTTATTATTGGAGGGTTTGTTTTATAGAATATATTATTTCGAAAACATGACCATCAGAATTTGCTCAAATATTGGTCACAAGTGCGGCTTGATGACTCCAAGACATTATAACAAAGTTAAAATAAAAGAAATATGTTCGTAGGTAAATAGAGACGCTGAATAAACCCTGACAGCTGTTGGTTTTTTCAATTTATTCTGGAACAGTCGTTTTATTGCTGACTTGGTACACTGATTTGAGTTATGAATCTGTAGAAGGTGACCAAAATCTGATACGATTTTGAGAAATTTTCTGTTACTTTGGCCGTGAATTTTGGAGAAATAATTTTGAAAGTGAGAAAATTTATGTAATGTGTTCACACATTTATTTTGATACATCGAAATGTTGAAAGTAACTGAATGTGAAAGTTTGTACAGTGTTTTTTGAACCAGTTATTGTTACAAATTTTCTACACAAACTTGAGCTATCGCTCTTCATATCTCTCTCTACATGTAATCATAGACGAGCAGACATTTTAGTAAAAATCACACTGTTGGACACCGATGAGCAGAAAGTCTCAAATTTATTTTTACGATCAGAATAATTTCTACGTATTTCATTGTAAAAAAGTCTGTATTTTCGCAATTTATTTAATTAATTTTACAAAAACTATTAAGTAGTGTAACTTTTCGATTGTTGATTGTTTTAAGTTAATTACCAATTGAGTCACTTAATAGGCAATGAATTGCATGATAACATCACACTTATCACTGACTACGTTCAACGAGCTCCTTCATGGTCAGGACAAACCCAGGACCACGAAATTATTTTTTTGGAACATGTTTTCAGAAAAACCGATCCAGTTCACAGGCACATCTTCTCATCAAAATTATAAAAAGTCTCAAAATAAATACAGTCTGAGAAAACGTATTTTACTAACAATCGTCTCCATTTGGTTTCTCTACAAATTTTATCTGTAGAACGTCTTAACCAATTCAATTGGAATTTTGCACTGTATTCATCATCTAATGACGTAAAACGCAACGTGTTAAATAAATAATTAACATGTTCCAGTAATTCGTTAACAAATAATCCACTTGAATGCCAAAAAAAGTTCAAAAACCGTTTGCAAAACCTAAGGTTTGTGCTTTTGTTTATTGCGCAGTTGTGACCAAACGCATTGACTGATTCTTTTGAAATTTAGTAAGAAGGTACATTGTATGAAGCCCGAATGATGTATATATATATATATATATATATATATATATATATATATATATATATATATATATATATATATAAATTCTCATCTACTCATCTACTTCCCGTCTTATGATGGCGGCTTCTGATTTACAATTACGAGTGTACGCAGTTTTGGCCAAACGCATTAACCGATTTCTTTGAAATCTGATACGAAAGTGACTTGCGTAAAACCCAAATAATTTATGTGTAAGATTTTTTCCATTTAAATCCGTTTCAAGATGGCGGTTTCTGATATAACGATTACTAGTGTACGCAATTTTTATTAAGTGCAATGACCGACTGTTTTGAAATTTATTACAAAAATACCTTGTGTAAACCCCGAACGAGAAATGTATATGATTTTTTCCATTCACTTCCGCTTCAAGGCGGGTTTTGATTTAACGATGTGATTGTAGTTGCTGGTTATCTCCCGTAATTCTGGCTGAACGGCAAGACTTATCGTAATCTTGGCAGTGTCGTAAAGAAAGAGCGTAAAATTTCTAATAAAGTTGGTCCAATAACATTCTTAATAAATATTACAGTTACCGGTTGTATTGGCGGATAAAGTTACGAGCACTCTGTACACTAATTAAGAATATACTGCAAACTAACAGTTTAATTTATTAGCGAATTGTATGATTATTAAAACTAACCAATAATTTTGTTTATTTAAAAATGAAAAATTCATATTTGTTTTATAATCTTTGTGATTGTTCAATTTTTTAACAATGTTCAATGTTTTATAATAATTTTAAGTTTGAATTTATTTTTATATTTAGAAATCATCCTAAATGTTGTACGGGAAGACTTTGCTTATAGCAACCAATTTTAAGGCAAAATAATGGTCAGCGTCACCTTCGATGCACGTGCTGCTCCTGTAAGCTGGATGAGTTGATCTGATGACGGACCTTTTTATGGACGCAGAAAATTTTCGCAACCCTTATTTTCGCGTGACTTCGTCATTGTTTCCAAACTATATTTTCTGTTTTTTTTTTTTGTGTTTAACGTCCGACTATTGTGCACACTTGGGCTAATGCAGACATAAATGTAAATTTTAATTTTTAAGAATTTATTTAAGTTATTTTTAATACTTAATTATGATGTTTTTGGATATATAACCAATAATACTGCGACTTTGATACACTATTCTGGTAATGCAGAAAATTTGCAGTTTTTTCAAGTCACCTAATTGTACAAATTGTTTTAAAAGTTTAACAAAAATTTGCAACCAAGACTTACCAAAAGCGATTACGGTGTCCACAAATTTTCTATATAAAGTGCATTTTGTAAGAAGAGTGCTCAGGTTGGTCCCCATTCATTTCCTCTAGGTTGGACCGAATTATTAAAAAATATCATTTAGATATTACTGTTCTTTTTAAACGTGTAGACGATTAGAGATTTCTCTGGTCAATCCTTGAGTCCTTGGGTATTTATTTCTGTCGCTCTAATCATTGCTTGTTATTAATTTGGGTCTAATTAACTTTTAATTTATTTTCTCCCTCCTAGTTTGAAAATAATTTGGTAGGTAAGGCTATAAATACACAATCTACCGCTAAATACTGAATCCAGTACTTATTTTTTATACCACCTTTAGGCGATTTTCTATATATCCTGAAACACTCGTTCGATTTAATGTGTTATTAACAATGTGACAGTCAATTATCAATGTTTTTAACTGCAGACTTGCCGATGAATTTTTTACCGCTTGTTAGATTTTGTTTACTTTAATAATATAGGTCTTTAATGAATAAACGAGTACATGTTTTTATCTAATTTTCAATTAAAGCGGAACACGGGTATTCAGCTGGTTTAAGTACGAAGTCTGAGTGTTATTTTTGTTTTCACAGGTTCTTCCTGAAATTACTAAGAAGGATAAAATTCGTTTAAACAAATCTTTTGTAGACGGAAAAATTTGCAAGCCGTAATTAATAAACAAAGATTCAATTCCATCGCTACACATTTAATAAATAATGCCTGCGTTATCCTTGACATTTTTTCTACAAATTTAATATTTTTTTAAAATTATGCAATGAAAAAGAATCTCAAAAGTGTTTTTAAGAAAAATAACTAGTAAATTGTTCTACAGTATGGTTTAAAATTTTTTTAAATACTAATTACTCTTCAAATATATGGACGTTTCAAATACGTTCTTAACCTGGCGTTAAAGTTACTGAAAATATTTATGATAGATAAACTAAATATAAATTAAATAAACTAAATTAATTTGGTGAACGACCGCCTTGTAAAGTGATTAGAAACAACTTCGCGTTATTAAGGGAAACACAGGTTAGAAAAGTAGTGTTTTCTTCTTCCGTTGGTTATGTGTGCTATTGACCGATAACCCAGTCATACAATATGGATGCTGTCGAGCATACCCATCTTAACCACCAGATGGGTTACACAGAATAAGACAAAGTACTTATCGAGTGTTGAAATCACCGCTCGTAGGTATTCAGCGCAAGACAGCTGTGTCCAAACGCGTGCACAGTGTCCTTATGTTTACGCGCCACTGAAGACTTGTAACGGTAAGGCCACAAGAATGAAATTAACCGACTGGTGATATTACTGAGCGCTTGCACAGTCCTGGTGCTTGTACTGGAACGTACGTGCGTGTTTTCGGAACGTAAGCTCGGCAAATTGGTACCAATGAATACAGAATCTATAAGAAGGACACTTCTTGCCTGTAAAAGTCAGCACATTTTTTTGCCAAGAACGCTACTTGGATTCCCCGCCGATAGACAGCGCTGCATGTTTTTTTCTGAACTTGTAGCTCAGTGAAAGACAGATATAGGGTGATGGCATTCTCTATCTCTCTCTTCCTACCAACAACTGAAGGGTTGAGCGAAAATTGTTCGTGTTTACGTCCCAGGTCAACTTTCCTAAACTTTCGTTTTCATTACGGCAGTGAGCCTGTCTATTTAATACAAAAGATCAGTTTCTTACTTTCCTAGACCACCAGTTCCACAACGATGACATCATGATTTTCTGAAGTTGAACTATATATTTGACTGAGTACTATTTGATAAATTTAACAATAATATTTAGTAGAACCTTAATTAATGTACATGCATTGTAAACGTTTAAAATTAAAGAAGTTTAAAAACTGTATAAAATAGCATACTTTGGATCAATTACTACATCGTTTATTTCATCACCTACTGTTCCTAAAATATTTTAAGTAGTGCTGTCCTACATAATAAACAAGAAGTTGGTAGAGTATTAAATAAGAACCCAAATGAGAATTAGAAAAAGAGTTTTTTTGTTTGGAGTTATAATGAAATTAGATCTGGTTCACATGTCATGTTGTACCAAGTTTATAAAAATATAATTTTTACAATTTTTAACATAGTAAACTACAGTGCTAAAAAATTATTTTGTTATCCAATTTTTCTATTAATATATGAGATCCTAAAATACGGAAAAGTAAAAGAATTGTGTTGCATACATTACATACTATAAAGATTGATTAAAAATTATGTTCTCAGACTTTTGGAAATTATTCCGTAAGTCAAAATAATAAAAACTTCCAGTAACCATATTTATGAAAATGTTTTTCTTTTTTTCGATTGTCTGGTCTGTCTGTTAAATTCTCTAAAGAAAAAACAAAAAAAAACTTTTATTTTATTTAAGTCAAACATAAACACCAGGATAACCTACTGTTGAAAACAAATATCGGCATTAAAATCCGCATAAATTAGCCTGGATTTATTTTTCGTTTTTTCCTGTTTAATTCGGAACCGTAAATTTGTTTAGTAAAAATTTGCTCACTGACTTCAATTATTAACCTACGAAATCTAATGAATAGTTTTCTTAAAGCTCCAGAACCTGGTATTTGGGCTGTAAGAACTCATACATTTTGTTTGAGTAAGTACTGATTATATGGATTATATTTTTGTGCACAATCATCAACCTGATTTTTAAAAAATCTGATTTTAATATTTTTCTCGAAAATTATTTCAAAAACCGTTTTTTGAACCGAAAGCTTTCAGAGCACCTGACTAAAAAAAAAAAAAATTCTGTTATTGAACCAAAAATAAAAATCATATATCATTGTTTTCTCTTCCTTTTTATTTTAACTGCGATAATTTGTTCGAAACACGACACATAGTTTTTATTTTTTTTTCAGTAACAGAAATTTGTAACTAAGAAATTGCTCTAGATTTGGTATTTTTCTTAAAAATTATAATTATATGTATTGTATTTTTTAATAATATTTTTTAAAAATAATAATATAACATTTATTTGTTATTGTTTATAAAATTTCAGTAATATTCATTTTATTGTCTTTATTTTCATTACTTATGAAAATAATATGAGACTTGTGACGCGCAAAATACATACGTTATTTAGTATCAATATGAATTTGTGCACTCACATCACGCGATGCGCAAAATCCATCACAACCAGCCCTAAAACATGATATATGTTAATTTTGATAGAGAAAATACTTTGAAATCGTATCAGGTAAAAATTATCAAGAGGTTTTCTGCTTATGTAACTAAAGGATTTCAGTTCAAAACGCGCTACTGACTAACGTTTTTGATTGATCCGTGTTTATTTGTATAAAATTATGTATATGAATAAAAATTATTGCAATTATAAATTACGTCATAAATTATACCATATACCGGCCCGTTTACCACACAAACGTTTTTATAGCGTGTACAGTTAAATATATATTGCATAATAAATTTAATTATAGCCTATATATAGATTTATGTTACCATATAAGCATGCATTAGACAGGATTTTTCAAAAATTTGATTTTAACGCCATTAAACTACTTACCCAGTCCAACTTTAATAATCAACATACAGCCGAGACTATTATAGCTAGAGACTTGAAATTTTTAGGATACCTTCTTACAACAATGTCGAGGCGCACTATTCAAATTGCCACTTAACCTGAATACCATCAAGACTCCGAAATGTAATAATAATAAACAATCAAATATTGCAAAAGTTTTAAAAGAATGCAAGCGCATAGTTTAGGATGAAAGCCCAATGCCAAATAAAAAAGGATTTGAAGCTCTAAATAACTGTCTAAAGGATATGAAAAATTAAAAATTAATAATGTAATTAATAATTACAGTACTTCTATCTGGACATTTTCGACAAACAATACCAGTTACACCTAGGGGAACTCGGGCTAATGAGATTGCAGCATGTATCAAAACTCCATTTTTGTGTGGCCTCAGATAATGAAACTCTCTCACAAAAAATATGCCAGTACATTTAGGAAGAGACAAGATTGCTGGACAGTTTTCTGAACTTCTCTTAAAAATAGGAGATGGAAAATACCCATAATCTGATGGAAAAATTACATTGCCACGAAACTTATGTACAGTAGTAAGAACTTTAAAAGATCTTACACATAAAATATATCCTGGCATCGAAAATCTCAAAGGGATAGCTACAGAATGGTTATGTGAGAGGGCCATTTTAACGTCAACAAATGATACAGCAGCAGAAATAAAATATTATTATACTCTTTCCAAGCAGAAAATATGGAATACAGATCTGTAAATTCAGTATTGGAAGTAGATGATGCAGTTAATTATAGATAAAAATTCAGATAAAAAATTCAGCTAGAGCTGAATTTCTTAACTCGCTAAACCCTCCAGTATTTCCACCACATACGTTAACATTAAAAGTTGGTACTCCAATAATACTTCTGAGGAATCTTAGCCAACCTAAATTGTGCAATGATAAACGTTTACGTAAAACTGCTCTCCAAAAAACCTGATAAAAGCTGAAATTATACTGGATCTGCAAAAGGTGAATCAGTTTTGATTCCTCGCACATCAATGATACCGTCAGATTATCCATTCCAATTCAAGAGAATATAGTTTCCTCTTAAAGTATGTTTTGCTATGACGATATATAAATCTCAAAGTCAAACCTTGAAAATTGCAGGGATTGATGTAAGAGAAGACTGTTTTTCACATGGACAATTTTATGTGGCATGCTCCAGAGTCAGCACACCTGCAAATTTAGTTATTTTAGCACCAAATGAAAAAACCTAAAACGTAGTTTATAGAAAAGTTTTAAAATATTTTTTTAAATTGTTATTTTTTATAATTTTATACTTTTTTGTATTTTTTTAAAACTGTACTGTTATTTGTAGTTTTATTTATTTATTAATTATTATTATTGTTGTTATTAATCTATTGTTGTTTTAGGTCTTAAAAAAAACACAAGAACTGTAAGGGCTCGGAAAAATATATATTTCTATACACATTTTTTTTCCAAGCTCAAATAAAAAAAATGTCTTTCAATGTGATAATGAATGATGATTTAGAATAATAATAAGAATAATAAGGTTCTTTGTTTTCTGCTGCTTATATTATCATTTAAAAAATTATTAAAAATTTATTGTCCATTATCTATTAATTTATTTTCAATATCTATTCCATTAATTCATTAATACATAATCAGTTAGAAAAGAATAAACTTCAATGAAATTTATATATACTGTGAGAATTTAAAATTGCGCGGGTGAAGCCACAACGGGGCACGCTAGCATTAATAATTCTATAATTATATCTATAGGCCTACAATAATAAAAATAAAAATGGTCGCCATTATACTACATACCAGATCATCTAATATAAAACTGTTAGAGCTTTTACAGTTAAATATACCTACGTTGCACAAACTTTGAACAAGATTATTTTTTAATGTATATAAATAAAATCAATAATAGCCCTATACTTAAATTATAATTAACGCTTCTATACTACTTAACAGTTCAATACTTTGTACAATACTTGTACTTGTACATACTTTGTACAAAATTGTTCTACAATATTATGTATATAAATAATATCATTAATAATTATTTAAATTATTAATAAACATTATTGTTACTTGTCCAGCTCAAAGTTCAATTGTTAGAGGATTAATAGTTATTGGAACCATTGCCTGAAATATTGGCAAATCAGACATACATGCTAAATTTTATCTGAACAGCCAATTAGTCACAGAAACAAACAGATACAGATGGACAGACATCCAACTAAAAACCATTTCTTTGGACTCGTGGTAAAATAAACCAATCAACATTTAAAGGTACATTTTTTACGGTCACCAAACCTTCTTTTATACTTCATTTAGGCAAAGAGTAAAACGATAATTGATTTAAGTTTCATTCACAATGCTTTTATTATTTACAAACAGTTTATTAACGTACAGTGTTAGTCAAAAATATCGGGACATCTGAATAACGTTTTAGTTTATTAATGGAGAAAAACTAAATGCATGAAATGATTATTTATAAGGCATAAAGATGTACTTATTAGATGTAGTATGGGGTAATTGCAGATTTTGGAAGCTGAGACAAAGTTGTCTCATGCACTGAAATGTACATCTTTATATCTTCTAAACGCTTCATAAATTTGGTTTTTCTCCATAAATAAACAAGAAAAGTATGAGTCACGACAACATTTGACCAATCCTGTATATTAATATAACTTACTGTTCAATGACAGAACCGATGATGACGGGCGGGAAGAGGTTCATTACTTGTTTGCAAATATAACTTTCACAAGTTATCCCTGTAGTCATAATTTCCCAAATAGGTCAAGCGTTAGGGTAGGATTTGGAGAGGGAAAGACAGAGAGACAGACAGACAGCGAGAGAGAGAGAGAGAGAGAGAGAGAGAAAGAGACAGAGAATGATCCCCTATATCTGTCTTTCTCTGAGCTGCAAGTTTAGAAAAAAAACATGTAGTGCTGCCTATTGACGGGGAATCCAAGTAGCATTGTCAGTCGAATAAAATGGGCTGACTTTTCCATGCAAGAAGTGTCCTTCTTATAGATTCTGTATTCACTGGTGCAGGGTATCAAATGAAACTGAAAGTGATACTGATTGAAAATATATCGTTTTTGCAAGTAAGTAAAATACGATTTAAAAGTTATTTTTATGTTTGAACATCAAGTACGTTTTAAAAATAGCACTTATATCCTGTAAGCTGTACATCACGGCAGCTAAATTCGTTCAACAAATTCAAAATGGCGGCCATTTTTAATCTTTAAAAATCCGTAACTTTTTTGAAAATCTGATTTCACCATCAGATTTGAAAACTGCAAAAATTAGCATTTGGAATCAGCTGAAATTATTTTGTCGGCGGTCAGGGTTCATTTTCCTATTTGAAGTACTTTGAAAGTTTAAAATTCTAATGCCATGCAGATTTTAATGCTGATTACGATGGTAAAATTAGAATTTCATAAAGGGTAAGATACTTTTGGAAATTCGCTCCTATCACGACAACGAGACAGCTGTATACCGCGATTATTTAGCATTATGAAATTACTACTGTAACTTACATATCTTTAGGCCTACTTAATATTGTTACACAAGGTAACTTGATATATTGTCAATATGCAATGGCCTTAGTTTACACGTTTCTAAACTATGTAATCTTGGACAGGTAACCTTGATAGTATGAATAAGATATAATATTACCTAATAACAGAACATACTTTTGGAAGCCTATTGAGTGAAGCACATTGGTTGTGTTTGTCTTGCCAACGGCTACGGGTATACACTTGTATATTTGCGGTTACACTAAAACGTCCACACAAGGTTTACTTTCAGTACATTGTCCTATATTTGATGTTCAGTTCGGTTTATTTTTTATCACATTTGCCTTCCACGTTTTTTCTTCTAGGTACAGAAAGTCTCGATAACTAGAATCTGAAGGGATTGTAAAAAATTCGACTTATCATGGAGATTGAGTAAGTGAGGTTCGAGATATCAATGTCGTCAGAACGAACTGAGGTTGAGGTTAGACCATTTTTGTTTGTAATAGTTCAAAAAACTCCATAACTCGAAGTTTTTCACGGTTAACCACTTTTAACTCGAATTTAAGTGTGTGAAAGCGAAGCACCTTTCGAGTGTTTTAACAGAATAGTAATTTTCTAATTCTTTTAATTAATTAATTGATTATCGTTTTTTTAATAAAACAACACTTTTCAGTTAATAACGTCAAAATTTCGTTTTATGATGTCAAAGAAATGGAAGTGAAGGAAACAATCTTACACATACGTTATTCGGGCTTTATACAAGATACTTTCTTACCAAATTTCAGAACAATCGGTCAATGTGTTTCGCTAAAAGTGCGTAACAAATACACAAACAAAAGCGGAAAGATCAAATTAAATCAGAGACCTCGCTTCACTCGTAAACTATCATAACTTTATTTATTACCTATTGCAGGACTAGGGAACGTATTTTACAGACGTTATTGCACGTATTTATTTGAAACTTTTCAAATAACATAGATATTTCGAGTATACTAGGATCATACAGTTATAATTAAAGTATAAGTCCGAAAGCAATGAATTGTAAACAATACAAAATAAATCAAGTATTTATGCAATTACGTTTATTAAGTTGAAGATATGTGTTTAATTTAGCTATAGTGTAATAATCTTCATTATATAGAATGAAATATACTACAGATATTAACTTTTAATTTTTTTATTTTATAATCACATTGTAACAATAAAATATTAACAATTAAAGAAATAATTGATTTCTTATTGTTGTCAAGAATGACCGTTTTCTATAACGAAGTTTATATTAGTACCTTAGTAAGGATATTGTATTATTGTTAGTCCCAATACTCTTACACGGGAACACTCTACTCTTTCAATCACGCTATTATTGGGAGAGTAGCTGGCTTGTGACTTACACTATCACGACATTCATTCATGCACACATACGCGCGCGCACACACACACACACACACACACACACACACACACACACACACACACACACACACACACACACACAACAACACACACACACACACACACACACACACACACACACACACACACACACACACAAACACACACACACACACACACACACACACACACACACACACACACACACACACACACACACACACACACACACACACACATATCGCCTGCTTAAGTGCAGAGGATAGTGGGTCACCAAGCCAGTACAAAATACTAGGCTTAGTCAAAAAAAAAAAAATAAAAGATAAAAATTAAAAGAGAAAAAAAATTAAAAGAAAAAAAATTAAGAAAAAAAAATTAAAAATTAAAAGAAAAAATTAAAAGAGAAAAAAATTAAAAATTAAAAGAAAAAATTAAAACAGAAAAAAATTAAAAGAGAACAAAATTAAAAGAGAACAAAATTAAGAGAAAAAATTAAGAAAAAAAATTAAGAGAAAAAAATTAAAAGAAAAAATTAAAAGAAAAAAATTAAAAGAGAAAAAATTAAAAAGAAAAAAATTAAAAGAGAACAAAATTAAAAGAGAAAAAATTAAAAGAGAAAAAAATTAAAAATTAAAAGAAAAAATTAAAAGAGAAAAAAATTAAAAGAAAAAATTAAAAGAAAAAAATTAAAAATTAAAAGAAAAAATTAAAACAGAAAAAAATTAAAAAGAAAAAAATTAAAAGAGAACAAAATTAAAAGAGAACAAAATTAAAAGAGAACAAAATTAAAAGAAAAAAAATTAAAAGATAAAAAAATTAAAAGATAAAAAAATTAAAAGATAAAAAAATTAAAACAAAAAAATTAAAACAGAAATAATTAAAACAAAAAAATTAAAAGAAAAAAATTAAAAGATAAAAAAATAAAAGATAAACAAATAAAAGATAAAAAATTAAAAGATAAAAAAATAAAAGATAAAAATGTAACGATAAAAAAATTGTAAAGATAACAAAAATGTAAAAAAATTGTAAAAGTAAAAAATGTATAATATATAATAAAAGTATAATATTCCGAAGAATAAGATTCCAAGATAAAACCAAAATAAAACCTAAACCTGTCATTTCAGAAGAGGAGAGGAAAAGATCAGAAAGAATGAAGAGCTACTGGGAACAAAGAAAAGTACAGCGCGCAAGAAATGATTAATTCAGCGTACCCCAAAGAGGGTGAAACGAAAAGAAGAAGAAAAGTATAATATATAACAAAACAGAGAAAGACATAACAGAACTACAAATCACTGACACTATGCTCATGGACAGAACAGCCAAAACAATAACCAAGGACAAGAAGCAACGGTTCCAAGGCAAAGTCAAATCCAAGCGAACGATCCAAATCTCTGACGAAGAAAGAAAAGCAAGATCACAACGAATGAAGCAATATTGGGCTACGAGGAAGGCACAGAACATTAAAAAGTGATTGATTTAGTGTACCCCAAAGTTGGGTGAAACAAGTAAAGAGATATAATAAAGTATTACACAATTTTTCTGAGTTTCTTATTCTACTTGTAAGACTTTTTGTGATTTTGGAATTTCTTTCCTATGTCATTGTACAAGAGTAAAGCCATGTGATCTGGTTTTGTAAGGGAAGAAAAATTGCTAGTTGTAGTCTGTTCGGTTGTCATGAGTGGATGTTTGTTGTCAAAATGCACAGCATCAATACGGCTGAAGCGAAGACGCATCCCTATACAAAGCTAACGTGGAACAGCATACGTCGAGGGCTACATGGATAAGGAGGAGCTTGGCTTTTAAGTATGCTAACTCTGGATACCAGTAAACCTCCAGTTTTAATGTAGCGTTACCTATATATACATGCTGGGCACTGTATTGGTGGACTTCTTTTCCCTAGTAATCGTGGGACCCTTTAATGGAAAATAAATAAAGATAATTATATAAAAAAATAAAACGACTACTAAAACAGAAAATATAAAAAAATATACACACAAATTATATATTTCGTAATTAAAAGAAATGAAATTCTGAAATACAATTGATTTAAAAAGATAAAAACAAGTTATTATAATAAATACTGGAGAACATTTTCCTAGTATTTATAATTTCATAAAATATTTGTACTAAACAGCCCCCGACTTCATTTATTGTATGAACTTAACATGTAAATTCTTAATTTATTAAACTAAATATTTGGAAAATATTTTTCAGTATTTATTATATATAATACATTGTTTTCATCTTTTTAAATTAATTGTATTTCAGATTTTCATTTCTTTTAATTATGAAATATATAATTTTTGTGTATATTTTTTATATTTTGTGTTTTAGCAGTCGTATTTTTTATTTTTTTAAATAATTATTTTTATTTTACAATTTTTAGGAAAATGTTGATGTTTTATTATAGAAAAGAAGCGTGAACTCTGTCCAACTGAAATTTGACTTTTTACAATTTAAGTTCAGAATTGAGAGGAGATTATTATTATTTTCTCGTGATCTGTCTCTCTCATTGCGTTTTGATTTGTCTGTAATTTTAAAGTTTCGTTTTGACATAAAGACAGCAGTGACATACACATTGCTTGTGTTACTTTTAACTTGATGGAGTATTTCGTAAGAATTCACCATTTTATTTCTACTACCAAACAATAAAAACAAATAAACAAATCGTACCACCAGTGATTTTTAAGATTTTGGTTCAAGCAATAAAAAAACTTTCTTACACAAATTTCCAACTTTTAAGGTTTGTATTTATACAAAGAAACTTTAATACGTCTACTGAAAACATAGAAACATTAGCTTATAATTTAATAACACAATTTAAAAATAAATATTGGTCACTATAGCCTATTGAGGGTTTTGTCCTCCTGATGGAGATATATGATTTGCATTCCAATATTCTTCAACCGTACTCTTAGACTTCTTACCCAAAATTGCTGCCTGTCAAAGCACCTTAATTTAGACTGTGTATAGTGAACGTTAAACAGTCTCCTAAACAGGAATTGAACCCGAAACCTCTTTAGAGACCCATTAAAGTTCTATATTTATGTAATCGAAATTTAATTTCTTAGTTAAAAATAATGAAATAGTTTCGGATTTATTTAATTTATGAATTGAATTTAACGGGATGATTAACAATTCGTTCATTAGATTTTTCTGAGTGACCGCAGTGCTCTAACTGCAGCTGCCGGGTGCTGTTAACGCAAATTTTATGGCGGGATTAGTGTTTTCGCGCGCAAAACCTGAATAGAAACGTGACACAGCATTATCAACAATAACCAGTAAATTGTAAAACTGATAATCCTCTAACGCCATTCTATATAACATTTTCAAATGATATAAGTAAACTCTATTCTATTTAAACAATTAAAAAGGAAAGATAGATTGTTTCTCTCATTGACACTAAACAATTTATTAATATTTTTACCCTTCTAAGCCGATTTTTTTTTTTGTGTTTAACGTCCGACTATTGTGCACACTTGGGTTAATGCAGACGATGGGATGATTTATAGCGTATGAAAATGTCAAGCCCTCTTCGGGAATCGAACCCGGGTCCTCGGGGTGAAAGCCTAGTACGCTATCCACTAGGTCACCGAGGCGGCTTGTAATTATAACAGTGTGGTTATTAAGAATTCGAGTTAGAAATACATAAATATAGCTATTTTTTAGCTAATATTTATTACTAAATCGTTATTGAAAAATGAGCTCTAAGATTCTTGAAATTTCGAGAAGGCGTTTAAAGTTAAATACACACACACACACACACACACACACACACACACACACACACACACAACACAAACACACACACACACACACACACACACACACACACATATACATACATATACATATACTAACTATATATATATATATATATATATATATATATATATATATATATATATATATATATATATATATGTGTGTGTATATATGTTGTGTGTGTGTGTGTGTGTGTGTGTGTGTGTGTGTGTGTGTGTATTTTATTCCAACTTGACACAAACATCGATTTTTAAATACGTTCTTTAATCACCAATATCCCTTCAAATATTTCAAATTACATCCATGTCATATAAAAAATATTAATTTTCATTCATACAATGTCTTACAAATCTTGTTTTACCAGCGTTACTAGCGCTGGAATTTACATAAAATAAAGTTTTCATTTTTTAAATTTATTTAAATTATTAAAATGTACGTTGATGTAAAAGTGAACTGGATACTTTGTCGTCATTAAGCAAAAAATAATTAATTATATGCTGAAATTTTATTATATTTAAATGATAATACGTTTAATATGTTCCTAATTATGCCTATTTTTTAAAATCAAACAATGCGCAAAAGTTTGTAAATGACAACTCATTTTTTTCTATATCTTAAAAGTATCATTTCTTTTTTGTGTCACTTTTTTAATCCTGTCGTAATTAGTGTTAAAATCTGCATAAATTATTATTTTATGTTTTCATAATCTGTTATAATATATAATTAGTTATTCGGCGATTAATGTTCATTTTATTATTTACGATTAAATATGAAAGATAAAAATGAAAAAAAATGTAATTTTATTGCTGGGTATTTTGGTGAAAGCAAATATTGTCAATAATGTGTAATGTAAAAAGTGATTTTTGGAAATTTGCATTATCAAGTTAGCTAGTCAGCTGTGTGCACGATTAATTTTTATAGCACACCATTACTGTGTGTGAAACATTAAAATTTGTTAAATAATCTTTCTCAAAGTAAGTTTCCTTTTTTACAGCTATACTCTCGAAAACATTAAGGACGTATGAAAGGGCCTGCGACGATCAAGTGCCTTCCAGGGACGTGCATATCCGTGCAAGTGGCAAGGTACGGTAGTTCGGCACACACCTTATATGCTCCAATGAATACAGAATCTATGAATACAGAAATAAACAATGTAGTAATTGATCCAAAGTATGCTATTTTATACAGTTTTTAAACTTCTTTAATTTTAAACGTTTACAATGCATGTACATTAATTAAGGTTCTACTAAATATTATTGTTAAATTTATCAAATAGTACTCAGTCAAATATATATTTCAACTACAGAAAATCATGATGTCGTCGTTGTGGAACTGGTGGTCTAGGAAAGGAAGAAACCGATGTTTTGAATTAAATAGAATGGCTCACTGCCGTAATGAAAACGAAAGTTTAGGAAAGTTGACCTGGGACGTAAACACGAACAATTTTCGCTCAACCCTTCAGTTGTTGGTAGGAAGAGAGAGATAGAGAATGCCATCACCCTATATCTGTGTTTCTCTGAGCTACAAGTTCAGAAAAAAACATGCAGCGCTGTCTATCGGCGGGGAATCCAAGTAGCATTCTCGGCCGAAAAAATGTGCTGACTTTTACAGGCAAGAAGTGTCCTTCTTATAGATTCTGTATTCATTGTTGGTACCAAGTTTGCTGTTAACGACTTTGATTGTAAATACGAAGCTAAGAAGCAAAGTACGAAGAGGAAACTCGAGTGCAGTGGAATCTCACGACCAGTTTAAAGACTTGGAAGCGTGTTTGAAGATGGCGAGCGATGAGGAGACAATCTATGGAGTGATTTTAAGGACAGATCAAGAAAAGATTGCAGAAATGAATAAGTTGACTATAGAAAAAGTGTTGAAATTGGAAAATTTTGAAGATGTCGAGCGATTAGGAGACAATCTATAGAGTGATTTTAAGGACAGATCAAGAAAATTTTGCAGAAATGAATAAGTTCACTATAGAAAAAGTGTTGAAATTGGAAAATTTTGAAGATGTCGAGCGATTAGGAGACAATCTATGGAGTGATTTTAAGGACAGATCAAGAAAAGATTGCAGAAATGAATAAGTTCACTATAGAAAAAGTGATGAAATTGGAAAAGTTTTAAGATGGCGAACGATGAGGAGACAATCTATGGAGTGATTTTAAGGACAGATCAAGAAAAGATTGTAGAAATGAATAAGTTCACTATAGAAAAAGTGATGAAATTGGAAAAGAGGTAAGATTAAACGACAATTAATTGTTTTATATGTTTGGATTCAACTAGCCAAGGCAACATATACCCCTCGGAACGTTATATGAGCACCAATGTAGTGATGTTACAAATCATAATATTGTTTGCGTTAGTGATTTAACAATGGTCTTAACTGTGGTTCAATGTGTTTCAAAACATGACGTATTTTTTTATAACTTCGACAAGTTTACCCACAAGCAAAATCTATTTAACCGTTTCAAAATGTAATTTGAAAAGTATTTATTGAACACACAGTCGGTACTTGGCAAAACGTCAGGATATTCAGGAAAATTAATACTTATAATAGTTTAACAAAACTTCTTTATTATTCCATGACACATGTTTCGCCGTGAGACATCTTCAGACATAGTGAAGCTAAAATTAAAAAGTGTAAATTTAAATAAACAGACTAACTTCAACCCCTGTCCGTTAATCAAGCCTATTGTTTAGGGGTTTTCCCAACTCTTCACTGACCTTCTTACACTGTCATTTCTTCCCTTCTTTACCTTCTCCCCTTCCACCTCTCAGGGGGGTGCATACTAGCTGCACCTATTGAGAGGATTTAACCGTCCCTCGCGGTACCCGAATCTAACACACACTTACACTTACAACACTACACTTACGACTTTAACACTTTACACTAACACTTAAATATAGGGAAGCGATAATAGCCTCAATGTGCTTTTCGCCTTAAAATAAAAAAATCTTCTCCCTTATTAACGTCAACTTTATTACTATACTCGTATAAGCATACTTTAAAATTTTTAACTTCTTTATGTTTGATGATGCCTCACGACGAAACATATGTCACTAAATAAAAAAGATTTTTTGTGAAACTATTATAAGTGTACTTTTTCGAAAACCTACTTTCTTATCTCACTTTTCAATTTGTTTTCAACATCTTAATTAGCTTTGAAATCGGTTTTATTAATTAGGTTTTTCAACCAAATTTGAAAATAAAAATTCACAATCCACAACGTGACAAAGAAATGCGGTTAGAGAAAGTTTTTGAATGTCCGTAATTTTTTAAAAAGACGAACTGTTCTTGTTGGACAGCGAATTTGTCCAAAACATTCCAAAATTAATTTTTGTTTTTTCCTTCAAGTTTGAATAAAAAATTACCAAAGTTGCAAACACTAATAAAATATGTTTAGTAAAATTCATATTATTTTCCTTTACGCATTTCTGAAAACGGTACATTGACATAATCAGCGTTAAAATATGCATAAACTATCATCTTAAATATTAAAAATCAATTTTCAATGTCGAACATAAATTTAACCGTCCGTTAGATAAATATTTAAATTATGATCACTTGACCAATGCATACAGACATTTTGTAGACGTGCACAGGAATCGCGCCAAATAAAATGTTCTCCATTACAGGATTTTATGACGCTTGTGATGACCTCACGTTCACTGTTATGCACTGTAGCGCCATGAACCTGAATGTTTTGTATTATTCAAAAAGTAACCTACATCTTATGTTACCTGTGTTACGTAATTGATACAGAAAGGAAGCAAAAATATTGTCATCCAAATTGTGTACTTTCGATAGCCAACAAGATACAAGCAAGTTCTAAGACCAATATGGACCTATGGTGCACCATTCTGGGGATGTACAAGAAAAAGCAATAGTAAAATTATTCAAGTTTTTCAAAATAAAGTATTGAGAACGATTGTCAACGCCCCTTGGTATGTGAGAAATGAAAACATACATAAGGACCTAGGTGTTGAATCTGTTCAGGAAGTCATTAAAAAGCTCTCGGTTAAGCATTATTGCAGGTTAGAACAGAGATTGTCCAACTACTATGCCGCAGTGACAACATTACAAGAAGGCTGAAGAGGACCAAGCCAATTGACCTCTCCAGGCCGTAAACACATTGGGACCAGCCGTCGGACTGCACCCCAGCACACAGTGAACACAATGATAAAGAAAATTTACCTCAGTTGTGCCTATATTGAACAAGTAATTAGAAAACTTTAATTAATTTTATAACCACAAATCTTAGAGCAGATGACGACAGCTGACAAATCTTTGAACAGAACCAGCTGACGAAGACAACCAAACACACCTGATCAACAATGATGTCAACAATAGTTGTTGTATAAAAGACATTATACAATACATTACTTTCCATAACTGTAGATTCAAAATATTTATAATAACTCATAATAAGCTGATTAACATTTAATGCAAAACACTTGAACCGAAAAATAAAACAACGGTGACGTAACAATGTAAAAAAAGATCTTTCATTATGTTAGATATATAAATAAATTCCTGTGATCAGGCAGTTATACACGCATATGTCTCATGTCGACTGAGCTATCATCTTTCCTCTCACGAACAGTTTATAATCATCTACACCCAATGAATATAAACGCACTAGAAATACAGTCTCCATTATAAAAAGCGCGCTCAATATTAGCGGCTAAAGTCCTAGTAATTGGACTAAATGCCGCTACGAACGCTGCAAGATGCACGGACAGGGGTAAGATACTTGAGAAAATAAATAGACTGTACATTGTCTATTTAACTGTAGTTCAACACTTTGACGCAAGATGCCAGCAGCAGCGAGTGCACACACCTCTCATAAGCGTTATCATTCCAGTAAGTTTATATTCAATGCTACAATCCACTTGCCACTTGATACCCCGCAAACTATGTTTTATGTCTTTCATATCACACACGTATTCCAACCTAAAGTTTCCTCATGTGCTACAGTATTAACGAAACAATCATGGATACGGTCTACCGTCGTATTACCAAACGCCAGTTGTACGCGGAGGACGATCCCACAGTGGAACAACTCCTCCAAGACATGGCTTACAAACCCGTCGTGTTTGTCTGTAATTAGTAATTAAGTTATGCGTTAAGAACTGAAGCTTAGTGTAGTTTATAGGTTCAAGTGAGACTCAGACTCAGTCTGTCACACAACCTCTCCGGCCTCCAATCCAAGCTTCAGCTCTTTGCGCACAATTTATAACATTTACGAAATAGAAAATGTTATTTTTTTCTATGACTACCACGCTAAGCTTCAACTCGTTCCGCAAGATTTGTAACATATATAAAATAGAAAATATGTTATTTTTTAATATTGAAATGCCGAGCTACTTCAGTGGATGAATTTATGATTTACAAAAAGTTTTTAAAAGCTGCATAGGCCGGTTCTAAGGGAAACATTATGAAGATGAAGTTTTCGAATTGTAAGAATGGTAAAGAAAGGGTGGCAGAAGAGAAGTGTAAATTACAGCAAAGCCGAGCGCTTTATGATTTCTTTACATCCACCAGTTTAAACATATTTTTACCAAACGTCCCATATTTGTCTTAACACAGTCGCATTGTGCCATTGTCACTTCACATTGTGTTTTTGGTCTGTTCTCCGCCACTGACTTGCTAAATTTATGTCAGAGTTTAAGGTAAATGCTAAATTTGTAACATTGGTCGATGATCGAGTTGCTTATTTCAGTTTGAATTTACTGATTAAAAATTGCAATTGTTAATTTATTGTAGTTGTAAGATGATTTAAATATTTCGTTGGTTCAGGAAGCTGTAAGCCAAGAGATGTGCCTCCTTCCATCTATGGACTCTCTAGAGTCTGAAAACAGCTGATTGTACTTAGTAAATTATGGTTGCAGAGGAGAAATAATGTCACACAAATTAAGTTAATAATAAGATACTAAAATAGTCAACAAGCCTTCTTTAAACCAATGAGGTAAGTTTAATTTTAATTTTAATTTTTGAATGTACAAATTATGAAGAAAATATAATAGTCGTAAAAAAAGTTGTGTGTGTGTGTGTGTGTGTGTGTGTGTGTGTTAAAGAAAGAAAATAAGATAGAATCTGTGTGTTAGTACTACCATTTTTGCATTTAATTGGTCAAATTTGATTCTAATTTAGTAGAATAATTGATATTTGAAAACTGATATTGATATTTCTACATTGAATAACAGAAAAACTTGAAAAAGTTCTTTTCTAAAAAATCTGTTCAATTTTTCAGTTTAAAAATATTCCGCCACTCGGTTTTCTCGCTGACAGGATGGAAGCAAATTTTCAAAAGTAAATTTTTAACCTTTTTCTCTTTTCAGTTTTGATTTCACCTTTATAATCGTCATGAAAACCTGTATATACTAGCATTTTAAACTTTCAAATTACATTTAATTTATATATATATATATATATATATATATATATATATATATATAATTACTGTTTAAACAATATCCAACTCTCCGACATGTTACCTGTCCAAGAAAATTCTGAAGGCACTTTTATATTTTCATATAAGTTAAACTCTGTTGAGCCTCACCGAAATACGCAGTATTTGTTTAATAATAAAAAAAATCTAGAATACAATTCCTGCGTATAGCGCGGGATATTAAACAAGTGGCTCCCAGAGACCGCCACTATACAGTCAGCATGTAAATGAATCCAGATAGTATAAAGATCAAAATTTAGATTGTCGTTAAGTATCAATTACAAAATGGCAAGGAGCCATAGATACCGTCAAGTCCTCAATGCCGCCCATAGACAGGCCAGCTACACACGGGCAGAACAGTTCACTTAAACGAACTAGTTCATTATCTATTTCAATGAACGAACTACTTTAATATTTTAATCTAATTTATTATTGACTGGTGTATTCAATATTAAATATTATAATTTATTATATTACATGCCTAATGTAAATATTATTTAATTTATTTATTTTAAGGCGAAAAGCACATTGAGGCTATTATCGCCTCCCTAAATGTAAGTGTGAGTGTAAAGTGTTAAAGTCGTAAGTGTAGTGTTGCAAGTGTAAGTGTGTGTTAGACTCGGGTACCGCGAGGGAAGTCTAAATCTTCTCAATAGGTGCAGCTAGTCTACATATTAAAGCAATTTAGTCTCTGTTATGTACAAACAGAACTGATTACTCTCTGTTATTTATGTATAGAACTGTTTACTCTCTATTATCTACATACAGAACTGTCTACTCTCTCTTATCTACATACAAAACTGATTATTCTATATACAGAACTGTTTACTCTCTATTAGCTACATGCAGAACTGATTACTCTCTGTTATTTATATACAGAACTGATTACTCTCTGTTATTTATATACAGAACTGTTTACTCTCTATTAGCTACATACAGAACTGATTACTCTCTGTTATTTATATACAGAACTGATTAATCTCTGTTATTTATATACAGAACTGTTTACTCTCTATTAGCTACATGCAGAACTGATTACTCTCTGTTATTTATATACAGAACTGATTACTCTCTGTTATTTATATACAGAACTGTTTACTCTCTATTAGCTACATACAGAACTGATTACTCTCTGTTATTTATATACAGAACTGATTACTCTCTGTTATTTGTATACAGAACTGTCTACTCTCTCTTATCTACATACAAAACTGATTACTCTATATACAGAACTGTTTACTCTCTATTAGCTACATGCAGAATTACTGTCTGTTATTTATATACAGAACTGTCTACTGATTACTCTGTTATTTATATACAGAACTGATTACTTTCTGTTATTTGTATATACAGAACTGTTTACACTGCAGAACTGATTACTCTCTGTTATTTATATACAGAACTGATTACTACTTTCAGAACTGTTTACTTATTAGCTACATGCAGAACTGATTACTCTCTGTTATTTATATACAGAACTGATTACTCTCTGTTATTTATATACAGAACTGTTTACTTTCTATTAGCTACATGCAGAACTGATTACTCTCTGTTATTTATATACAGAACTGATTACTCTCTGTTATTTATATACAGAACTGTTTACTTTCTATTAGCTACATGCAGAACTGATTACTCTCTATTATTTATATACAGAACTGATTACTCTCTGTTATTTATATACAGAACTGTTTACTCTCTGTTATTTATATACAAAACTGGTTACTCTCTGTTATTTATATACAGAACTGTTTACTCTCTGTTATTTATATACAGAACTGTTTACTCTCTATTAGTTACATACAGAACTGTTTACTCTCTGTTATTTATATACAGAACTGTTTACTCTCTGTTATTTATATACAAAACTGGTTACTCTCTGTTATTTATATACAGAACTGTTTACTCTCTGTTATTTATATACAGAACTGTTTACTCTCTATTAGCTACATACAGAACTGATTACTCTCTGTTGTTTATATACAGAACTGATTACTCTCTGTTATTTATATACAGAACTGTTTACTTTCTATTAGCTACATGCAGAACTGATTGCTCTCTATTATTTATATACAGAACTGATTACTCTCTGTTATTTATATACAGAACTGTTTACTTTCTATTAGCTACATGCAGAACTGATTACTCTCTATTATTTATATACAGAACTGATTACTCTCTGTTATTTATATACAGAACTGTTTACTCTCTGTTATTTATATACAGAACTGATTACTCTCTGTTATTTATATACAGAACTGTTTACTCTCTGTTATTTATATACAGAACTGTTTACTCTCTATTAGCTACATACAGAACTGTTTACTCTCTGTTATTTATATACAGAACTGTTTACTCTCTATTATTTATATACAGAACTGGTTACTCTCTGTTATTTATATACAGAACTGTTTACTCTCTGTTATTTATATACAGAACTGTTTACTCTCTATTAGCTACATACAGAACTGATTACTCTCTGTTATTTATATACAGAACTGATTACTCTCTATTAGCTACATACAGAACTGATTACTCTTTGTTATATGTATACAGAATTGATTACTCCATGTTATATAGTGCCAAAAATAATCATTGTCCTTTATGTATAAACGGAACTGTTTACGTTATGAATAAAAATAATTAATTATTGTTTTTACGTAACAGTCAGAACTTACTATTTGTTACGCATATCACAGGTGTAACCTTGCATTATATTTACAGATTTATCGTACATAAACATTTTAAATAGCATTTTGTTTTTAGCTATTACAGTTAAGTTACATCTCCCCGCAGGGGGTGCAGACTAGCTGCGCTTATTGAGAGGATTAAGACGTTCCTCACGGTATCCGAGTGTAACACATACTTACAATTACGCATTTAACACTTTACACTCACACTTACATTTAGGGAAGCGATAATAGCCTCAATGTGCTTTTCACCTAAAAAAAAAAAAAAAAAAAGAACAGCTAAGTTACATTGTGTGGTTATTTGTTATTTTTGTTTACAGATCCCGACTACAGCAAATTGATCAAAGAGATTCCGCCCTTCAACTCTGTGGAACGAATTAACGATATCA
>CM040186.1:27799025-27814025 GCA_022606455.1 Callitettix versicolor
AATCGTTAATTACAAGTTGTCCGTTTTCCATTCGTAAAAGATTTGTTTAAACGAATTTTATCCTTCTTGGCTGCTTCAGGAAGAGCCTGTGAATATAAATAATAACACTTAGACTTACTAATTAAACTTGCTGAATACCCGAGCGTCGCTATGATATTTTAAAATTATATAAAAATAAGTAAACAATTATTTACTAAGATGATATATATAACAAGACATGTTAGTATCGCAGCTATGTTTAAAAATATACGCTCATTAAATTTCCTGTATTTGAGTTTTATCACGTAGGGAGTCAGTCAGCATGAACACTGCCAGCCATGAAAACAATTTTCAATAGAAACTTGGCTGTCCGTTCAATAGAACCGTGGATAACGATTATTTATTTTATATATATAAACTTGTTTTCAAAATCAGATCACTTTTTTTAACGATCTCAATACTTTCTTTACTTTGTACACTGTGAAAAATTAAAATAGTTTATACAAGAAAGTTTGTGCAGCAATTACTCACCCAGTTAAGCCACAATGCAGTAACGACCACGCCACTGTCTTCGATTATCATCTTACGTCAATAAGGGAGCCTAATTACCTCAGTACATTGCTTTATAATTTTTTTTTTTTTTTTTTGTTTAACGTCTGACTATTTATTGTGCACACTTGGGCTAATGCAGACGGTGGGATGATTTTATAGCGTATGAAAATGCCAAGCCCTCGCCGGGAATCGAACCCGGGTCCTCGGGGTGAAAGCCTAGTACGCTATCAACTAGACCACCGAGGCGGCGCTTTATAATGAAGCTATAGGTTAAAACATGTAATTATCTATACAGGTGACATTATCGAACATTTCTATATTGGAGTACATCTATATCCTTTAATTGTCTTAATTGGAAATTATCAATATTTACATTTTTAAAGTTTTTTTAATGCGATTATGTTTAACAATTTTTATATTGTTAACAGGTAACAGGTTACAGCATCAAGGCAATAGGCGATACAGTTATGGGGCTAATTTTGATTTTTCACTTCGTTAAAGACTAGTATTACAACAAAATAAACAAACTTTTTGAAACTCTAAAATCAAACAAAAAAGAAATTATTTTGTTAAAGCTTGAACGCAATTTTAAAATGGCTAAAACTGCGTAAACTATTTAAGTTTAACAAATTTGGTTGAACACACTTTATACATAAATAGAATCTGCTTTAGTTATATATTTCTTAATTTTAAAACTAAATTTTCATTTTAAATGCTATTTGTATTAAAATTTGTAAATTACGAAGAGAAATTCAAATGTTCAAAAACGTGAAGTTTAATGTAGTTATGATTCTTTTTGTTTAATTTTAAAAACAGCCGTTTATAAAAAAGTAGTCGGATTTTGTTGAGCAACGTTTTTGTCAAACAACCAATTGTTTGCTAAAAATCTGATCAAAATTGCGAACCTTGGAATTCTTAACTCTCTCGCCTCTCTCTCTCTCTCTCTCTCTCTCTCTCTCTCTCTCTCTCTCTCTCTCTCTCTCTCTCTCTCTCTAACACACACACACACACACACACACACACACAATCTAGCCTACCAACCTTGAATCCACTCCAAATCCTAAACGTTACACGTTGTGACGGTGACGTAACTGAGCTTTGCAAGAATCTAGCCAGGTTTATACAGAAATTAACGAGGGCAAGTTTTGTCCCGAAAATATTTTATTACAATAAGTCTACAAATACTTGCTTAAAGCATGCTGCACTACTTTTTAAAGAACTTTACGTCTTGCCGTTTAAAACTTCTATGCATAAATAATGTAATTAAAGATTTTTACAATAGAATCAGTAATAGACATAATTGTGTGGAGGGTATTTGGAAAAATTTGCGTAATACCACGACTGCTATAATTCCGAGACCTTATTCAATACCTTATTATACCATTAACCTTATTTAAGAAATTCTACACGTACCACGAACCAATGTTTTCTGATGTCATAAATCTTATCTAATTCATATTATATTTCTGAAAGTTTGTATGTTTGTTTGTTTGTTTTTTTGTTTGTTATTCAATCACGCTTTAACCACTGGACCAATTGAGATGAAATTTGGTACGAAAATGGTTTAAGTATCTGAGATAAACGTAGGCCTATTCCCGTTTTAAAAAACGTCATTATACTACTTACCCAGCCCAACATAATTACGTAGTATTTAGTTTTGTGACATGTGTTAACTGTAGTTAGGTTTAATTACTGTTTACTGGACCTGAGATTTAGGAACCTGAGATGGACATAGATCTAATCTGATCTCTCTCCCTCTCTCTCTCTCTCTCTCACACACACACACACACACACACACTACGTATATAGTGTATATTAATAGCGGGTTGATTTACGTCAGCTGGTCAGAGCACTTTCTATTTGCGTCATTTGGAGTTTACACAAGGACTTGACTGGTAGAAATTTCCTCCCCCATATCTTTTGAACTGTTGATTAAAAGTGTGCTCTAGTCCTCTCGTAGTCAACCTTCTATTGATCCAACCCTTTACGTCAAATCATAATAAATGATAGTTACGTGCATTCATTTTTGCGCCCAAGTACATGATAAAGTTCCTGAACGATAACATTGACATCGGCGCCATTGGCCATACCTGCGGACCGAGATTCGACAAAAAGTGGTAATGATCTGTGACAAGAAGCTTAAGTGTAATGTAAACGTGATAGCCTCTATTATAGAAGAACTATGAGAAGTGGGTTATATAACAGCTGCAGGTAATACAAGTTAGAATATTGACGAGTCGACAAGTTTTGACACCACAGGTTTTCTAACGGTGTCAGGTTTGAAGACGATATAATGAACAAGAATTATTTCAATTCTCGGACAAATAATTAACCGTAAATAAGTATTGGATGCAGAGAAGCATGTTTTTCCAATTGGCCAACACGATACGCGTTGCAGATACTAGCCTACTAACAAGTATTATGTCAATTTAAAAGTAACGAATCAACGGATGCGATAAAATTTTGATTAGCCATCAGCAGAGTCTTGGGTACGAACCGAACATTACTTAAGGAAAACAAGGACGTTTATTTATAGTCTAGTCGCATAGTAAATGGCCTGCTCGAGAATTTCTCGCTCATGTAGGAGAAGTCCCCTCCGGCTTTCTCCAACAGTCCAGTGACACACAGTCTGAAAATCTGAACCTACAAACTGTAGGGGCGGACGTTTCTGCTATTTTTACAAAACGTCAACAAACTGTTTGTTGAGGAAAAAAAGCTGCTTTTTAAAACAGTTGGAAAAAACAGGTTTAGAAAACTGAAACTCGAAGTTGTATTAGCAGCTAAAACATAAAGCACATACGTTCAGTTTTCTAAGACTAATTTTTCATTCCCATCACCACCATGTCCATAACTGTTTTTGGGTGTAAAGCATTTAGAAAAAAATAATCCTTATAAGTGTAGTAATAATTAAATTACATTCTCAAAACGTAATATATATGTAGCCATTTTATATTTACAAAATGCAATGAATTTCTAATAGAAGCATTCTTTTTTTTTACTTAAAAATTAAATAGTCCTTTGCATATTTACTGAAACGCAAACAATGTAGACTATTTTTAGTTGATTAAAAAATATTGATGATTGATAATAAATATAGAAAATACGTTTAAATAAAATTAGGTTACGTATTTACAAAATGTGAGATGTTACTGTCATATTTTTATTTGTGATAAAGTAGGTTTTAACTTTTCAACACTGAAAAAAGTAACCTTAATAAGTACAATATAGTAATAAGAACATAGTAATAAAAAAAGTAAAAGAAAACGTTCAAAATTGTCCACTAAATATTTTTAAGTTTCTAAACACAAAGTAAACTACGGAGAAAAACTAATATAAAACACAATTATGGCTGATTTTACAGTTTAAAAAATGTTTGAACAACAAATTTTACATTTAAAACTTTCAAACAACTCGCAACAAAATAGAGATAAACGTTGACAACGACCAAACAGTTCTTACTTCACTACAAGCAACAAGCAACTTTGAAATAAAGGGAAAAAGCATAAAAGCAGGTTGAAGAAAAGCAGTTAGCAGGAAAACAGTTTTAGCGCTTGCGGCAACGTTCGAATAGAACGTGGGTGGTGGGGAAGTCCCAACAGCTATTCCTTGTTTAACAAATCACGAATCAGTCCAAATCAAACTGCTTGTTTCCGTTTGAAAAAGCAGTTTTTTTTAACAGTTTGGTGTTTTCTGACCCACCACTAACAAACTGTTACTACTCAGCGATAGTGAAGGAAAAGGAGGGACCTGTGGTGAAAGAATGGGGATTCGATTGACAGTATACAAGGATGTCCGAAATTGCGAGAGATGGATGGTGGCAGAACAAAAATGTCAATATGAGGCCGGGACCAAAATTGCAACGTGGAGGGTGGGAGGAGACTTCACGTTGTTTGTCCTGAAGTGTAGGAAATACTACTAGCAGATGACTGAAAAAAAGGTTCGGGGCGCTTAGAAGTGTGTAAAATGAATCATTTGGCAGACCACGAACAGAGGGTTGTATTGGTGTTAATCCTACTCATTTTGTTTAATATACTTGAGGCTGAAAGAAAGAGAATAAGTTTACATAATAATTATTTTTTTGTACAACAATTTTGTTTTCATATGATCTGTATAAATAATGTAAAATGTATTACATGGGGGGGGGGGGTAAAGTGACAACTACTGCTAACTCCTCCCACTACAGCACAGGACATAACTCTTGCGAAAGAAACAAGTGTTTGTGTATAAGCGTAGTATTTTTTTTTTAATTATGTCTAAAGGCGAAAACTGGAATAGAACAGCGGAAATACAGTATTACTTTGTCCAACACATTTTTTAACATTCAGACGAACAATAAAGTTTAAACTGTCCGTTCAATAAAGTTTTTCTTAAAATTTTATTCCAAACGGTTCGAAAAGTTTCCTACGACGTTTCGTTTGGCTATCTATTTTCTTCTGAAATTTTGTGGTTTCTGTAGCGTTCTCTACGCAATCACGGATAACGTTAAGAATGATTCCTATCCTGTGGTCCAGTGCCACCAGATGAGGCTGCCACAGGACAGGGCTGACAGGGTCTTTCGCCAAGGAACGTCGCATTGCATCGCTTAGCCTTATGGGTCCGTTGTGGTATCTGGAAAATAACGATTTTGAATGTATCAATTGATATGTAGTGGTAAAAATAATAACTTTTAATTGTGACGTCTTTTGATGAATTTTACTACTTGAGATCACCTAAGTAAATTTATTTTAATTTATCAAATGAAAAATTAATTTTTAGAGATTTAATTTTCCAAATTATATAAAATATTTTTTAAAAACATATGAGCATAAATGTTAGTTGCAAATTTGGTAAAGACCAAACTTCTCCATGAGTGGTCATACATGGTCTGTGAGTGGACTTATGGAAACGAAAATCCTAATTTCCGTCAAAATTGAAATTTCGCACAATCACAACTACCCCCCCAAATCGCTCTTACTAAAGCACGAGACATTAAAGAACATCATCCCATTTTTGTTACGTCACCCATATACTCGCTGAACTGCCGGTTTGTTTTGGTATCTGGAAAAAATAATGATTTTTTAATGTATCAGTTGAGACGTAATATTAAAATAATATATTTTTAATTGTGACGTCATTTGATGAATAAAAATTCTTCTTGAGGTTTGCTAAGTAAATTTATTTGAATTTACCAAATAAAAACTAATTTTTAGATATTTTTATACAGACAAATTCTTCTATTTTCCAAATTATATAAAATATGTTTTTTTACAAATCTATGAGCAAAAATGATAGTGCGCAGATTTGAACAAAATCTGTAGAAAACGTTTCTCCTCTATTGACGTGGTGTACAGACTTAAGGAAGCAAAAAACTTAACTTCCGTCTAAATTAACATTTCAGCACAATCACATTTCCTCTTACTAAAGCATGAGGAACTAATGAACGCTGTCCCTATTCTCCTTAAGTCATTCATGTACTGAAGATGTGTTTGTAAGGCGTACTAGTAAAATTCTTCCTTACTTACCTCAGCAACATTTCCAGCGTTGTGTCCTTGATCAAACAACACTGCATTAACGGCGCTAAGATGGAGAGGTCGTCGTAAAATGGCCTTCCGAATCCTTTACCATTGTCCAAAAGCAGAATAAAAGATTTACCGTCGAACGCACGGAAAATATCCATCACAGTTTCCCGCCAGAAAATCGAAGACATTTAACTCCATTAAGTTGGTCATTTTTTTCTACAGAGTCGTAGGGAGGAATCTATCTGATCATCTGGCAGTAATTGGGATCTGCAACCAATTAATAAGGATATAACTTAACTGTAACCGGTTAAAGAATGTATTTAAAATACTTAAGATATACTAATTTAAAGATAAACGAATTTTACACGCTTAATACCTAAAAAACATATTTTCTCTGTCACTTATAAGAGTAATTAATTCTGTTGTGACACTTTCGTGCAGGGACGTATTATAAAGGGTGGAGTGGAGACCCGCCCCTTCCAACACAAAAGGCCTTGGTGGCCTAGTTGATAGCGTACTGGGCTTTCACCCCGTGGACCCGGGTTCGATTCCCGACCAGGGCTTGGCATTTTCATACGCTATAAATCATCCTATCGTCTGCATTAGCCCAAGTGTGCACAATAATCGGACGTTAAACACTAAAAAAAAATTCAACACAAAAGAAATAAAATTTAAAACAATGTAAATATCCTATTTTACTTCCATAAAATGTAAAACTTCGAGAAAAGGGTCAAGGAGACTCTCGAGAGTTTCGAAATCTATCACATTATCTCAGTCTCAATTGATCTACATGGAATGTTAATCTATGTACTTTTTGCACTTTGTAACTCGTATACTGAGGGTGAGAAGGTTAATCAATTACATATTTTGTGTTGGTTCTCTCTTCTCTTCCTGTGTTAACGGCAACGACAGAAAGATTTTTCTCGATTCTAAAATTGTTCAAGACTTTGTTTAGAAGCTGTTGTGTTGCTTAAGTAGACTTGCTTTGATGTATGTTCACGGAGATATATTGTACATGATAACAAAGAACGAAATACATTTTTTAACGAGACGAGGGATCAGAATTAACGTTAAGGGTAAAGTAACGGGAATAACTAGTAAATAAGTGCATTGCAAAGAAGGGAAGAAGTTTCATTCAAAACGAGTGTTATCGTAAATAATTGTACTGAAATAAATAAAATAATTTTTAAAGAACATTTAAATTTTCATTTATTTTACATCAGTTTTCACTGACTACTTTATTTTGCCAGTGCCAGTTGTGAGCTGACCGTTTTTCTGTTCTAGGTTTTGTCTTTAGATTAGGTGCGATAACACACACCGTACGGGACCATCATCTTTACTTTCCTTCTGAAGAAAGCGACATTTGCTGATTCAAACGTTTAATCCGCCTGAGAGTCACTCCTGAAAGTTGAATCATCCAACCATCCGCCCCTACAAAATTGCGTTCGTCGGTGCTGTCGGGGGGAGCATAATATTTAACTTCGAAACGAGTCTAAAAAAATCTAAAAGACGAGCGTGCACGATCACAGTATATATATATATATATATATATATATATATATATATATATATATATATATATATCCTAATCAAGATCCTATAATATATATATAATTTTTTATAAATATAATCAAGATACAATATTTAAAATACTACACATTTCATTACAAAAACATCAGTCACATGTTAAGCTAAGTTGAAAAAATATAGTGTAAAATATCAATCAGAGGCAAAAGTAAACATATAAACAATAACAAGTAAATAAATAGACGCACTAATTTTAGGAGAATATTCAAAATTCTGACTTGTACGCTTTCAGGATATTTAAGTTTAAATAAATATTGTAGAATGAGAAAATTTGATAAACTGAGTAATTTAAAATATAAGATATATTAAAATGAATAAAAGATATTGGGCCAAAACTTTTAGAAATAATGAAGTAAAGTTGATTTCTAATAAAAACCTGTATCTCAAAATTGAGAGACTCTCAGATAGCATGAGGAAAAGACGACTTAGTTTTTATGGCCATATTAGTAGGATGAACAGCAGTAGACTTACTAGGCGGATCTTTGCTTTCTTCAGAGATCGGAAAACGAAGAGTAATTGGTTCAGGCAGGTCCAGGAAGAACTGAGCTGGCGATATCAGATGAGATGATTGACGATGTACTTGAACTGCGAAAACTTTTACATAATGAAAACCTAAGGTTCCAAGAAAAACCAACATCTAAAAGGGGCGGGGCAGTCTCGGATGAAAGAAGGAAGGCAGCCTCAGATAGAATGAAGCAGTATTGGATACAGCGGAGGGCAGCTAACGCACATCAAAGTAATTGATTTGGCGTACCCCAAAGTGGGTGATCCGGATGAAAGAAGAAAAATGAATAAGAAAGTAGGCAGGAACGTAATGCCTCAGGCATACACTGAGGCAGTTTGTACTGCATGGTGGATATATACACATAGGCCTTACTAGATCAAGTGGATCCAGAAGGATTGCTTATAGCCAGTGTAACGGAAAGTTTATATACAAAAATGTCAGGAATCAAAATATTCAAATTGAAAAATGAAACTGATTTTTGTCCATTGAAAAAACGAAGACGAAAGTAAGGAGAGTGCAGCAGAATGTTCACTTGTTGGTATCGTGAGTCCGTGGGGAAATAGGTACTCCTGTTGCTTTACCCTTACCGGTAACGCAGAGCCTTCATCCTCATTAGTCGAACTGGTATGAAGTATAAAACGATGAGCAAAAAAAAAAAAAAAAAAGAAATCCTTGGGGAAAAAATTGAAAAGTGGTCATATTAGATTCGATAATAATAATTACACAAATTGTTTATTTTCACTCAAGAACCACATATTTGTGTTTTTTAACTTTGATAAAATTACTTATAACACAAATGTAACCACTGAAAAGCATTATTAAATTCATTTCAGTAAAATCTATTGCTTTTAGACTGTTACAGTAGGCAATAAAAATAGCAACAATTCAATGGCTGTAAGATCTATTTTGTAGAAAAAAAATAACCTATGCTGTCTTGATTGTTGTTAAACGTAGGTATTATCATAGATAAAGTAATAAAATATATTGTTTATTAGTTCATTTATTAAACAGTTTTTTAAAATATTTTTTTGGCCTCATGGGACCACTTTAGTCTAAATTTCTGTTCTTCCTAACATTGGGCTGTAATTTTTTTCTCCAATAATCCCTCATTCGATCAGATCGTACTTCCTGACGACATCTGTGATCACTACCTTCTTGTGTCTCTTCGGTTTATCCACTTTAAATTTATTAGTCTTAAGAATGCGTGTTATTTTACATTTGTCTGTTGCATCATCCATTTTCAGTCCTATTTCACTGAGGTCTCTGAGGACTTGTGTGATGTATATTCACTGTGTTTTCCTGTTGATGCTTCTCATTACCATTTGTCTCAGGATTCTGTCCTCCGGCATTCTTAATATGTGAAAGAAGTGGAAAATTCTTCGTGTTTTCATTACACTGAGAAATGGGTCGATATATTTATTATTAAAGATATATTATTATATTATATTATTATTATTATTATATTATTATTATTATATATATTATTATTATATTAAAGATATAATATATTATATTATATTATATATATATATATATATATATATATATATATATATATATATCGATATATTATTATTATTAAAGAGTTTTATAATAAAGAAAATAAAATTTTAAGTTGTAAAACCGATAACCTGCTTGCTACTATCATAGGTAAACTACTAAAGTGTATTGTTTTCTTTTAAGATTCATTTAGTTCCAATTAATTTTCTTATTAAACAATAAGTTGTTTGCACACATTAAGTTAAATTTTAATTTACAAAACATTTATGAACCCATTCAAACCCTTATGTTTTCGAAAAAACACTGGTTTGGTTCTATTTTTATAGGTTACGTATTATGAGCGATTAAACGGTACGTTTAAGGGTATAGTAAAATTATAATTTTAAAATTATTACTGATAACGAAATATATATGTTATTGTTTGTGTTTATTCAGACATTTGCTATCATTTTTGTATATAAAAATAATACACGACGTTTTGAGAGTGTGGATCAACTTCCGTTTCCGCGTGACTGACTTAAAGCCTAAACATGTAACAAGAACCTAAAATGCCTAGGCCTCTGTTAGAACAAACACTCAGAGCAGATATATCTGAATGGTCAAAACAGAAATAAACTAACACTTACATGTAATAAAAAACCGCTGTACACCAATAAATGATGAATAACACATCAGTGTATCAGGGGTGCCTATATCAGGGGTGTTTCACAGGAACCCTGACAAATGGATCCTTACATCAATACAAGAATGTCTTATAAAGATGAGTCCTATCCGTTTCCAATTTACAAATAAAAATTGATTTTAAAAAATTTTTTTTGTACGTAATGCATTTACGACCTCTAGACTAAAATTTAGTGAAGGTATTTTGATGAAACATACACGGCTATTCGGAGGACAAAATTCTGAAAACATATTATTTGTTATACTTGCCAAAATGTTTACTGTCATTCGGTGATATTACTGCAAAGGTTAAAATTTGTAAAAAAAAATTGTGCTTAAAAATATTTTTAACATTCAAAATTCTCTACGTGAGATCCCATAATAGAATCAAATAGGGTGTAATTTTACCAAAACGTTGTGAAATTATATACTAAATAAGAATATATCTACATCTTTTTCAGTTTTATAAACAATGATTGCTTGACAGCATAAAATATCGCGAGGTAACAATAATTACAAAGGAAATTTTAAGGGCTGTACGCTCAAATCAAATTACAAAACATTTTTTTTAAATTGTACATAAACATTAATTAATGGTATCTTAATACATTAGGTTAATTGGTTAATTATTACTTAAAAAATACTTAATTTAGAAGTATTACACACACACACACACACACACACACACACACACACACACACACATATATATATATATATATATATATATATATATATATATATATATATATATTAAAAATCTTTCACGCCCACGGCCTAAAATAATTATCAAATTTTTATCAAAGATTAAATTGAAAAAAATTGCCAGAAAATTTTGAAAATAAATTGGAAACTGATTTTTCTGCAGCCTAACCTACTGAACCAATTTTCATCAATAATCACTCATCTTATTTTTTATTGTTGCCATATTTGCCTTTTGTATAAAACCCCGCAGGGGTGCAAACTAGCTGCACCTATTGAGAGGATTTAGACGTCCCTCGCGGTGCCCGAGTCTAACACACACTTAACTTACAACACTACACTTACGACTTTACACACTCACACTTACATTTAGGGAGACGATAATAGCCTCAATGTGCTTTTCGCCATAAAATAAAAAAAAATTGTATAAAAAAGCGTTTAATGCTAATGACGATGATAATTTTACATTTCCAATATTATCATACTGAAAAAACTATGATTTTGTATAATTTATTTTTATTTTTACATGGTATGTCCACACAATAAAAATTCGTTTACTTCGAATTGTTAATTTTTTTAAATTCGCTTACTTCACATCAGCGAGACAGCTGCGTGCCGAGATTACTAGTGATTTTTCAAGGATTATATACGTGTTTACCAAAACCAAGCGTACAGGTGGGCGAGAACCGAGCGGGGTGGAAATGAAGATAAAGCTTATAGGAGGTAAAACCTTGTCACGTGACCAAAAGAACGTGATATGCCGCTAGGCGCGAGATAACACGACCACTCTGAATGATGGCGGGTACGCGGATCTCTTGTACAAGGTTGCTGTGTACAGTACTAATTGGGTTATTGTGTAACAGCGATACTTATGCCTGTGACATTTTACGCTAATTAACGCGATAAGTATGGGAAAGTCATTATATTAATTAGATACAATATGGGTTAGGACTTTGTGTCATTAATTTAATTGGATTTCCATTTACAATTTTCAAATAAAGTCGAATTTTTTTATACATTTTGATATTACGATTTCACCACCGTAGTCAGCATTAAAATCAAAAATTCTAAAATTTCAAAGTAATATTAAAAATATTATTTTCTAATGCCAAAATTTAAAGTTTTATTATAATTTTAAAATCGGATTTTCAAACAAAAAAATAATAACTACTGTGATATTGTTGAAGCAAAGCTTTTAATAGCTTTGGCGGGAGGAGTGAATAGAAAAAAAAGTGTCCCAAACTTTTTTAATGTAACGAAATATGAAACGGACTAGCAAACGAGTCTCTCTATTTCTGTCTATTTCTTTTTCTTCCTCCTTTTCGATAACAGTACACGCGTATTACATGAAAACGTTGTGTTGCTTTGGTTTCGGTATTTTTCCTTAGTTGAAGAACACGTGCGCGTTGCAACCGTTTATAATACATTCATAATTAATATAAACGTTTATAATAATTGTTGTTAATATTGCTAGTTTTTAACAACATAACTTTAAACTTAATATAGCTTGTCAGCTGTTCATTGAAATCAGCTGTTCGTTACGAATTAATATAAAACAACTGATCGTTTACTACAACTATAGTAAATAATATATAAGCTTGGTTCACGTATTTATTTATTTAAACAAAACAAGATATTTGTAAACATGTCTTCAAACTAATTATATATTCAGAAAAGATATCGTTAACAAACGTTTCGCTTCAGTCGGTAATTCCTTTTTGTTAATTCGCTTCTATCACGTCAGCAAAACCGACGTGCTGCGATTATTACTACAGCAGATATGACAGTTAACTTTTCTAGTGATGCGCGATTACGAGATGTTTTAGTCGATTGTTTCGGTTGCAAAAACATCTCGATGCTTCTCGATTGTATTGGATTCACTTGACGATTGTTTTTTTGAGTCGCCAATTCGACTTATCCTGTTGTTGCCTCCACTTGCATGTGGTCTAAATCATGGACAAAACAATAGAGTTAATCGTCAACTTGCAATCGGAACGGGTGTTGTCAAAACTTTCTAGTTAGGTCTGACCTATTTTTAAAAATCTGTTTTTTTAATTAATTATGAGTCATGGTGTTCTTTGTATGTATGAATATATAGTTGTTTATTACACTTTACAATTAAAGTGTAAAATAAATTGTTTCTTAAATTAATTATGGATGAGTGGTTTATTAATAATATTAATGCATATATTAGTTGTATAGGCAAAAACTTAAAATTTTTTGTCGGTCCGCAAGACAGTCCCTTGCCTAATGCTGACTGAAGTAATGTATGTAAAATGTTTTTTGTGACAACTTCATAAAATTTGATGTTTGATTTTTGTTTTATATATTTTTGGTAATAATGAAGCACTGTTTTTATTGATATTGATAATTTGCACTTACAATCGACAAAACACTATATATTGACGTCGAATCAAAGAAAAGGAAAGATTTGCGCAAAGAATCAAGTCAGCAATCAGGGAACCATAACATGACAATCGTCGAAAATCGTCACACATCTCAACTCTACTAGGATTCTATGTTCGATTGTAGGCCTATGTTGTACGATAGTCGATTGTCTCGATTGTGAAAATATCTCGCAATCGTACATCACTAATTTTTACAAGGGAAATTAATTACACAACAAATTAATTAATACGATGTACGTTCTGCGAGTAAGAACGCATACAGGCCATGACTCAAGCGGGGCCGCGTTATTTAACTCGTCGCGGCATATCACGTTCTTATGGTCACGTGACAACGTTCATCCACAAAGCTTCATTACTTCCCACTCTGAATTCAGCTAATTTTTTGTTTGGGAAAAGTTTATATTTATTTATTTAACATACAAAAATACAATTTTCACGTTAACTTTCAAATTAGTTGATTAATTTGAAATTTTTATTTGTAATTTTTATTCCTGAAAAAAAAACAGTAGAAAAGCATGATTATCACCTCTAGTAAAAAAATATAGTAATAAAAATAACGAATCAAATCAACGATTTATTGTACTTTTTGCATAATTTTTACTTGTTATTCTCTATTAGGGATAATATTTTAAACCGATTTTTTAATAACTCATTCCTTATACTCCACTCGTACAACATAATTTTAACAAATAGGGCTAAATTGTTTTAGGGCTGGTTTTGATGTTGGATTTTGCGGGACGCGTGATGCGAGGAACATGTTTATATTGATACACAACAGTATATTTTGCTCGTGGCAAGTTTCATATTATGTTAATTATAATTAAAAATGTCTGTGTTTCCGGACGGGATCGAACCCGGGATTCTGCGCACATGAGACAAACACGTTAACCACTACACTATGGAAACTACGTAAAAAACTAACCGAATTAAGTATACGAAATGAATTGTTAATTTAATTTCGGTAGTTAAATTAAAAGATCAGTTGTTTTTATTAATTCGTAAAGATCAGCTGATTTCATTGAACAGCTGACAGGCTGTAGTAAGTTTCAGGTTATGTCGTTAAAAACTAGCTATGTTAATATGTCGTGATTTCGAACAAAATATCGTAATTAAAGTAAAAAAGGAAGAGAAAACGTGATACATGATTTTTATTTTTAATTCAATAACAGATATTTTTTTCTTTGTTCTGTCAGTGACATTATACCAAACTGCACTGTATAGGCCTATCCATCAAAGGCCTATATTAATTAAATATTAATATTATATTAGACTATATTATATTATTATATTAATATATTAATATCACATTTTGCTATTAAATATTAATTTTTCACGTTTATCATATTTATATTCTATGTAGGCCTACACGTTTCTAATTTCTTCCTCATAAAGAAAGAAAACATTTAACTTCACAAAATATTTAAGTTTATTTTTTTTATTTATAAGTTTTTATCAGTTCTATACATTTAAATTCGTTTCATTTGTTTTTAAACGAGACTACCTGAAATATTTAACATGACAGTGTTATCACGTTTACGAATCTAAAACCCAGCTGATTTGATTGATATTCGAGTGTAAAAAGTGAAATTCACCAACAGGTTTGGTTGTT
>CM040186.1:27819025-27944025 GCA_022606455.1 Callitettix versicolor
ATAACATATGGTAATGGTTTAACATAACATTTGTCGAGGACATGTATTATTTTTCAAAAAGTATTACAGCCTATTTCAAAACTGATAAATTTTCCAGATTGTATTATTTTAGTTATAAAATGATTAGAAAATATTTTCTCCAATATTAAAAAAACTAAAATATATTTTAAAATATTAAAAAATATTAATTCCTAGTGCTATAACAGTTAATGTATTATTTAAATTAGTTTTTGATTTTTGTGCATTACCTTAGAGCGAAAGAGTTGTAGTGAGTGTATTGGTGTTGAGGATTCTTGCTCTAAAACCGCTTTAATAACAACTCGGAAGACCGAATATATTTACATCTGTGATCGTAGTAAGTAATTAAAAGATGATGTAGCAGGACCAAAACGAGTGATATTTGGATATATTTTATCACCGTCCGTTTTGCTCATCTTTATCAAGTAGTACGATGTTAAGATGTTTACATTAACGCGGGAATTTAATATCCGGAATGTTGGCAACAACCTAACCGGAAGTCAGGTGAGACGGAAGGTGTAATTCTCGTGAGGAAAATAAACCCAGATTAGCCCGTTGTGCCTCGGGAGGTATCGGAAGACCAAAATACAGAGCTGCTTTCAAAGGCCTATTTAGGACGCTTTACATTTTTTTCCTAATTACCGTGATCGTAACTATGAAATGTATACCGATCCGAATCCTCAGATTTATATATGTAATATACATATAGCATGTGGGAAATAACCTTTATCGTTTTTTTAAATTATAAAGTTTTTATAACTAATTTTGTTTTATTAGGGAAACAATGATCCAGAAAATACATTTTAAATTCGGGAACGCCCTGCATATCTGTTTTATATTCAGTTCAAAACATTTTATTTTCAATCACGAAATATTTTATAACTTCTTTTTTTGTTATCGATTCGGAAACAATTTAAAAATTTCCAGTTATAAAACTCTGATAACTGAGAACTCGACAATAAATTCCCAACCTGCATTTGGCCACTGAAACCTTTTCTTCCCTGCAGAGCTTCTTTACCGTTGATCGAATTGCCAACATCGGAACAATTAATTTCCCTCCAGAGAGTTACTCATTACGTCAGAGCTGACTTCACATTTCACACTGTTGCCAACATATCCGTCCTAATTATTCCCCTTCTGAAAACCAGTCTTGCCAAATACAAGTGTTTTACATCGAAGAAAATTTTTCGCGATAGGGAGGAAGAAGTTTTAGCAAATGGAAATATGAAAACGTCATGAAAAGTGCACTGATAAAAACTTCAAACGTAGAAAGAAAAATTACAAAAATTTAAAAAAATGTTAGCTATTAGTGTATTATGGAAAGAGAGGGTATAAACAATTTTCCACCAATATTACTGAAAATGTCTTTTGTTTATAGAGATACGGTTGTTTCTTATGTTTTTCATAAGAAAACTTGATCTATTTTTAAAAATTTGGTAGCCCTGCTGTATACTACTGATTGTCTAATCACTCCTCTAACAATAAACTCTAAAGGAGTTATAAATGGCGTGTTATAAAAAGTTTACAACTACAATTAATAAAGAATACCTTTTATCTACCAGGTAGGCCCTAACCGATATATAGGCCTTAGTCAAAAAACATTGAGTTTTTTCTATTTTTATTTAAAATACAAAAAATGTCACAAGTAATTAAATCATCTATTTTATTAAACAAATTACCTAAGTGAACTTTCACTAATCGTTGCACGCAGCTGTCTCGCTGAGGTAATGGAAGCAAATTTCCAATTTTTGTTTACCTTATAAACATTGTTTGAAAATCTTAATTCGTTATCATAATTAGCTTTACAATTGTCATATATTAGCATTTTTAAATTTAAAATTACATTGAAAATACTTAATGACCCCTGACCTCAGTCAAGTTAAATTTCTCTGTCTCGATTAATTTTGAAAATTCAAAATGCTAATTTTTTCAGTTTAAAACGCTGATTTAAGAAACCAAAACAGAAACGTTACGAATTTTTTAAGATTTGAAATGACCGCCAATTTTAAACTGTGTTAAACAATTTTAAAAATCCAATTTCACAATTCCAATCAGCGTTAAAAACTACATATATTAGTATTTTGAGTTTTCAAACCCCGTTTAAATTAATATATTAATTTAACGGCTGTCTGTATGCATTTTAGTATTTCCAGTGCAATGTAAAAATTCAAAATGCTTGTATATGAAGATATGAATGTTACTTATTAAGGTGTAATCAAAGTTTCAAAGAGATAATAAGGTAATATTATTACTTTTGGAAATTCGCTTCCATCACGTCAGCGAGTTATCAATTTAAAACCTTTTGCTATAACATTTTTCTTTGTATTGTTATTTATCTTATATTTTGATTATTCAGTTTTCCTATTTATTTCCTCTTATTGCATTCCAAACAATTATTTTTTCCTGATCTAAAATATTTTTTCAAAATGCTCTCTGTAACCCAGGAATCTTCACACACGAACTACCAGCACCGGGAAAATAAGAATATTTGAACCGCTTTCTCTGTCTTTAAAGATATAAAGTCAACAGAATTACTTGAAAAGTTCGCAATGAAAGATCCGCCCTTGTGCGGTTGGAGGAGGGGTGGCAAATGGTGACAGAGTGATGGATCACCTGCCCACGTACTCTTTTTCTTTCTTTTTACTTTATTTTATTTGTTTCTGAAATTTAATTGGCAGTAAATCAAAAACTCAGCATTCGCCAAGAAACCATTCGTACATATTATCGTACGCCATATTACATAGCCAGAAACCAAAATACGCAAATTTTTTGATAATTTGCTGTCTTTTAATTGAAAGTATCACTGCGTTGTTATTATTTTTGAAGTCACCACATCTTACCGCGGGATTATAGATGTATGTTCTGCACGAGGAAAAATATTCAGTTTTCCGTCACGGAACGCTCTATTACTATTCCAACATCATTACATCACATTATTAATTTTTATTATTTTTTTGTTTGTTTAGTGATTAATAAAATGTATTTTTGAAATGAAAACTTGTATGGTCGCGTTTGATAAAACATGGGGGTTTGCTTTCGCGTCACACTTGAATCCGTAATGCATACCTCACAGCATATATTGTTCTTGTAGATGTCTAGACTAGAAGTGACTACTAAACAGCTGATTTCGCACAATAGCTTCAATATCATTTCAATTAAGGTTATGTTCATTATTTTTGTTAATTTTAAAAATGTGTATTTTCTGAATTTGTGTAGTTAAATTATTTAATGTGTATGACCTATACTAATTTTTGAATGCCAGAATCACCATATTATATTTATTATTATAGTTAGTATAACTGTCATGTATAACTGTCAAAAGTAGGGTTATAAACTGATTAATTATGAAAGTCTCTTATGTAGCCTAAGATACTCAAATTCATAGTCTGTGACAGTTTCGGTTAATTTTTAAGTTATGTACCAACACACGCGCGAAATTTAATGCGAAAATAATTTTCAAGAATTGCCCTTTCCTGGATGCATCTAAATTTTTTATAAAAATAATTAAATCATATTAGCGAAAAAGTATACAGTCAGGTATGCCAAAAGAATTAGTCCCGCACTGCATAAGTTTTTTTATTTTTTTACTTTTTGTTCATATTTTTTACAGTTTAAATATTTATAATACAGTATATGATTAAATAATAAATCGACCTTTCGTAAATCCCAAAACGGATTTTTTTTTGAGACATAGGTTTTGTTTTTTTATATGAGGATTACATTTGTACAAATTTAAATACAGATTTTTGGAAGAAACTATTTAGTAATTATTGAACGGTTTTTGGCAGAGACAAGGCTTAGAAACTTTAACGAATGGCTACGATGCAACGATCACAGAAAACCAATAGATGGAGTATAGCCATATAACAAGCATTACAGGAGATGAAGCAATCAATCATTCCATCTTTATGTAGAAAAGTCAAACAGGTTTTTTTACTTTTTGTTACATAATCAAATAATAAACCGAAATTACGTAAAAACCGAAATGAATTTGTTTTGAGACTTGGTGATTTGTAAGTTTTGTTTTTATAATTGACGACTACATTTGTACAAAATTTATAAAAATTGTACGTAAAAATTTTGAGAAAAAATATTTGTTAATTATCAATTCGGTTTTTCGCCGGGAAAAAGCTTTGAAACTTTAATGAGTGGTTGAAGATGCAACGATCACATGGACCAAGTATTACACGAAACGTTAATATAGAGTAGAACCATCCAGGTAGTAGAAAATTTTAATTGGCGCTTATCGAATAATCGGTAAAATTTTGAAACCTGTCACAAGATAAATATTTTTTTAGTTGCAGACACTGACAGTTCAAAAGTTAATTACGGCTTCTTGTATTTTCAAATTAAAAAAATTTGAATATCTCCATAAAGTTTTAATCATGACGTGAACTCTGTGACAGTTTCTTGTTACTGTTAGTGCAGATAAGTCGCTAAAGAGAGAAAGTTGTAGCTGATAATTTAAATATTTTTTGAAAAATTCTTTTTTGCAGTTTGGATAATACAGCAGTGTTAATAACATAATGTTTATGACTCTGAGGCTTAGTCCTATACTTCGTATGGAGGCTATTTGTAGTCGCTTAAATGTCGATGGTTCTAATAATTGTAATTTATAACCAGTTATTTTTTACCCTGTAGTATAGTTTTATTAGTATGTGTAGTATAGTTTTATTACATCAAATAATTATCCTAAAGAAAACGTCGAATAAAAATAACTGTTACTAAAAATCATAAGTAATCGCGGCTCGCAGTTGTCTCGTTGATGTGATGGAAGCGATTTTCCAAATATTTTTTATCCTAGGTTAACCTTTATTTTTAAACTGTGATTAGACCATTACAATCAACGTTAAATCTATGTACACTAGTAGTTCAAAGAACAGCAGACTTGAAGTATATTGTTAATAAATACACAGAGCGCTCCACGACAGCGCTCGTAACTTTTCCGCCAATTTAACCGGTGACCGTAATATTTCGAAAAATGTTGCCAGACCAAATTTATTTGAAATTTTATGCTCTTTCTCCATGAAGCGGTCAAAGTTATGGTAGATTTAGCCGTGTATGTATGTGTGTGTGTGTGTGTGTGTGTGTGTGTGTGTGTGTGTGTGTGTGTGTGTGTGTGTGTGTGTGTGTTTGTGTTTGTTTGTTTGTTTGTTTGTTTGTTTGTGTAAAAGAAAAAAAGAAAACAATTAAAATAGTAACGAAATTAGTTACGTTCGAAATTTCGGTCCTATTTGATTCAAACATGGCGTACAAATCGATTATGATAATGGCTTGGACAGGTTCGTTAACCAGCGAAATTCGTTCGTCAATATCAAAATGGCGGCCATTTTAAAGCTTTAAAAATTTAAAACTTTTTTATCTTTTAATAATATTTTACCATCGTAATCAACGTTAAAAACCGCATATATCAGTGAATTTAAAGTAACTGCACATTTTATACTTTGTAGTTCATATAAAAAAATGATTTCTTAAAGATTTTCTTTATAATTTCGAAGTTATTTACGCTGACTTGCGTTAGGATTCTTCGTATACGGACAAAAATTTAGCAAAATCTGTTAAACATATTTTGAGAAATTGGTCAACTTTTGGTGTTTTTTCGTCAGTAGCTTTTGATTTGAATATTTGGGGGAGAAAATTTTAATTATCTAATTCTACATTAATTGAAAGGTCGTGCATATGTCATTACACCAATTATTTTCATAATCAATTTCTATACGTCGTATACGTAGAAAAGTGAAACAATTAAATAAGTGACGGAAGCAACTATAGTGGTGAGGGAAGTTTACTTTCGGATTAGAAATTTAAATCTCGGAGCAAACTATAGACAGACGCCTCGAGTGCCATCTATTATTCAGCGATTGAACTAAGATACAGTTTGGAAAGCCACTACATGGTTTTGGTTTTAGATATCTCGGCAGACGTTCGGGATTTAACAAATTCGTCAGCGCCAAGTTACAAACGGACCTTAATGTTTAACGTTCTCTCTAACGAATAAACGATAAGTCAGAAAGCTATGAAGTATTCAACTTTTGTTTTTTTTTAAAATTGTTATTTAATTACGGAATATTCATGTTATTATTATTCTTAGCGGAATATCACTGGAAAAATGAACTAGGCTATTAGAGTGGCCGTTATGGTAAGACCCAGGCTAAGGCATCTGAAATAAGCACTTATCTTTACATTACTTCCTGAAGTGTAGTAAACAATTATATATAGTCTCTCTCTCTCTCTCTCTCTCTCTCTCTCTCTCTCTCTCTCTCTCTCTGTCTGTGTGTGTGTGTGTGTGTGTGTGTGTGTGTGTGTGTGTGTGTGTGTGTGTGTGTGTGTGTCTGTGTGTGTGTGTGTGTGTCTGTGTGTTTGTGCGCGCGCGTGCGTACGTAAAAATATGTCACCCATTTAAATTTTTTAAAAGTTCAGGAGCTTTCTTGTATTTTTTTAAAAAATTTCATTATTTTTTTAAAATTTCATTTCATCACCGTAAACAGCGTTAAAAACCGCATAAATTAGCATTTTCAATTAAAAAAAAAACCAGTCCGGAATGTAACGACATACACGTATCGTTTGGCAAAACCAAATTTCATCGTACGTATTTTAATCGTGTAATTGTGTTCAGTGTTTGTGACATATGTTTTTAATGTTTTGTTTGACTTTGTGACGACCTCGGCAGAGGGATTTAACATTTTGTACTACGGCCTGAAGATGGAACAACAGAGTTTCGAAATCGCGGTAGCCTTTACGAGGTGAGTAGATAGACCACTGACGGGAAGAATAAGACATAATCGTAATTAATTAAAAAAAGACCGTTTAAAATAATAAATACATTTTTACGGCGGTCAGGGTTCATTTTCGTATTTTCGATGCAATTTTAATGTTCAAAATGTTAAAATATACAGATTTTAACATGTGAAATCAGAATTACGAAAAATGGTTAAGTTAAAGAAAAATACTTTTGGAAATCCACTTCAGTCACGTCAGCGAGAAGAGTTCCTTGCCGCGAATGTTTTTCAATGACAATTGTTATAGTTTCTGTATATAGAAATAATGCACAACGTTTTCAGAATGTGAATAGACTTTCGTTCGCTATTACCTAACTTAAAGTTATACATTTAAGTAGTTTAAAGTTATACATTTAAGCTTATGAATTATGTTTTCGTTAATTTTTTTTTAAATTACGTACTTGAGAACTAAAGTTGATCCACATTCACGGAAAGTAGCTTATTGTTACTAAGCGTAAGGAAATAACGGCAAATTGAAAATAATAATAGGCTAACATCGCCGTTTCATCAAGTCTATTTTAAGTCGCAAAACGCAGCTGATTTAATATGACAGGCATATGTACTTAATAGGGGTACGACAGTCTGGCATCGCTTATAATCTAGTCACAGCCACAAATAACAACGGAAAAACGTTTAATTGAAAACGCGTTAAGTCATACTCCGGTGAATGTATTAGAGACAGTACAAAAAGAAGATTTTTGTGTACTAGAAAGAAACCTTTTTAAACCGCTTACAAGATGAAATAGTTTTTTTAAATCCAGCCTAAAAATTTCAATTTTTTAGGTTTAGTCGTTTTTGAGATACAGTGGTCAGTGTGTGTGAATGTTCTTTCGTCATTATAAAAAGCGTGCTCGTTATTAGCTGCTAACGTTCAAGTGATTCTACTGTCTGTCGTTACGAACGCTGCAATCTGCAAGGACAGGAGGCGACGTTTGAAGAAATAAAGAGTACTATTATCAGTACAACTGTAGTTGAACACTCTGCCGCTAGGTGCCACCAGTAATGAGCTACCTTTATGTCACATCCTCAAGTGCATATATATATATATATATATATATATGAGTGAGTGAGTGAGAGAGAGAGAGAGAGAGAGAGAGAGAGAGAGAGAGAGAGAGAGAGAGAGAGAAGATTACAAAGTTGGTGGAACAGATTATTATTCAATTTCACGTACCACAAGACCATTGTAACCAATCCAAGTGATTGGAAGCCAAACTTTCTTAAACCCCCGTAACCTCTAAAATCAAACCCGTGTTGGTACCTCCGTAATTCTAAGAATGAATAATAGATATCACTCGAGGCGTCTTCCACCTTCAGATTTAAATTTCTAATCCTTAAGTTGACTTTCCACTTTGCAGCCAGCCATTTTGTAAATATCAGCTGTGGGTTTGTTTATAACAATTACACTGAAGACACAGTAAAGTAGTACTTTTAGACCTACCCACGTACTCATTGTATATGAAAATAAATGTTGCGAACAATTTACAAGAAACTTCTAAAAAAATTCTTATTTTATCCACAAAATAAAATGCTTTGTAACTATGTAAATAACCAATTGGAGAAGGTCTTTATCTTATAGTTATTTAAGTTACTTAATTTAATTTCGTTTTAACGTGACGAAAACGAATTTCCAAAAGTATTTTTCTTCAACTTACGTTTTTTGGAATTTTAATTTCATCAACGTAATCAACATTTAAATCTGAATATAAAAGCATTTCAAACTTTCAAATTACATCGTAAATACGAAAATAAACCCTGACCTCCATTCACAAATTTCATAATTTCAACGGATTTTAAAATTTTTAACGTTGGTGAATTCAGATTTAAGTTAAGTGTTTAATTTTTAAATATTCGAAATGGCCACCATTTTGCTGGTGGTCGAATTTGTCCAAGCTACTACCGAAATAATTTCACCACCATAATCAGCGTAAAAAACTGCGCTATTTTTTGAAATTTTCAAAATCCGTTGAAAACAAGAAATAAACAATGTGCCTCGATTATTTTCCAATACAAATTGTAATTGTTTATCAATGTCTGCTATTTAAGAAACAATGGACTGAGGAACTTTTAAACAAAAGTATCATGCTGTATAAATTCTTATATGTTACGTATGTGTTTTCAAAACTATTTTACGGAGCACAAGGTGTAATACAAACTATTGTAAATTAAAATAGTTTAAATTAAAAATTATGAATTAAAATAATTGAAAAACGTGTATGCATATTTAAAAAAGAGCGATTTACATTTTCGAATCCATGCGAACCAATGTACAAATTATTTTCCAGTAACAATCTCGATTTATTTGCTTTGTGAATAAATGAAACTTCATCAGTGTTGCCAACATGACAGAGTAAACATGTCGTATTTACAAATTTAATAAACGAATTTATGTTAATGAGCTAGACAATAATAACAGATCATGGAAATTTAGTTATGTACTTACTCAGAATGTTCTTACCCACTCTACGAATATTGGAAGTTTTGTCAAGTGCTTTAACCCAAAACGTGTAGAAAAAATAAATTTTGTATTATTAATCACGCACGCAGCTGTCTCGCAGACGTGATGGAAGTGAATTTTCAAAAATAATACATTATATTAACTTTCTATATGATTTCAATTTCACCATTACACTCAACCTTAAAATCTACATTATATGCTAAAAGTATTTTAAATTTCTCAGTTGCTTTGCTTTGAAAATACGAAAACGAACCCTGACCGCCGTCAAATTAAATTTCCTAATTTCAACTGGTTCTAAAAATGTTCAGTGCTAATTTATGCAGTTTTTAATGTAAAATCACGATGGTCAGATCAGATGTTTTTTCTTAATTTGTCAAAAAGTCGTGATTTTTCTAATGATTTGAAACTGTTGAAAGAATTTCGCTGTTGAAAGAAGAAGGAACGTGTCATTGCTGTTACCGAAATCGATTTTTGTGTCAAGTTTGAATCAAATCGGATAATAAAATTAGATTTGATTGTGCGCGCGCGCGCACACACACACACATATACATATATATATATATATATATATATATATATGAGGTAAGGTCAAATGTTCCCCGAATTGGTCAATATTTTAACCTTATTTTCTTTTAAAATACTTTCCTTCTGCATGTAGACACTTCTTCCACCGTTCACACAGTTGTTGGAAACTCTTCTGAAAGCCATTTTTGGAAATATCGTTTTGCCGCTCCGTCGCATTTTCCATCACCTCTTGCGAATCAGCAGAACGATACCCTTCAGTGTCATTTCAGTCGTAGAAACAGGTAAAAATTCGGTGGTGAAGGGTTGAAAGAATAGGGAGGGTATCCAGAGTGGTAACGTTGTGCTTGGCAAGGTATTGTTTCACCATCAGCGATCGATGTGACGGGTTATTGTCAAGCAACACAAACCAAACGTTCTGTGCCCATTTTCCATGTACTTTTCATCTAACTACATCTTGTAGCCGTTCCAGGATCTCCTTGTACAGTTCTTGGTTAACTGTTTTCCCTTCAGGAATGAATTGATAGTGAATCATACCCTGGTAGTCAAAAATCACCCCTAACATCACTTTTACCCTGGCTTTTATCAAAGCGAAATGTTTTCCTTTTTTGAGGGTCGTAAAGGAAGCACCATGTTTTTTACCATAGCATTTTTCCACGCCTGAAAATGACATTGGAAGGACATCGTTCTGCTGATTGGCAAGTGTTGGAAAATACGACGAAGCGGCTGAACGAAATTTCCAAAAATGGCTTTCAGAAAAGTTTTCCAACAATTTTATGAACGGTGAAAGAAGTGTGTGCATGCAGGAGGAGAGTATTTTGAAGGAAAATAAGGTTAAAATATTATACGTATTTTAAATAAATTTTCATTGACCAATTTCGGAAACGTTTTAACTTTACCTCGTGTATATATATATATATATATATATATATATATATATATATATATATATATATATCCGTAGACATTAAAAAATTGAAATTGATATCTGTCAGGGTTTACTTTTCAGGGTATTTTCAACGTAATTTAGATTTTTTTAATTGCTAATTTTAATGCAGATTTTAAAGGCGATTATGATGGTGAAATAACAATTTTAAAAAATATGAGTTAAATAGTTATTTTTGTAAATCAGCTTCCATCACGTCACTGAGACAGCTGCGTTCAGCGATTATTTTGTATTTTACCGGTAGCCCCGAAAAAGTATTTTTAAAGGGAAATAGTTAAACGTGAGAAAAGATTTTGTTATGTTTTTGCACAAGTTACTTGTATTGTTTTGGAAACCCGCCAGTACTACACTAAAATCATCACTGGAAATTGATTTATTTTCAATTTTTCCGTTGTCAATAAGCACTTCTCAAGATGTACCAAATCGATCATCTTTTCTTCTGCTGAAGCACGCTTTCCAAATATATCTCTCAAGTTTTCCCATCAGGACTGACAAAATGGCGGACATTGCAGTAACGACATATATTTATTTGTTTTATTACGAGTCACATCTGTTTCTCTTTCCCATTGTTGTAAGTCATTAGCGCGAGATCCCATTATAGACAGTAACATTGTTCCATAAACACTACGGGCACGTTGGAGTTGTTCAAACGAAAATATTTCATATATTTCTGTACCGATAGAAATAAATTGTGTACAAATATAACATATCCAATTACTTCCTGAAAAACTCGATGAACAAAAAATCTCGGCACGCAGCTGTCTCGCTGACTTGATGAAAGCGAATTTCCAAAAGTATTTCCCACTTTTTTAAAACTCTTATTTCGCCACCATAAACGTCATAATATCCGCATATATTAGCATTTTAAACTTTCAAATTACATTGAAAACAAGAAAATGAACCATGACAGTCGCCAAATTCATATTCTTCATTTTAACTCTAAATTAAAGAGATAGACTTTAAACGGGTTTTTAAAGTCTAACCTGCTGATTTATTCAGTTTTCGTGTTGATGAAATCAGATTTTCAAATGTAGTTGAGACAAAAAAGTTATGAATTTTTAGAGACTCAAAATGGCCGCTAGTTCGAAATTGTCGAAAAGAATTATTTTGTTTAACGAACTTGTCCACGTTACTACAAAAATCGATTTTCGAATCAAGTTTAAATCAACACGAACCTTAATTACGAACGTGAGCGTGCTGAAACACACGCGCGCGCGCGCACACACACACACACACACACGCGCACACGCACACACACATATATATGTGTGTGTGTGTGTTAATTTAAATGATCTCTCAAAAAGCGATTATTTTGGGTTCAGGATTGGCGCTCATTTAAGGCCCGGGTCTGGTTTTTACCAAAACGGCCTCTTTATTAGCGCATTTCCCAATGCAAATTCATTAAAAACAGGAAAACTTGTATTATTCTCGAAATTGGTTCATCAGCTTTTGCTCAAATTTCCATTAAACATAATAATTCGTATTTGAACAAAAATAAATAAATAAAATAAAAATAACCCAATGGCGGACATACTAATAAACTCATTATTAAACTCATTATTATTAAAATCATTTGTATATAGAACATTCTTTTACAATAGATGTAGGCTAATATATATATTTAACTGTAAAAGTTTTATATTTTTGTGCTAGGTGGATAGGGTACGTAATATAAAGACATTAATTATAATTTAAATAGGTATTAATAAACTTAATTATATACATAATAATACAGAACAATTGTCTACAAATTAAATGCAAGGTATATTTAATTGTAAAAATCTATAACAAATTTGTTCTAGATGTGTAGTTTTTTTATTATTTTTTATTTATTTATTATTACTTAACATCTCTTACTTTATGCCAGTTTAGACTAATGAGGACGAAGGATCAGGTATGGGAAAAGCAACTCGAGTAACTGAGTAACTGCGGCTAGAACTCATCACCTTGAGGTGAGGTGCGCAGTTCATAGACACAGCAGACTGACCAGTGCTTTAGCCACATCTCCAGTATGTAGTATAATGACTATACATAAGGTTTATGTGCTAATTCAATATCAGTTTTAAAGATTTTTTTAAAATTTCACTAAATACTATCTTTAAATGTCTAAATATTCAGGTACAGCCTAAAATTTTTGTTACTTAGGTAAATTTATAACTCGAGACAGTGGAGGGTCTACTAATTTGAAATAAAAGAGTTTCACTGTTCGAAAATAAGGAAAATTATACCGAAAATAGCCTTACAAAACAATTTTGAGAAATCGTTCAGATTTGCTCTTTTTATGCTGTAGGAAATAACAAACAAAAACATTTTTGTTCTACAGTATTTGTTGAAGGTCCAAAAGTGCGATGGCGGTCAGGGCTTATTTACTTTTTCTTCTGTTATCTGTATACAGTACATCATGAAAACATTTGCCCTTAACAATGATTGCGTAACAAAACTGTACCACTTAGGACAGATTGTTACGAAATTGTCCGCTAGGTAGAGTTAGCGGAGCTTGTTTTGAGAAATTAATTCCCATTCCCATTAGTTAGTACATGATACTCTGTATCAAGCCGTAGCTACACGATAATGTGCGGTAGTTACCCGGAGCAACGTGTATAATGTACTCTGTATATTGTTACACCGCATTACAAAATGTAACATAAACACGTAGGAATAAATAAATACCGCCAACATTTCACAGCTTTATTGCCACTGCCGATTCAAGTTGGAACCGGAAGTGACAATTATTGATTTAAAGTCAAAACTTATATTACATTAAAATCTTAATTTGTAGTTTGTTCTGGCGTAAAGATAAGATCGATTTAAAATTTGTTTTCATACTGTTTAAAATTGGATTTTGTTTTACGATTACGTTTTTGAAGATGTTAACGTTAACGGTTGGTTATCGATCAGAGTTAGTTTTAATTTATATTGAACGTCTTTTTAGAATTTATTGTCAGCTATAATTTATTTGAAATTGCATCTAATTTATTGTTATTTATTTGAAGTTATGCTTGAACGAATAACACATAATTTGAGGTTAGTTTAGTTTTCAAGTTATGATTCAATTGAAGTTGCGACCTATTTGAATGCATAATTAATCAATTAATAGTCAAAAATTATTTTAAATTATTGTTAATTTATAACTAGTATTTTATTTTACAGGTGATATTTATCTATAGTAAATATTTTACTAAATATAATTAATTGACTTAAAGTTGCGATTTGTTTTAAATTTTAAATAATCTGTAGTTAGTATTGATTTGAAAAAGCAATTTATAGCGTAATTAATTTGCAGCTGGAATAATATTCAACATACTTCTGAATTAAAATCATAATTAATTGACTTACAGCTGAATAATGTACAGTTAGCATTAATTTAAAGTTAAAATTAGTTTAAAATCACAATTAGTTTTGACTTTAAATGGTAATTAATTAACAGCTAATACTGAAGTGAAGTATGTTTTGTTATTCACATCAAATAATTAACATCGGATTGAAGCTACAAATAAATTTTGACTTTAATTAATTTTAAATTAGGATTAAATTAAAATTGAAAATTTTGTAGTACGATTACTGTTTTAATGTTAAAAATGATTCCATTCAATCTGTGAAATAACGCTTGATTTAAAATTAAAATTTTTATAAGGTTAGAATTTATTTAAAGCAATAACTGATCTAAATGGTTTAACGAAAATAGGACGGATTAAAGTGATACATTTCTAAAGATAAATAACGATCCGCATAAAATTTTCAACAACCACTTTGTGCACCGTAACATTTAAGATAGCAATCTATATTCAATTGTTGTGAGCCACTTTGTGCACCGTACTGTGTGAATAATTTAAGTAGGCAAATGAGAAAGGTGATGTTTTGCGTGAAAGGGTAGACTTGCTTCTTAAATCCGTATAAGGCATGTCTTACATTACAAAGCCTCGTTAAATAATAACCCTGCCCACATCGTGGGTCTACCCGCTACATCAATGAATGACAATAAAACATAACCTCAAAGTTTAAGTAAACGAAGAAACATTAAAGTGTTTACGTACAGTCGGTTATTAGGCGAGAAAATAAAACAGCGCCATTCCTTGCTTATGCAATAATTCTATTTAAAATGTTATTTTTACTTTATTCTAATAAAGTAAATTTCTCGAAGTTGTGAATCAATAAATGAAATGCACTTTTTTAGCCAGAATGTTGGCAACACTGTAATTTTTATAATTGATTGAGACTAAAAATGTGGTTTTTAATTGAATATCACTGTCCGTTTGTAAGTGTATAACCACTGCTGTAAACTAAATTTAGTCACACGCAAACAAAACGCTGCAAAGCGATCTAAAAACCTGATTCCCTGATTCTGAATCGACAGTTCAGAGTTGCTCAAAACTTTCTCATATACGAAAATTTATTACTAATGCATGAGTACTAAATTTGATATGAAAGAAATTTAAAGTACAGGAGTAAAAAATCTTGAATACCATAGGCATAGGCGTATGCAGGGCGGTTGGGGTTGTAACCCTTTTTTGGTTAAAAACTTCAAGATTTTTAACACATTTTTTAATATTCCAACTGCAGTTTAGTTAAGTGTTTACGTAATTATTTGTTTCACAACAAATCTCAACCCCAAACCCACTAATAAGGCAACTATGTTTTTTGCAAGCCTATATATATACATATATAGAATAACCTAAAAGTATTTTTAAAACATTTTCAAGCCTTATTAATTATTCAAATCGTAGACGTTTTCCTAAAAACATTATAAGAATAAAGTTGCCATGGGAAGTCTTTAAAACTCGCCATTTTGCGTTTAATTTAAGAAAACTTTCTATTGGAGGATCCCCTGTAATGGAGCCCCCCCCCATTTGATCATCCTAGATACGCCTGTAGCCTAACCATAGGGCTTTGCATAGATTTTCCAAAAATAAAAGACACGATTTTGAAAAACTAAGTCAAAAATTATAAGGCAAGAATCCCGGCAACTCCGGAAAACGAAGTGGTAATAATAAAAAAAAGTATTTAAATATCGATTAAGTCAAAGTGGAGCACAACGATGTGAAAATGGCACTTTTAACAATTTTCCGTTTTCTTTTCCCTTTTTTAAATATTTTTATCCAAACTAACTAGTAAATGCAATAATAATTACAATTAATTTATTCGAAATTTTATGGTCAGTACAGATTAAATTGCGTAAATACGATTATTATAAAATTTAATTATAGGTCTACCATACTTCGTATTTGCAATCATAACGTACATTATGTTTTTATACATGAATATAACATCAGATAAGAGTGCTGCTAAAATGGGGAAATTTAATTTTTTGAGCTGGCAACACTGATAGCATCTTCGCAGATATGCCTCGCACTCACAATAACAAGCAAACGCCAGAATCAAATACAGGATCAGAGTCTGTGTACCACCTTCCAACGTATTTATTATGATTATCAGATTTTTCTTATCGTAATTATTTACAAAAACTTAAGAGTTTGCAAGATTTTCGACGCACCGTATCAAAATACATCATTAATGTACACAACCACAAACTTTATAGGTTTTCGCCCAAAGATTTGCTTGTAATTAATGCGCCAACGTAGATAAAGTTGCTGAAACATAATTAGAAGTTAGAAGATAAATTTTGTTTGTAATGTTGTTACCACTGACGTGTTGCTTGTTAAACTTGTTTAAGCAGTTGTACGTTTGGTAACTTGTTTAGCATAGATAATTTAATTTAATTTTATTGGATTGAAAATAAATCATCCAGTTAATGCGATAGATTTAATCAGAACTGTGTTTTTATTAAGTAAATATATATAGCCTAATTTCTCTTTAGATAGCCTACTACAAAACATTATCTTTTAGTTAATAGCGAAGAGGTAGAATAGAACAAAATAATTTTCCCTTACTTTGAAATATTCTGAAAAAATTGGAAACTTTCAGTGTAGAAGGGGAAATTTTACGATATGAAGGAAAATTCATAGTACATTAGGATTTTTAATTGTAATTTGGATTGTAGAAAGGGAAATTTGAAGTGATAAAGGGAAATGTAGGGACAAAACCACAAAAATCAAGCCTTGAAGTAAAAACACATAAGGGAAAACATCTAGCTTCCTAAATACCTGTAAAATATAGATTCGACATTGTTTACTTAGTTATGTTTAGGCTATATTCCAAAATTATTTTAGATTTTTCCTCCGTAAAATATTTAGTTTTGGTAAAATCCTTGAAAGGGTAAAATGCTTTAATTTACCAGTATCAATGAATGCTAAAATAATATAGGCTAATCAAGGTATGCAGTTGTCCTCACTGACATGATTGAAGCGAATTCTCAAAAATATCAAAATATTTTTTATCTTATAATGTTTTGAAAAACTGATTTCACCATTATAACCATCGTTAAAATTTATATATTTAAGTATTTAAAATTTCCAAATTACATTTAAAATACGAAAATGATCCCAGTGGTTTTTTCTTATTGTCCATACTTAGACTAACGAGAATAAGGGATCGGTTTATAAAAAAGGTAAAGCAGTAACTGGAGTCTCAAACTTACAACCTTGACGTGAGGCTTGAAAGAGTTTTGCTTGATAACGAACTTGTTCAAATCAAAATATTTTTGGGTGCAAAGTTTGAATTAAATCGAACCAGGAAAATAGGTATGAGTATAAAAGCTCATACACAAATTTTTAATGACTCTCAAAAACTGCTCTTCTATACGTCAAGATCAGCATCCATTTCAAAGTCCCGAATATGGGAACTTCGATGCTGTACTGTAATCTAATGGAAATTTGTTAAAATTGTTAGATTTTTGTACTATACTTCTTTCAAAATACTGTAGTATTCACTAAATAAGAATTTCATTACAAATTATAACAACGACTCTAGAGTGCAGCACAAGTCGTAGATTGTAAAATATATATCTGCAATGTTGATAACATTGCTTCAATTTAATTTATGTTTAACGCAATCGCCGCTAGACTAGTTTGGCAGTAAATGATGATCAAATTAATATTCAATATTGTAAACGATACAATACAGGAAATCCTATAAATGTTAATATTTCTTTATAATTTTTTAGCATCATTTTATATTTCAGTATTTCTTATATTTTATCACCAAAAATTCAGTATCTTTTATTACTAGCTAAACGAAGTAGTCGCCAAAATAAATAAATAAATAAATAAAATGCATGATATTGATATATTTACTAGCTTATCTATGATATGTAACATTATATTACTTTTATCAACTGTTACAATACACGTAGTGTTATCTAGCTAATAATATAATATTCGTTTTTAAAAATTGGAACCATTAGAATATTTTAAATTATCTAAACAATGAATACGTATTATTTATTTAAAATTATAAATTATAATAATTAAATTTATTAGGCAAAATCCTACAGGCAGAGACCACAAGTCCCAAATCCCACAATCCAGTGCCCACAATACCAGTTCACCAGTCCAGTCCAATAGCCAATGTCCAATGTGCATAATCTCAAACCCAAAACAAAACGGACTTCTTGCTGACTTAGTTTACAGTATACAATTTGGAAGTAAGATATGTTAGGTTTCGTAATTTTTTAATTTCAAATAAAATACAGTAGTTTTACTTGTGCTCACAAAGTTCTTAACAGTTAATTTTTTTAATTTAATAATTATTTTTTGTATTAATGCTCTCAAAACGTAATTAATTTGGGTTTTCCCCCAGTCCCCACTCTCACCCCAAAATAAAAATAACAATTGTGAGGTTGAAAATAAACATGGCTGATGGTCACGATCATTTAGAAAATAATATCGGTGTGTGTGAAAATTCGAAAATATTACCAAAAACTGGAAGCAAGCAATGGGTTAAATTAAACGTAGGTGGTACATGTTTCTTAACAACAAAAACAACGCTGTCACGGGATCCAAACTCTTTTTTGTACAGATTGTGCCAGGAAGATTCGGATTTAATATCTGATAGGGTAAGTTCTAAATTAAATATAATCTGTATTATTACTAATATATCAAGTTGTTTTTGGAATTTGAAAAACGAGTTACAATAAGTCTAGTTTTAAATAGTTTCATTAGAGTTATCCTGAAATCAAATATTTAAATTATTAGCGTTTTCCTGATTAGACAACTATAACCTAACACTTTCTTCATCAGTATTCAGGATAATAGATGTCGATTAACTGTAACGTAGCTAATATTTTATGTATTGGTTTGAGATGCGGTAGCTAATACCGGGTAAGCATTATAGTAAATATATCTAGGCGTAAATATATGTATGTTTTTTATATTTGGCATAAATATATATGCCTTGGGCATGACCACTGATAGGGTTTATTCGAAATTTTTAAATTGAAAGTATACATTTTTAAAGTAAATGTCTATTAGATACCACTATTTTTGATTCCCCCCCTAAAAAACACTATTTAATGTATTTAAGTGAGAATTTGGTAAATGTGGAGTTTAACTTGCTTGGCTTTTTTGTAATTTTTGTGTCCAAACTCTTTATTACATACCCAATAGTAATAATAGAAAATACACTATAGAAAGTTTTAAAAAAATCACATAGACATAACCTAACCTCAGAATTACTACTGTGTGAAAATAGCGTAACATGTTTTTCATCGCGAAAAAGTAATTAAATGCATGTTATTAATAATGAAAACAATAGAAAATTTTTAGTAAAATTACAACCTAACACTATCTGATATGAAATAGTATTGATCAAAAACTTAACTAATATGGTTTTATATGAAAGCAGTTATTAAACCGTATTAAGTTATTGTGTTTGCAGAACTGATTGTTTAATAAAAAAATTGTGATTTTTTTGCTTATAGTTAACATATTTTAATTTAAATTTAAATTCGGCTAAACACAGTGTTTTTTTGTAATACCAAATCATAAGATTGTGTGTTGAGCTTCATGTCAGCATTTTTTAACCGTATTTGTGTGCACTGTGATTAGATTTAATATTACTTTTGTAAAAACCTTGTTAGTTAGGTTCTTAAGGTAACTTTTTTTATTGTTTTCATTGTTAATAAAACACATTTAATTAATCAATCTCACTATGAAAAACATATAAGCTACTTATATACATTAGTAATTTTGAGGTTATGTGGATAATTTTTTTATTGTTTTATTTTTCTGTAGTTTTGCCCTTTTATATTTTATTATTAGTAAGCATGTAATAAAGCGTTAGGCACCAAAGTTACAAAAAAGCCAAAGCAAGTTAAAGTGTACATTTACCAAGAATTTAAAGTAGCCTATCATTTTAAGAAAATGACAGTGAGAAAAAATGTAAATAAAAACCTTAACCAATGCAGTGTTACTGACTTCACATCCAGCATTGGATATAATTCAGCTGCTGTTTTGCAAATAAAGTCAAAGAACTGACTACATGCTAATCCAAAGTATCAATTAGCACAAATCACCATAACATCCAAAATAAAAGAAAAAACCTATTTAGTACTATGTTACTGATCTATTTAGCATCTTAACGTCTCTTGTGTAGTAATCCTTTTCGAGCACTGGTAGGCTAAATTGTTCATGGTCCATGCTCTGTGAAATGTAAACAGTAATGTGATGTCACAAAATAGTTTCATTAAAAATTGCTTGAAATTGTAATTTAAATTTGTATTTAATTTTCAGCTGATTAATGTTAGCCTACATAATCAGGCTAACAATTTAATTTATGTTAACACAATCTAATTAAAAAAATTGGTAATAAAACAAAAATATTGTACAATAACATGAAAATAAGCGGTTTCCATTAATTACACAAATACCATTTTTCTGAATATACAGCCTAATAATGGAAAAACTTTATACTAATGGTCTCAAAATTTATACTATAACTTAGTAATCTTCTGAAAATCAATCTTTCTATATTAGGACATATGAATAACAATCTTTATTTTAAATGAAGCAGTATCCTACAATAGTTTTAAAAAAATAATAAATAGGCCTAAATTTAGTAACTAAATTTTACTTTATATACAAAAATGTTTTACCATTAGTCCTATATTCAGGAAAACATATATTTTAATTTACAAAAAATTTTCATGTAGTGTTGGTCATGCTAGTAACCACTGTACCAATGTGTTACATGTTAGTAGGATTGACTGCTGTATCAGCATTGATTTTTCTGTGCAACTTACACTGAGTTCACTATTGTATGGTTGAATGGAGTATAAAAGCTACCATAAATAAACAGTGAATAGTTTATATGAAAACTGACAAGTGGATAAATTTTTTTATTAAATACGAGGTGTGTTCAGAATGTAACGAGAATTTTAATTTTTTGAAAAAAATATTTATTTTTTCTTCTACATTGATGTTGTTGCCTTCAAAATAGTCCCTATTGGAGATTATGCATTTGTGCCAGCGCTTCTTCCAATCCTCGAAACATTTTTCAAACTCGATCTCTGAGATGGCCTTTTGTTCTTTAATCGATGTGCTTTTAATGTCATCTACTGCTGTAAAACGACGACCCTTTAAGGTTCTCTTTATTTTTGGAAATAGGAAAAATCACATGGCCCCAAATGTGGAGGCTGGGGCATCGTTACAGTACTTTTTTTGGCCAAAAATTCACGAACAAGCAATGAAGTGTGAGTTGGTGCATTATCGTGGTGCAAAAGTCATGAATTGTTTTTTCACAGATCTGGGCGTTTTTTCAGATTGCTTCACGCAAACTGCGTTGAACTTGTAGGTTGTACTCCTTATTGACCGTTTCACCTGGTGACAGGAATTCATGATGCACTATGCCATTAATATCGAAGAACACAGTGAGCCTTCACACATAATAAGAAGCTTCACGTTCGACCGCACTTGTCGAGCCTTTTTTGGTCTTGGCAAGCCAGAATGCCTCCACTGGGATGATTGAGTCTTAGTTTCGACGTCATATCCATAAACCCATGTTTCATCACCTGTTATAATACGTTTCAGTAATTCTGCATCGTGGTTGACTTCATTTAGTGACTCCTTAGCAACTTCCATTCTCCGCTGTTTTTGTTCAAAATTCAACAATTTTGGAATGAATTTTGCTGCCATGCGTTTCATACATAAACATTGGAAACAATGTCATGACATGATCCAATCAATATGCCAACATCATCAGCAACCTCTCTAATTGTGATTCGGTGATTGTTTATAACTATTTCTTTCACTTTTTCCACGTTTTCATTGGTTGTTGATGTGCTGGGACGTCCAGGGCGTTCTTCATCTTCAATGTCTTCACGACCTTCTTGGAAACGCTTATACCACTCGTAAACTCTTGCTTTACTCATATCAGACTCACCATAGGCCTTTGTTAACATTTCACACACTTTGTTACACTTTATTCCATTTTTTACACAAAATTTGATACAAATTCTTTGATCCATTTCTTTTAACAAACGAAAATCGCCAAGCTCATAAAAACACGTCTAACCTTAGTGGCTGTCACAAACAAAGTCAACAATGAAAACAGCTGAAAGTTTTATCATACTTCAAGGGCATGTATACCAACATAATAAAAAAAAATTTTGACAATTGGACTCTCCAAGCCCGTGAAATTTAAAAATTCTTGTTACTTTCTGAACACATCTCGTACATAACTAACAGTTTTTATTAAATTACTTTTGTCTTAATGTTAAGCATATGTCTAGTTGATTTTATTTTTCTATTAAATTTATCTATGTTGGACATCAAATATATGAAAATATAATATTTTCGTTTGATTAAAAAAAATGTTTGGCACTAAAAAGTTAAACAGGAATTACATTTCAATTAATATTGTAATAAACTACATAGGTCTATTGAATGTTCTCTAAGATCTGCTCATGGGTCTACTTTATGACATAGACTACTATACATTCTCAAACTGGTGTAAGGAATGGACCTAACTGCTAATTAGTATTAGCAGTAGTCATGTTGCTGTCGTGTTAGGTGATACCAAATGTATGGCTTTCTTGAAATTTGTATACAGAATATTTTTATTTTGTATATTCTTTATTTGTATATAGAATTTATTATATAGAATTTAATTGTATATAGAATTGTAGAAAAGAATTTGTATATTCTTTATTTCATTGTAAACTTAATTAATGACTATAAACTTAGTCTATATTCAATAAACCGTGATATTATGAAATAATATATAATGCCTTCATAAATTCCACATATTGCCTTAGTTTTTAAGGCTAACTGTCTATTTTTCAAACACTTTAAATAATCAAACAATATATTTAACAAGCAGTAAAATCTATTCCAATAGCTCAATTGTTACCTTACATTTTCTAACAGATTAGGTTAATAATCTGAAATAGTAGAATTATAATCCTGATTGATGGTAGCTCACTGCTTTCATTTATTGGATTAATGAATTGCTTCAGTAATACCTTATCCTTACAATGTACTTAAACATTACAAACAATTGTCAGTTAGTTATATAATACATGTAGCCTACTCTTATTGTTCGTTATTTATGTTTCAGGACGAGAAAGGTGCATATTTAATAGACAGAGATCCAACATACTTTAGTCCAATACTTAATTATTTGAGACATGGTAAACTTATTATAAATAAGGATTTAGAAGAAGAAGGTAAGTTTTGTTTTAATTGTCAACTATTAATTAGTTAAAGTCATGGTCACTGCATGATTTAAGCCTAGTTGTACATATAATGTAAAGTAGGCTTGTACTGTTTCCATTATTATAAAACAGCTGATGTAAATGAGTACTAGAGAGATTGATATCTTTGTAGGGATCCATGTTTATTAATAAATTTGTGGTTTTTTGACATGCAGTAGAACTCCTTTATAAAAATCTACATTATCTGATTTGCATAGAAAATGTCTTTGACCTGTTGACATCTCAATGATTTTATAAGTTACTTATTATTGTATTAAAAAAAAATTACTTAACCATACATCCATTCAAGGTAACCTAAACTTACATTTTGTCTTCACCCTTACAATATCATCAGGTTATATTTTATCTGGGCTAGCTAGACTATCTGCAAAGTCCACACAATTTAATAACTCTTTAGAATAGTTACTTACTATTCTATCGAGTAACTTTAAAGTAAGTAAGTTTAAAACATGTTACCTAGTAAAGTTTAGATTTAAACATTGTTCAAGCACTGCACAAAGTTTAATAATAAAACAAGATTATCTTCTTTTTTTGTAAGCCAAGGTTTTGTAATTGAAAGGTTGTAATTGAAGGTTTGTAATGTACCATTAAGTTGATAGCAAATCGGAAAGTTGTTTAGTAAGTTTTAACAATGTGTTTGGTTTTTCAGGAGTTTTAGAAGAAGCGGAGTTCTACAATATTACAGAACTGATCCGGCTTGTCAAAGAAAGGATATGTCACAGAGATACGAGACCATTACGTGATTCTACAGAACACGTATATCGTGTGATACAGTGTCACGAAGATGAGTTAACACAGATGGTATCAACGATGTCTGATGGCTGGAGGTTTGAACAGGTATTTTTTTTTCTTACAAATCTTACTAAATTGTTTATGGTGAGATTTAAACTAAAACTAAAAATGTTTAATGTTAAGCATCTAATTTTTTCTCGCTACTAAAATACATATTTCCTGTCAGTTTAGATCCATTTGGCATTGAAACACTGACTGATCAGTAATAGTTTAGTCTCTTTTATACCAAGGGATGTAAAGTAAGAACATATTGGTAATTCTTTGTTTATAAACATCAAAGCTTCAGTTTTAAAGCAGTTTATCTAGTACAGTACTCAACAATGTGTTTGTTGTAAAAGTGTCCAAAAACCTGTAAAGAAATAGATTGCGGTATAAACATTCAAGGTAAGACTAATACAGTCTTGGTTACAATGCCCTCGGTTATAGCGCTATTTTCATAATGTCCCCAATATTCTATATTAAGTGTATGTGTATTTTGTGCTTGGTTACAATGCTTTGTTAACTCGGATAAAACGCTTTCACACAGCTGTTATAGTCCAGACACTTAGTAAACGGCCTGTGCAAGAATTTCTCGTGCATGTAGGTGAATTCCTCTCCAGCTCCCTCCCAACAGTTCAGGGACATAGAGTTTGCCAATCTGAGTCTACAAACTGTTACTACTCAACGATAGTGAAAAAAAAAAGGGAAGAGCTATGTTGACAGAGTGGGGACATGACCTCTCACTCGCACAAATTTTTTCTCTCTGTCTCACTGGTGCTCTTAGCAGTTTTCTAACCTGCTGACCTGTAGTCACTCCCTTAAATACAATTTGTGTTGTTTTTAGAATAAAGGTTGAGAATGGAAACGGTCCCTTTCTTAGAATTTTGCTGCAAGGTAAACAAACAATGTAAATTTTGTCATTCCCGCAAATGCGATCTCTCTCTCATACACAAACACACACACACTATAGTGTTACGCTTTTAGTGGGAGAAAGTTTCAATCTCATGGACCCTCACAACAGTGTACACATTGTGCTGAATGTATACGTACTAGACTGTAATGTAGCAGTGTGATAGTCTGTGTTTGTTACGTTTCAGTTTTGTCACATACATTATGGCAAAAAGAAAAGCTTTATCATTTGAGTTAAAGCTTGAAGTAATCGCATGCTTAGAGAAAAGTGAAAAACAAATGTATGTGTATCGAAAATTGGGGTTGGCTGGTTCAGCAGTTCATGGCAGTACAGAGAAAATTAAATCAACCTACTGCATATATGTAATATGTGCAATAAATTGTAATAAAATATCCATTAACTATGTATACAGTACAAAGTATGCTTTTCTTTTGTTACATACAGTATTTTCGCTGTTTACAAACTCGTTTACTGTATACTTGGTTACAACGCTATCTTATTTGCAGCACTCATATACATTTCATCCCTTAAACTGCATTATATCCGAGGTTGACTGTAATTAAATTAGAGATAGGATGCAGCGGTGGGGAAAGGAAGTATATGTGATGCAATAACCTAGATGAATTTTTCTTATAATATTGGATTAGCAATCTTCATCGGTGGGTAGTCAGTATAAGGCTGACATTCACTCAACTTCCAGTGTTCCAGCAGTTTAACAGGCTTCTAAATAAGCAGATCTGAATCGCTCAAAGTAATATACATTTTTTCATTCAAACTTAAACATATAAATATTAGAAGATGTAAAACTGTGAAACAGAAATTAAACACAGTATATTTCCTGTAAAGGTTGCTTGTCTGGTGTCTGCACAGATATGAAGTGCGACCAAGGCTGCATGCTGCATAATGAGACGAGAAATGGAGGTTCAGGTGTAGCTTTCTTACACCCAACATGTTGTTAACTTTATTTCAAACAGTGATAGAGTGATGATCTTGTAATATCCTAAAATTGTATAATAAAAAAATAATTCTTCATTTTAAACAAAAGACTACAAACTATTTTAAGAGCAATGTTAGCATTGAAAGCAGACTTTGAAGCATGTTAGTTCAACAAGTTGACCAAGTGATACAAGAAAACTGGTAAATAACCATAAGTAAGTTTTGTGTGAAATTTCGAGAAGTTTCAAGGTCACCTGTTCTCATGATCATGACAAAATTCATCTCTTGCTATAGATACCAAGATACCTGTCCAAAAAAAGGTTTTAAAGATGCTATCTGATTAACCACAAGGGTCGCCGAATGGCATCAGGACTGACATTCCCGTTTTGATGCTAAAAGTGAAAATCTTTTGAAATCAATTGCAACTGGAGATGAGACCTGGATTCAAGGTTTCACCTCTAAAACTAAAGAACAGTGACACACTGTTGCTTATTGAGATGGAAATGGAAACTATGAATTATGCAAATGTTTGTTGTTAGACTTATCGACAGCTGTGAGATCCTTTCGTTTAAAAACAAAAGAAAAAGAATGCTGACTTACGGATTCATGATAATGCCAACACTGACAGTGCTGCGAATTCAAGGAATTCCCACCCAACAGCTTTAAAGAATTTTTATCATAGGATTTTTAAGAATCTGCTTCTTGACTATGCACAACTTCCATCTGTTATTTGTATTGAAAAAATTGTTAGAAGGGCGGAGGTTTCAGAGTAATGAGGAAGTTCAAAACATTTCAGCCCATCTCAACTTTGCAACATTCTGTGAAGAGGAGTGGAAAGCTTACCGATAGATATGAAAAATGTTTCAATTTCAATATTGATATATTGACAGAAAGTAACCATTTTTGTATATAACTTGTAATAAATTAATTTTGTTATTTATTTACATTTCATTTTTTTATAAACTACCAGATAAAAAATAAACCCTTTTACAATATTTTTTAAATTTTTTACAGCTTATCAATATAGGTTCACAGTACAATTACGGTAATGAAGATCATGCCGAGTTCCTTTGTGTCGTGTCTAGAGAATACGGACCTAGCATTAGTTCAAAAGATACAGAACCTACGGACAGAGCGAAGGTAAATATATGAATATCCTTATAAAATTATTTGTGAAAACTTGCATGCTTAAAATTCAGACTACTTAATTCTTGTCTTTTTAAATAAGAATACAACAATCATGAAACATATTTTGAAATTTGCTCATTATCCAGGTACTGCAGCAGAAAGGATCCAGGATGTGAACGGACTAACAGACTTTGCCATTTTGTGATGCGATTTGATGAGTGAGAAGACTAACCGAGCAAATTTGAATCTCTTGAGGTGCATTCTTATTTATTTTTGTTACCCAGGGCGGAATTTATATATCTTTCTGAACAGGGAGTAGTTTTTTTTTATAAGTATTAGACTTGAAAACTATTTGCTAGTGAGTCGCAATAATATAACCATTAATGTGAACAATAATATTGTGAACTATTTGGTAAGCGTAACCACCCATTTTTGTCGTACTATCAGAATTTGTATCATAAGATTATCAAATATTGTATCCAGTCTGGGGTAGGCTTGAACATGTTTGTAAATATTTCATAGATTTATTACCTATATTATAGTAACTGTTAAAGCAGATTAAAATAGGTATTGGTTTCAAGAGTGTTTTCTGACCATCTTGAGCAAACATCTTCGATATAAGTTCTTTTAGCAAAAATCCAAACTAGTTTTTTGTTAAGAAATTTCAAGTTTGGGATGACAACATTGTTTCTGTCATTGTATTCCTGTAACTAATGAAGTTTATTTGGTAAAACTGAATTTTCGGGACTCTTTGTCAATTTTGGTAGTTTTTACACTAAAATGCTTTATTACATGCCCAAATGACAACATAACCTTAAAATGATTATACTGCATGAAAGTAGGAAATGTGTTTTTAATTGTGAAAAGATAAATTAAATGAGTGTTATTAATAATGAAAAGAATATAATATTTTTTTTTTAAAAAAAACTTCATAGCCTATCTCGACTTGTCTGTTGGGTGTTTAACTCAGTTGTTGGGAATATAACGAGTATTCTGTAAAACACTAATACGATTCCTTAAAGATCCAATGATTTATGAGAAAATCGACAAGACTACCGACTGACAACCTAAATTGACAAAAAGAGGCAAATCGCAAATTTTACAAATAATGGCTGCCATTTTTTTAACGATGTTTTCACAACAAGAACTATCAAGTTAATAAATGATTTATTGTGAAGTGATAACGTGCATGAGCAGTACCTTGATTGGTTACTTTTATGTGTTAATCTAGAGTAATAAATTTAGCAGGCTCAATGCAAAGTAAACAGCAATGATGACAAGAATATAGTTCAGTAAAAAATAGTCAAAAATCGTAATTTATTTTAATAAATTTAATCTTCTGTAGGTTAATATTTCCCAACATGAAATAACATGTAATAAAAGGAAAAAAATCATTGAAAGCATGTCTTGCAAAAGTCCTGAAAAGTCAGAAATACCGTTTACTTCATGTTCAGTGAGCTTTTTCAGATTCCTGAGTTTATGAATCTCTTAGTCACTAAAACTGTCACAAATGACACAAATTTGTAATAAGTATTAAATCTAGTAATTAATAAAGCATCTAAGGGCCAACCAATGTTTGATTTATGTTCGTAGTCATTCTTATAAACTGTATAGCATACTGTTAAAAATTACTACGATAAATTCAGTTGCTTTTTTTAGTGTTCTCATTTAGTTTCAAGCATCCATATATGTTGCTTAGTTAAGAAGGCTGGTTGATTTTTTCTGCCACTAATGAGATGTCAAGATGTCAATTTATTATGAATATTTGTAATTCCCCAAAAAAGAACCTGAAATTTTGGCATACTCTCCATTAATTTGTCTAGTACAATGATACAATTGAATACTATAAAAGCAAATGGTCTCATTTTGCGTCCAAGACAATTAAAAAGCATTTTATTTGGAAAGTTATGTATAGCGACTTAGTTTCAGTCCTTGTTACATTGGTATATTTTATCGTAAGCTTTTGTGGTTTGTTACTAGATAAACCATCGAGCACAGTGACTATTAAAAGCAGAAGCATCTGCAAATATTGCCTGTGTCTCTTTATTTCGTGAAGACCACTTGTAAAAAAAAAATAGGATTTTTGAAGTAACTGCTACAAAATTGTACAGACAGATTGGGAACTTCATTTCTTCCTCAAAGATATATGCGTGTATAACGGTTTTGAGAACTACATTGGGTTTCATCTAATTATTCTAGGCTAATCTGAACCAGAGCCGAGCAGGGATAACTGGGAAACGTGGGGAAAATCAATAAACGATAATATAATAAAGTATTAAATGGAAATTTCTTATATTTTAAATAAAATGCGTTAGAAACTTGAAAAATTTGTATAGATTTTTGAATTACATCATCACAAACACACATTTTAAAAAACGTGAATGTTATTTTTATAACTTACTATGCATACAAATGTCTCCTTCTTAGAAAAGTAGGTAGTAGTCTATGGTTGTGTCAGTAAGTAGTACTGGTGCTTAGTCACATGATCGATCATTGTTTTCAGCATAAGAAGCTCGAATGGTGTCATCACTGTCCTTTAAAATATACCACTAGCTCGTTTAACTGAGACATTGAATGACATGACTGGTTGTTCATCATCACCGTTATCCCCGTCTGTCTCTCATTATTTGTAGCGCTTGTAGACGTACAGGACGCAATAATTTCATCATTAGTAATTGTGCTGTAACCTCCGCAATTGTCAGGCACCAAACTTTTCAGTATTATAGATGTCAATATTTGAGCAGCCATAGATTTTTTTGAATCATGTTAAAAAATTCTTCAGACTGAACTTCGTTGAAGTTTTTGTCTTTAGAGTTGTTTTCTTCCACTATTTCTATTTTAATCTGTGGCAAATCAAACACTGTTAGGCCATAGTTTCTTCCATAATTTTATCAGGATGCTTTTACCCACTCACTCCGAAATTCGGGTACCTTGTAAATAACATTCAACTTTAGAATCTCCAATACATTACTTTTGCCTTCTGTAAACTCGTTTGATTCTTGAGGGCCCCCTGATCCATTGGTTGCACCAATGCAGTCCATTATGAGGTAGACACTAGACTTCAGTATGCAATGCATGTACAAGACTCATATACATGCAATTCTTTTTCTTTTTCTAGGAATTCATACATATCACATTATGTTACATAGTAATACTTCAATCGAAAAACAAACTGACAATAGGCCACACCTTCCCTCCCAGTTCCATCTGACAAATTCCTGGAACAAATTATAAACAGTTCCCAAAAGTATGTCTGATTCCAGCAAATTTTCCAAGAATATTTAAAATGTGTTTACAAAATGTCATCGGTGACAGTATGTACCATCTCCCTTCATTTTTATCCCAGGTTCTCAAAATTTCGGGCCGGGTTATCCAGAAATCCTAATTAAAGGGGGCGGACTAAACAAGGTTCTTCTGCACATTATAACTGATATGTGCTCAAGTGGTTAGAAACATTTTACCGTGAACTAAGAAATATTTTACTCATGCTGTTATATAAAACTATATAGCTTGTTTTCCTGCAGATAGTGTTTGTAACTTCCTATTCTACCTGTGCATGTGTTAAGTATCCAGAATGGTATTTATGGGACTTTATTTTAATAGAATTATTCATGCCTAGCGGTATATAGCCTGATCTTGTCGATAACTCTTAAGCAAAATTTTAAAAATAAGCAAAAATTAGTTTGATGTTATAAATGATGCGGAAAATGATTAAAGAATTTCAAAAACATTTAGTACCGGATTCAGAGATGTGTTTAAGGTATATTATGCCAATCACATTTTGTTTGATTACCTGTTCTTTGCTTTTTTCACACAGCTGTATTATACGAGTAGAAAAATATTATTTATTAGGTTAAAGCAGTGGTTGCTAAACTTTTGAGACCTGCAGCTTCTTGGAAAAACGTTTGTTTAGGGTTTACTGGTTGTAGTACTTGTATATTCATTTATATTTTCTAAATGACAATTTTATACTTGTATAATGTGGAATTATGCTTTTGGTTTAATCAGACATATAAATATAATATATGCATAGGCGTACAAGTATTATGTTTTAGTAATAAGTGAATAACTGAGAGTAGTAAAATTTGGCTATTACATTTAAAATCAATTATATTACTAACAAAACTTTTATATTGTCTTTGTATTAAATACCTTACAATACAAAAATTGAAATATTTATTTATTTATTTTAATGAGATGGAAAACTGTTTCCTCTTGTCAAATTCTTTGTATCCAGGTGTAATCTAATTTGACGTCTGCTTGTAACATCCTAGAATCATTTCGGAGGTAAAGCACTGCAGGTCACAATTTGGGAACCACTGATTTAAAGCGTCCTTTTTTTACTTTTGTCATTATATTATAAATTATTTTATGTTAGCCAAATTCATTTATATATATATATATATATATATATATATATATATATATATATATATATATATATATATATATACAGGGCATATATAAAAAAAAAAAGGAACAAAATTTGTCAGGAGAAGGTTGTTAACAACTTTAAGTTTCAAAATCTAAGCAGCTTCTAAAATGCCAATAGTTAACAAGAATGAGCAATTTCTGATGTGAAAAAGAGTATGGTGTACCGTTACTGCATAATGTAAATTTTTGTAGCCCTGGGAACGGAAAAAGTTTTTTTTTTTTTAAAGCCGATACAACTGCTTTTTAAAAAAGAAAGGACCAAATTTAAAATCTGTTCAAATTTGGTATTGATCACAATTTCTACATCGTACAATATTTAATTGTTCAAGCCAGTAAGCGGCAGTTAATACTCGTAGCTTCAGTTTTGTTTTTTAAATGGTGAAACTGTATTATGTAATATAAAATGCTCAGTTTTTCTTTCAAAATCTAACCTGTTCCAGCACCTAAAATGGATGCTAATTTTCTATTACATAAATTGGTTCCTATGGCTGGAAAAAAATAATTGTAATAACTAATCGCTACTTAGCGAACTGTTACTGGACATCCCAAGCCAATAATGCAATATGGTACATTAGATAGCAGAATTCAGCCTCAGAGAACATTTGATAAAAATGTTCAGATCGCAGAGTTAAGTGTATTAAAAGCAATTTTAGAAGTGCAATGGTGTTTTTCCAAAAATAATCTCTACACCAATAAAAAAATATGTTAGTAGTTTTATTAAAAAAAGTTATATTACATTTCAGAAGAATAAATAATCTGCCAAGGTAACCCATAGCATATCTGTTTATTATAGCATTATTTTTGGTTACGAATTATTTTACCTTAGAGAATCCTACTGAAAGATTAGGTAATCTTGCCTACCATGTATACGATGTCTCTATGCCAGTATTCCTAACAGGTCACATTATTATATTATTGTTAATTAATTATAAAACATGTTCTGCTGTTTGTGCTTGTGTCAAAAGCCAAAAACGTTTCGCTTTTTATTGTTAACGATTTGGTTATGGCGGTTTTGATTTAACTGAATAACATACTAAGGAATGACGGATGATCCAAAATATCAGTACAATGAAGATTTAATTTGTTTAAAAAAATCAATAACTCATTGTAAAGCTTCCATTAACCAAGTGGACATTTTAGTTTTAATTTTTCTATTTAGTGACAACAGTGTTATTTTGGACATACTGTATATTACTTGTGTGGTTCATGTGGTAACGTTGCTTAGGAATTCGCAGAAACTGTCCATCGCAGCAAAATAATTCAGTTGTGTTAGACTTTTGTTTTATAAAGTTCATAAAAAGAATTATGTAGCAACAAAATAGTGTATATTACCGAGCATTACAAGAGTGAAGAGTGAATACTAGGCAAAATTGGTGTATTGTTTTCACCAATAAAGGGTTTTCCAATTGTTGGTAAACACAGTTATGTACAACTGGTAGTATGTGAAGATGATGCAAGTGGTATGTAGTTGTGTATATATATATATATATATATATATATATATATATATATATATATATATATAGAGAGAGAGAGAGAGAGAGAGAGAGAGAGAGAGAGAGAGACAGACAGACAGACAGAGAGAGAGGTACTTGTCAATACTCAAATATTTAACGGTACACCTGTAGATTTATGTCGGCTTACTGCACTTCCTTTTTCAAAGTATAAAACTAAGTGGAGGCAAAATTAATACTAAATAATCTAATGTTTTAATACATTTTCTAAATTTTTACTATGATTTGTATACTAAGCAAAAATAACATTTTGTGTGATCTTTCTGTTGAATGATTGTGAATAATGTAACAATCAACATTTTGGTGACTGACACACTATAAAGTTTGAAAGGGCTTTTTATCATTTCATTGTAATGAAGTTTTCTGCGTTTTTACTTTAATACCGAACAAAATATATTGTTCGTTCAGAAAAGCTCAAAATTTGTCATCACACCATGCAATTTTCATTTTCCTAAATGTAGAATGAATGTCTTAAATGAATGTAAACAGTTGCAAAAGTAACTAGATTATATAATATTTGTTTTGTTGCACCCCTTTTGCTACTCAGTCGATAAGTGAAATGGCTGAATTTAACGAACAAGGGTTTATTAGTAAAGCTTGCAAGAGTAAAAAATTTAAGTATTTGTTTTCAGCGAGTTTCCTTTAGCATACCGAATCATCTTGGCTACTAAGTAGTAAGCGTGTGTCTGGGTTAAACACATCAAGTATTGATGTTATTTTCGTTGACTGTGGATAGTTTCTATGAAAACCTATGTTCAAATAACAGCAACAGTAACAGGTTTATTGTTGGTAAAACTGTAATAACAGATATTTTTGGCGTTAAAAAAAGTAGCAATATAGCAATCTTTAGAAAATTGATATTTGCAACAAACTGTGCTTGGTTAGCTTAAAGTGGTAGTTATTTTTACAAAAAAAACACAATTTCAGTAACCTAATTGCATATTTTACACACAAACACTACACTGTTGTTATGCTTCCGTTGTTATAAACTTATTTCATTTTGTTGTAGAAGGTATTTTATTTGATACTGTCATACCAATTGTGAAACATATTCCCATAATGGGTAAATTTATAAACAAATAAAAAGTTTGAACGGTGTTTTATTTACAAAAAAATCTAAAGGTGTATGTGATTAAAAATATAATATGGTTACTGAACAATCATTATTTTATTTCTTTTAACAACTACTACTAACCAAACTAAAAATGTTACAGTTTATCTGGTAAGACAAGTAACATCATAATAAATTAAAAATCACCTGAAGTTCATAGACATGCTGTTTTAGAATAATACCTGTTTTATTGAAAGGATAAGAGAAATATTGTTTTTGTTCATATTGAACTAACACTGTTATGTTTCTAATATCTCAATTTGATGGGATTTGATGTATGGATCTAGTTTTAGTGTTTTGTTTATGTAGCAATGTTGTTCACTCACAGTTGTAGTGTAAAGGACAATGATTTTTTTTTAAAGTACATTGTGTAGTATGATTTTTCTAAACTATGCTTTTGACATCATTGTGCTAGCCTACCTGTCACTCAAGTGATCGTTTCCTAACAATTCAGCCTAATGGATTGAATCTGTTTTCTCAAAATGCCTGACATTTTTCTTTCTTTCCGTGGTTTAGAACTGTTAACATTATATAGTTTATTTTTTTACGTTATTTTGAAAGCTTTAAAATTTTTATTTAGTTTATTTTAAATTTCTTTCTTTTTCGGATTATTGTTTATTTCTAAATTTAAAAATCACTCGAACATGGAAAGTATAGCAGCCTAGAAAATTTTTAAGGCTTGTAATTTTTTTCTGTGAAAAAGTGGTAGAATGATTTTATTTCGTTTAATGTGATTATTTTGTAGACCAAAAAAGGTTGAACGAAAAATATATCAAGAACTCTTAAGGGGCAGGACAGATTGTGCTGGCTATAATTATTAAGAATTATTTTAATGAATTAAAATAAATATAACAGAACTTTTCTATGTAATACATAAATTGTGTAATAAATAACTGTTGTAGTTTTGTGTGTGTTAATGAAAATGTCCTGTCAAATAACGATTGCAGAGAGAAATAAAGATCTTGAGTTAGTAATGTTTGTGGGAGCAGCCTATACAAATCCTTTTTGTTCTGTCCCTCATTATGTACAAGACATTTGATTAAAGGGCATGGTTTAGAAAAATCATATTATATCCATAGTGGTTTTCAAATATTAGTTTTTTCATTATTACTTTCTTTCCTTCTCTTAAGGCCTGTTAAAAACATTTTGTGATTGTACTAAGTTTGTAAATGCGATTTAAAGACAGTTAATTCACATGTCGTATAACGGACAGTTCATTATAACTAAGCCCATTATTACTGATGGTTAAGTTGTTAAGTACACAATAAAAGAAATATGAGTTATGTCTGCGGAGACTGAAAGAAAGTAATACAACAGCATTATTGTCACTTTGAAGATTTGTCAAAAATGTAGGTTAAAGTTTATGAAAGTATAGAGCATTTCAAAAGTAAAGTGCAGTAATTAATACTATAAATGAGGAAAAATAATTTGTATTGGTAATTCTATTAGTGGTATATATTCACTACAAAAATTGGTTATTGTGCTTATAACACAATGAAAGATACAATCAGTGTATTTAGAAATATGGATCTACACTTTTTAATTTACTATTGATTTTCTTAGTTTTATGTGTAAACTTAAAAATCTTATACTTTGACTAAAAATTGTTTGAAATAGTTTTGTACGAAATTCAAGAGACAAGTAAGTCTTATTTGTATATTGATGGTAAGAAGAAGCTATAGCGTTTGATTGAAACTTTATGAATTGTGTAACTATCAATTAATTGTTGAGTAGGTCTAACTATAGTGAAAGACATAATAGTCATGCTCTCTGAAAAAAAATTTACCTTTTAAAAATTAAAAGGTGAATACGTTGATGGTTAATTAATAAAAATTAGTTAATATGAAAACACGAAAAAGACAATGCAAGGAATAGCAGTAAGATGTGTTCACAACAAAAAGAACTCAATGAGGTACTCAATATCTGAGCTAGTTCAGCAACTACTACAACGCTCTTTACGTTACAGCCTCTCATCCTGCTTTTTATGTTAGTAATTCTGTAAATAACAAGTAGTAATGCTGTGACTTCAGTTTTATACTGTTTTTGAAAATTGTGTGTTTGTCTGGGAAGTTTCAACATTTATTTGTTAACAGACTTTAAAACTGCAATGCAGTGTTTAGAAACATACATCGATGTCGACTCCAATGTATCGATGTCGACCACAATAGGTATAGTTTAAAATTATTTTTATTTTGAAATGCTCTTTACTCGTTGAAAGTGGCAGAACCAGGAAAGTAAGTTACTGGTTGAAATTTGTGTATAGATGAAATTATAAGGTTATCATGAAAGAAATGTACATTTGACATTTTATTAAGTAGGAAATTTAGTGTTTAGATTCAATAATGAGTCATTATTCTTTAGGTTATGTGCAAAGTATTTAGCAATCATGCAACCTAAAGGTGGTATTATCTGTATTTGAAATAAAATATTTGTATTATACAATTGTTTGTGTATATTTTGTATGAAAAAATACAACTTTATTGATATTCTTTTGTGGCAATAATTAAAGAAAATATTATGTAATTAAAATTTGAATTACTATTTTGCACCTGTTTTTTAATTGGTGTTTCTTGTCAGAATAAAGAAATGTATACACTACAAGGACAACTTCATTGGCTCACTTGATTGGCCAACCCCAAGAAAAACATATTTTAATTTAAATAAATAAACTGTTACCATAGAAACCAGTACTGTAAAATTATTATTTACAGCTCATCATTAACATTTATTTTTTATGGAAACACACAATTTATAGTTCTTTCAAAGAGCTTACTTAAAAAATGTATAGTTTTTTCTTCAAATTTGAGACCAACTTTAAAAAAAGCCGTGGCCATCTTTCTACAATTAACCAGTCTCAAAATATTGTTTTCAAAATTGATCTTACAAAATTAAGATCAATTATAGATTATTATATATATCAGCAAATTTTTAATTTAAAAATAAACTATTTTAGCAGTTATCATGATAAGACCCAGAGTCAGGACCTTTAAATGAGTGTCGATCCTGACTTTAAATCATTTTTGAGAGGTTGTTGGAAATGTTGTATATAGACATATGTGTGTTAGCCAATATGTAAAATAGGTTATTGTCATCACATTCACAATTTTGGTCCAATTTGATTTAAATGGCACAAGTCAACTGTGTTAATAGCTTGGACAGGTTTGTTACCCTAAAATATCAATTAAACAGTTGTAAAATGGCAGCAATTTCAATTTTTAAAAACCATTTTCATCATCATAATAAAGTTGAAGTCTAAACAAATTAACATTCTTTTTCTAAAAATTTGGTAACAAATTAGCAATTATTACCAAGTGTGAAGCAAATTGTGAATATTGACACTGCTAACATATAAAGAACCCCCCTAAAAATGATTTAGAGGTCAGGACCAGCCCTCATTTCAAAGTCCTGGACCTTACCATGATGACCACTCTAACAGTGCATTTCCAAAAAAAGTCATTTAGAAACCTAATTTTTAAAAAAATCAATAAGTAGAGTAATAAATATAACATCAGCTGTTTTTAATTGTAATGAGTGATAAATAGAAGCCAAGTTGTGTTCCTTCCCAAAAATTACCATGCATTTTATGTCCCCCCCTTTTGAACAATTAAGCACAAATTTATTTGGTCAATTAATAATTAGCAAATGTGGTAAAAATTTTTACAAGATAATTGGAACAGGAGTTATGCACATTTACAAAAGATTTTATTTTGTGGCCTTTTTGTATCCCCAATCTAAACCATACTGATGCTCAAATTGAAATGGAACTTCCAGTCAACTGTAACATTCACTGAATCTTGAAAATACATTTTTGTGACAGTTTCAGTAGCCTACTTTTACCATTGAAATCAATTTTGTGACTAGCAGCTGGTACACTTTTAAATCATTTGTTTTAAAATGATGTACTGTGATTTGGGTGTTACAAAAAATAATTACTGTGATTTTGAGTGGAATAGAAAACTCAAAAACCAAATAATACTGTTAGCTTATTAGAAAAATAAAATCTGATAAGCCTATGTAGCATTATTTATTGTGTCTAACTTACATTTAGATTACAAAACATTTAGTGAGAAAAACAAAAATTTAAATTCACTGATAGTAATGATACAAAGTTAAAAAATGAATATTATAAATGACATTATTGCATCATATTGTGTGTGGTAACTATATTGTGTCACTCTAATCATATAAAATACATCAAATTTCTAAATTATACACAAAATCTTTAAACTATATATGTAATTTTACGTTTTATAAACCTAAATACCTTTAATGTATAATGTTAATAAGTTTAAATACTATTTACTTTTACTTCTGAGTACTTCAAAAATTCATGACTACAATTAATTACAAGTCTGAAATTTATAATAGTACAAAAAAAGCAAATATTGCCAATTTTTTTTACTGAAAATACGAAACAAAACTAAATTATAGACTAAAATCTGAGCTACTAAGTATTTGTAAACTATTTTGAAAATATTACATTAGCAGTAGCGAATACTACATTAGAAATAGTAATCACCTTAACTGATGGATACAATTATTGTAGAACATAAATAAAAGCTACCGTGTAAATATTTTTGTAATAAATAATGCCGTACCTCTAACGCTGTATATTATTTTCATGTCATTTTAATTTTAATAGTGAATAGTTTATCTATGGGTAGGAAAGTTGAAGTAATTCCATGAATGAGGGAGTTTAGTTGGTGAGGAAAAAATCGCTAGTTACGGCGTTTACAGTAAGGCAGGCATTATTATATTATGTATTATCTTTGGAACCAGAGATAATATAACTACTTTGGAGCTAACTTTCATCTAAATATATGTGTCTATCTTTCAATGAAACGACTACAAGAAATTTGTCTAGTTGTATTGGTCACACTTGAGCTCTGAGAACTGGATTTTGTTGCCGCCATTTTCCCTTATCACGGGTTTGTGGTAGGAAGTTTCTCTTTTTATAGTACGGATCTGAAGAAATACTTCTGACTCAAGTGATTAGTGTTATTTGCAAATGTGAAAATGCCTGTAAAGGTAGATATAATACCTCCTCCGCCTGCAAACTCGAAACAGCCAGGTGTTTCAAGATCACTTTTATACAATGGATCTAGATTCCAAGGTCACCAAAAATCTAAAGGCAATAGCTATGAAGTTGAAGTAATTTTACAGGTTAGTTTATTTTTACTTAGTCCATTTTACTAGTATTTTTTTAATATTTTACTTATTCATAGTAATTACTTTATAGTAATATTTATTAAAATCCCAGCCCAAATAACTAGTAGTCTATATAGATGTACTATACGTTTGGTTGTTTAACAGTAATTTTGCAAACGTCCTCCCAATTACATAGAGAAAGTTGAGATGGTCTTTGTCATTACATCAAAAGACTGTGAACCTATTAGATATAATACTATTAATACCATTACAATCAATTTCCTTTTTCAGTAATATTTGTAATATGTAATTTTGGTGTTGCTTTATTAGGCCATCTTAAGTTGTTTTTCTTAAAGTATGGTGATTTAGAAAGTAGGTTAGGATCATAGACCTATTATTTTATCTTTTGTTTTATTTTCTAACCTTGGCCAAAATTGTATTGGTAATTGTTGGTAAAGTTTCAAATTATAATAAATTTATTTGGGCTTGTATTAAATGAAAAAATGTCTTAAAATTATTGATCCTTTATAAAAGAAATATCTATTGCTTATGATAACTATGTAGGCTTCGCTACATGTATTACTTATTCGTTTGTTGTCTCAAATATTGATATTAAATTAAATGTGTTAGGCCTTTTAATACATCTCTATTACTTTTTTTGTTCAAAATGTTTAATTTAGTGATTATTAGGTAAATGTACATTTAGGGGGGGATTATATTTCATATTATAGGGGGGGTATATTTCAGTACTTTGGCTATTTTTGTAATTTTGCACCAAAATGCTTTGTTGTATACCCAGTAGTAATAATACAAAATATAAAAGTGTGGAATCTATAGGAAATTTGAAAAAAAAGTAAAAGTGACTGAATAACCTAAAAATTACTATTGCATGAAAGTTGTAACATGTTTTTCATCACAGAAATGAGTAGTTAAATACATGTAATTAATAATAAAAAGAATATCAACTTTTTTAAAAATTATCATGTTGAAAGAACAACAATGAAAGGCTGTTGAATGAAAATTACTAAACTTTTAATTACTGTTACAGCAGATATAAAGCAGCCAGATGAATACTAATCTAGGTCGATGAAATGTAAATAGCAATGACATCCTAATATAGTTATGCTAAAAATTATATAATGTCATAACATAGTAAGAAATTTAATCTTTAGCGAGTGAATATCACTAAATTGAATAGTAAAGTATATAATAAAATTTAAAAAATATTTAAAAACCATTAATTTTATTAGATGCTTAAAATGTCATATATACAAATTTTTAATGAAAGCAAATTCATGGATAGATCTGGCTGAAGATACATCAGACAACCTTGACAATATTTACTTTTATCTTTATCAAAACCATCTTATACTTAATGTAAATAAATCTGTATATGTTACATTTGGTAATTTTATAGACTCAGTACTTATCAAATAGATATACTATTATCAACTAAATGGTAATAGTTTAAATAGAGTAACACATTGTAAGTACCTTGGACTTAAATGTGATCATAATATAAAATGGAACCTGCATGCACAGAAGATAGTTAATAAGACAAAATATTTAGTATATGTTTTTTATAGACTTGTAGGCACATTTTGTTAAGAAATCAGCTGTTACAAATATATTATGGGTTGTTTCATGGCATTGCAGTTTATGGTATTATTGGCCTGGGTTGATCTTTATGATGTGACCTGTAAGCCACTTCTCAGACTTCAGAACAAATTATTGAAAATAACAGGAATTAATGAACATGATGCGGATAGACCACTTGATTTCAAAGTGGTTTTTCTACTGAGCACTAATGTATCAATATGATAAATAAAAAGAAGACTTTAATAGTATCTTAAAAAATACACGTTACAAATATATTCAACTTCCGAAACACTCTGACAGTTGGTAAAAAGAGTTTCACATACTATGCAATAAAGTATTACAATCAACTTCCAATGGAACTTATAAGTTTATAAGTTAGTGCTAAAGTTTTGCGAAATAAATTAAAGGACAAAATCAAAGAATTGAACTTTATAGACTGAATGAAATGCATATCTAATAATTTATATTATTTTTCTAATTTTTTTATATGGTATAATTTGGTGAGGTTTGTCTCACTCCTGATTGTGTCCATGAATATATTTATATGCAGGATCAACTTATGTACAGGCATTCTATGCCCCCTGCAGGCCTTTCTTATATGATTAAAATGTTTGTATGAAGGAAAAGTTGGTAATAAATAAATAAATAAAATTATAAGTAAGAATCCAAAATATTAATTTGCGCAAATGATCGTAATATAAAAAAAAAGGGGAAACTACACAATATTATGTAACTGACCTAGGTAGCATGGCATCATATATAAGTTATTTATAATATTTAACTGGTTTTACAAATTAATGATTTAAAAATTTTTTTTCTAGAATAATTTTTATATTTTCCATGGGAATCTGTATGTTTATTTTTTATTATTTATATCTTTTCTAGCATGTAGATGAAGAGAACTCGTACCTGTGTGGCTATTTGAAGATTAAAGGATTGACTGAAGAATTTCCAACGTTGACGACATTTTTTGATGGTGAAATCATTAGCAAAAAATATCCATTCCTTACAAGAAAGTGGGATGCGGACGAAGATGTTGATAAAAAACATTGGGTAAGAGTTAAGGCCTGTAAACATTTTCAACATTTCAAAGGTTGGTTCTGTTAACACAGGAGCCCCTTGTATGGTGTTCTACATGCAGAGTTATTTAAATAAATTCAGTAATTTTTATTTTCTATCTATAAAATTGTCAAATTGTTTCAAAAAATTTATAACCTTTGTCATTATTAACGGACCTTTACGTTTTGTGATTCATTGATATTGTACCAAAAAATAGATTTTTATGTGATTGTTTATTGGTATACATCCTACAACAATAACTACCATTCCGATCCATTTCAAACAGTTCAAACAAAGGTGTTTCTTCGTTCTCCCCATGTACAAGATTTTTAGCTATACAACCTATTTTTCTCAAAACAGGCTCAAGTATAACTCTTAGGGGACCCAAATGTAACTCTTAGGGGACCCAAATGTATATTGTTTGTTATCTCCCCGAAAATTTGGTTCAGAGGCCAAAATTAGTTCGACAGGTTTTAGTCAGATCAAATGATCAAAATAATGACTCAGATCAATTTACATAATTTAAAATATTTATGGTTTGGAAAAAAATTGGTAAGAATGAAAATTAACCAAACCATTTTCAAATAAATGTTTTTGTAAACTTTGATATTTTGAATTTTGTCATTTTTGAGGTTTGAGTCATGGTTTTGCAAATGAAGATTTGTACTTGAGCACGTTATCTTTCTTGGGAAGGGTGAGGACAGGGCAAGGTGCATGGGGGGGGGGAATTCATGTGATAAAAGTAACTATAACTTTTTATTAGTAATTTATTTCCACAAACATTTGATCCCCTACTGCATGGAATATCATTTAGTGTAACAAACAGCTATAAAAGTAAATAAGAGAATTATTTATTGGCTTGCAGTTTGGCCTATTTGAAGCCTCTCTTATAATTATGATTACACAGATCGATGATTTATGTGTGACTAGTACAACTTTGACTACAGAAAAATACTGTCAACTTTTGCGGTTATAATTTTGAGCAAAGTCAAGCTGTTTTTAAGGTATCTGGTGTCTTATATTGTCACAATTGCTGATTTTTTGTTTTGTTTTGCCAATGGCTTTTGAACCTCAATTCTTAGGAAACATGTTTGGGAGATAGGTAGTATGGTTTAGATTAATATTTATTTTTAAAATGTAGAATGGATTTTCAACTTTTTAGATCTTTGTTCATTTCATGATCATTTGTATTTTATTAAATAGGTAAGAATCCAGTAGTCTAGATTTGTTACAGTCTTCACAAATAAATCACTTTTAGAATTGTAATTTTAGTCGCCATTTTAAGTAATTACCGTTAAGTCCGCAGCAATTTACACAACTTTATCTTCAATTTTTTCATATTAGAACATTCTGTGATGTTATAATAAAATATATAAATCATAAAATAAAAAAAAAAAAGTTATTTCTCATAAAAATATTTATGCTCGAGCAATAAAATAAATCAGTTCGGTTACATTTTGACATTTGATTTATACTCGATGGGATCGTTACCGATACAAAAACCTCTGGGAGAAAACAAAATTTTTTTAACCTATAAACTGTAAAAATATTGGCTATTCTAAATATTGTATTCGAATAAAATAAAGAGTTAAGAACAAATTGATATAATTGTGTTAGTATTTTCTATTCTGCTATATTAATACTTTTAAATTCGATTTTCAAAAATGTTCGCTGCCTTGAATTTTGGGCTTAATTTGTGACCAAACACCCGTTAACTATATTATGATAATAGAAAATCCCATTTTAAAAAGTATTGTTTGTTTTCTTTTTGCATTGAGTTTATTATTCATGCTCGTTTGTGCTTCTCTAACAGGAAAAGCCGTGCAGATGAGTTCGTACGCATTGGCCGCAGTCGTTTGGAACGTGTTTAAGCCGGGTACCGGAGAGATCGGATCGACGAAGCGATGTGAAGATTCGGGACGGAACCGTTAAACAGCTGTTGGGGTTTTTTTTTACCGAGAAGTAAGAGACTATGTTAAAACACTAGATGTGTAATAAAAACAAACAACAAAAAATAAATGGAAATTTCCGTTGAGTACAGAGTTTAGAAAAATTGTACCGTTTAGGACTACTGCTACCGAAGGAGTGAAATTTATTTTAGAATTTGATATTTAAAATGTTAACAGAAGTTTTCATTTATTCTGCTACAGAATTTTTTTTTAATTAACGTTTCGTTTATAAAAATTTTGTATATTGTAACTGAGCAAGGAAAAGAAGATATATTTTTAGTAGTGCATTTTATATGTTTGTATAATTTTGTTACAGGATCTGTAAAAATTTATTTTATTTTTAAGTCTAGCACATCTGCCTTGTGGAAGTTTTGGAAACAGTACAGGCTTATTAAAGCCCAAAACTGTAAGGATGTTTGTACGTAATTAGTCAACCCTTATTGTAATATACCTTAGTAATTGTATGAATGTCAGTTATTATGAAAGGTTGTTATAATACATTCATTTTTTTAACATCTTTTACCATCTATGAGGTGCAGCAATTAAATAACTGGACTAATGCCGCTATCGGCAAATAGTGAGTGTGCTACGGACCTGTTCCAAGTCCTTTTGTTTGTATGTCATCGAAAAATGCAGAGTTAACCTCAGTGAGTTAAACCTCAAGTTTCTTGTGATACCGGGGAAAACTGCTGCTGCAGCTCATGTCATGTTAAAGGAAGTGCATCGAAGTGATTGTTTATTGTGCACATACGTTTTTGAGTGTTTCCAACAGTTTAAAGAGTGACGTAGAATGATCAAAGGCGATGTACACACTGAACGATCCTCAACATCAAAATTGTAAAACAGCATCTAGAAAATCGGTAAATTTATCTGCGAAAATTGTCATCTAATTATATGCGCTTTTGCTAAAATCTCAGGAATCAACAAAGAAAGTGTCTGTTAGATTGTGCATGAATTATTGAACATACAGAATGTTTGCACAAAAATAATGCTAAAACTTCTTACTTTAGAGCAAAAGGAAAGGAGAAGGAACATTTGTGCTGACCTTTTAAACAATATTGATGATGATCCAATAATGTTAGACATATTAGGGCAGCCATCATGGTAAGACACTGGAACCTTAAAATTAGCGCTAGTCCTGACTTCTAGACCATTTATTAACACAAACATTTTATATAAATATGCTGTATGCATATGTGTGTTTTAGCACTCTTACATTTAGTGTTTTGGTTTGATTTGATTCAAATTTGGCAAACAATTGATTTTGGTCATATTGTGGACCAGTTTGGTACCAAATGTTCACAGTAATTTCAAAACGGTAACTCTCAGGGTTATGCAGACTAGCTGCACCTATTGAGAGGATTTAGACGTCCCTCGTGGTATGCGAGTTTAACACACACAACATTACACTTACGACTTTAACACTTCGCACTCACTCTTACATTTAGGGAGGCAATAATAGCCTCAATGAGCTTTCGCATTAAAAAAAAAATCAGTTTTTTTGAAATGTGGTTTTCACTATGAAAATCAGAGGTAAAATTGCATAAATTTAGCATTTTAAACTTTGAAAATCCATTGAAAAAAAGGATGATTTTAGTTACAGCAATGTAATTTGAAAAGTTTATTATAATTTCTGCAGGTTTTAGTACTGATTATTATGAAAGTATTATTATTTAGTACTGGTTATGGTGAAATCAGATTTTCAGATGATTGTAAAACATAAAAGTAACATTAGAAATTTGCTTCTGTCACATTAGTGAACCACTGCCTACTACAATATTCAATTAGTTGCAACCTAGTTCAGACTTTCACAATTATAGTACAATTTTTCTTTGTTTCAGTAATTTTAGCTACATTAAATTGAAGAATTTGCAATTCCAAAATTTACCCCTGCTTCACATCTATCTGGCTTTAAGAGTTAAAATGTTCATTGCTTACTAGGAAAAAAGGTTAAGTGATTTTTATCACGTATACAGCTTGTCATTGAAAATTAACATGTAGATACCTATAAATTGGTAGTAGACTGAAATACGACAATGAATCCAAAATTTGTTTCTTCTTTCAATTTATTCAAAATTAATTTGCTGAGGGATGTCCTTATAGAACTGGAGCCTCTTTCATCACCTTTTACCCGCCCTCTGTGTATGCAGCTCTTGTTCTCCATCTGTATAGTCTCTGTCTCCACCTTATCCAAGTATATTATATGATCAATTTCCTCAGTTTTCGTATATTTGCTACAGGTATAGTTTATTCTGTAGTTTAATTATGGTAGTTGAGAATAAAAGCTACAAAAAAATGTAAAAAGTCAGTTTTTTATAATTGATAATTAGTTTTTACTCAAATTTTTGTCATATGTGTGAAGAATAACTCAAAATTAACAAATTTGATATTTTAGAAGTTTATAATTCGTAAGCAAGCTGGAAAAAACCTCATTGTGGTTTTGGTTTATTTTTGAAAAAAATATTCTCAAACTGTAAATTTATTTTATTTTAAATTTGCTACACTGATGAGCATAAATCTCTATATATAAATGACCAAATTTGAGTAAAATCGGATAAACAAATTTTGAAAAATTTAGCTGGTTTTTACTTTTTCAGTAGCTTCTTAATTGTATTTTCTGGATGTATTATGATCTGTACGTTCTTTTACAGAAATAATTTATATTGTACTAAACATAGTTATTTTAAGTAATATTATTTCCCCGCAGGGGGGGGGGTTACAGAAAGCTGCACCTATTGAGAGGATTTAGACGTCCCTTGCGGGACCCAAGTCTAGCACACACTTACACTTACAACTTTGACACTTTACACTCACTCTTTCATTTAGGGAGGTGATAATAGCCTCAATGTGCTTTTCGCCTTAAAATAACAAAAAAAAGTAATATTGTAGGACAAATAATAAATACAAGGTTAATGGTATAGGAAAAAAATACAATGCTACATTTGGCTTACTTAATGTCATTTTTGATTATGTCATTATTACAAACTTACTTTATAATGGGTATCGTCTTCCCTTAATTAATATCTGTTTAGCAAAGACTCTGCTGTATTTTGTAACATTTACAAATACATGATTAAATTGTTATTAGTATGTAACATATTGGAAGAAAATCAAATAGGTTTATAACTGTGGAAGAGAGTATCATCAAAGATCTTAAATTTAAAAACTAAAGAGTAATAATTTTTTTGTTTGCAGAGTAAATTCTCTTCTTTTTACCAGTATGCCAAGACATTCAATGCGGATACGTTTGACTATGCTGGACTCGGGCTGACAGATTATGTTTTTATGAGGTGGAAGGAACACTTTCTAGTCCCAGATCATACGATCAAGGATATCAACGGCGCTTCTTTCGCTGGATTTTACTACATCTGTTTCCTAAAATCAGCTGCAACTATCGAAGGATATTATTACCACAGAAGTTCTGAATGGTAAGTTATTATTCTGTCTTTTTCATTGTTACAAATGTAATGGACCGACAAATTTAATGTCGTGATCATGCCTATCTGTTTAGTGGATATTTACACTTTTAGATACCTTAGAGCTTAAAACACTGTACATTTTAACAAATTTAAATTAGAAAGTGAAATATATTGGCGCTACTTTTCAGTAGCAGTGATTTATATGTAATGTGTGATTGTGATCGCTGTATTTGTTCTTCGTAAATAGGGCCTGCAATTTGAACTTAACATTTGGGTCACCAGTAGGCTCTGTGTTATGTAATCATAAAATTGTTAAGCTTTTTTTTTTTTAAGATTGATTATGCTTCTATCTTAATTGGTTCAGCCATTCTTAGCTAATTATCATGCAATTAAAATTACTGCTTTTTGATGTTAATTTGGATTTTTAAATCTGTTTATGTAATTTTTAATTAAGTAATTTTTAACTAACTTGCATTGATGAATTTCTATTAGGCATAATGTATCATGTAAAATCTTGTTGTACGTTTCATATTTATTTATTTCAAAATGTTTTTAAAGTAAATTCATTTAGGTATTATAGTACATTACAATTTTAAATTGACAGAACGACTAATGGAAATTAGTTTTTTGATTACTGATATTTTTTACAAGTAAAACTATCTGTTACCTTCATTGCACTTTAAAGGGTAAATGTATATAAAGGATTTTTTATTGACCCTTGGTGAAATACAGTAGGTAAATCAATTTATAATCGAATTGCTAAAGAAGACTGTTTCTTAAATGTATCATAATCGCTTCAACTTTGTGACACTTGACAGTAACACAATGCCCAATCTCTGCTGTTAGTTGTTGTTCGGATATAGCTCTACGGATGAGTCAAATTGCTTTACTTGGATGAAACTATATTCATCCTCTCATTACTTCTCTACCTACAGACATATGCCTGCACAACTTCAGCTCTGCTCCTCAGTATTCTAGATGTAATAATAAAAGAACAGAGAGTTCTGTTCGTTGTTAGGCTTGTTTGATTGAAAAAAATATTTGGTGCAAAGAAAAATTAAATGATAAAATGACCACTGTTTTATGCTTCCCTATTAACACCACCTCTGTATGCTTCAGTCCTCAGATAGCATTTCCAGCCGCTTAAGTCTCCTTAACACATGGCTTCAGCAAAAGGGCTTGAATGCCCCCCTAGGTGAATCTTATGATTCCTTTTAAAACGAACAATTTCTTCATCAATTGTTGACATTTATGTATAGTTGTCGATCTCAGAGTCGTGACAATGCTGGGAGCATTCACAGTAACTCGTAAAATGTTTTTTTTGGACCCTCTGCATGCGTTGAGTGTAAGACTTGCTTGCAGTGGTCCAAAGTACAATGCGACAAGTCTAGATAGGTTTCAGAATCAAGCAGTAAACCAACAGTTTGTTATTGAGTAAAAAGGATGATTGCTTAGCGGCCAGAATATGTTTCTGAAACTACTGTTAATACTATCTCTTTTATGTTTGATTTGTTCATTCCATGTTAAGCTGACAGTCAAAATTTTTACTTCACACATGTGGATTGAGGAATAATATCTGAAGAGTGATTTGATTTGAGAGCACTAGCCTTTGTATGTTACCTTACTAAGCAGGCATTAATGTTATCAACTGTTATCCTTGCAGTCATCGAGAAATAAGAATGCCAACATACCATCACCACACAATGCTGTATTACTTAGCACAACTGAGTGCAATATTATAAAAAAACAAAGAAAGTAGGTACAAAATCAGGTACTTCACTCCTCCTGTTTTCATTGACAGCTTGTGATTGTTTAAAATACCAGTTGGTTAGTCTCAGATATTTAAAGGAACAGTCAAGTTACATTATTTCTCAACTTTTAGTGTCTGAGGTGCTGACTGACTGATTTAAACGTTTGTATTTTATAATTTTAAACCTTTGCATGCTATGCTACTAAAATCCTATAACGTCTGCTCTCTTTTCTTTTTAAACAAAAACTTTTCACTTCTCTTAAAGGTATATTTTTTTAGTTTATTAGGTTCTATAATTTTTATTTTATTTTTTTTTAAATCAATGTTTTTAAAATAATAATCATAGCATAACCAGTTTATTTGTTTTATAACGTGTAGGACTACAAGTTTTTTTTACAAGTAACTGAAATATATTTTTCGTAAAGCTGAAATAATTATAAACGTAGATGTTTATGCAAAGTAAAGAAGAAAGCAACTGAGAGTGATAGGCCATCGTGGGACCTGTCTCTTAATTTTGAGTTGTTGTAATGCTTATACAGCAAGACCTTTAATCTTACAAAATCAGTCTTCGTAAGTCTACAGATATTAAGTTTTTCGCCATAAAAAAAAAGAAAAAAGTAGCCTGAACTTTGTTGGGCGAGTCTTGAAGAAATATTACACAAGAAATGTTATATATTTGTAGGAATCTTTTTTACAGCTTGGAGCAGTGTTATACTTGGTGTGAATCTACGTCAAATATATTAAATAGGATTATTTAAAATTTGATAATTTTACTGGCATAGCTTGTAATTTTAAATATAACTTTTATATAACTAGTTTGTGATCATTGTATTTAATTGTGTTTGTTGAAACGTTTCGGATTTTATGTTTCATTTGTTTTACACTGTTATGTTGTTTTGTTATTGTAACAGTGTAAAACAACATAACCAAAGATATCCAGTAAATTTTGTTTCCTAATTGAAAATATACGTTTTACTCAATAAAATGGTGAACAATTTGCTTGTGCTTTCCAAAACTAATACGGTTGATTTTTTGAAAATTGAAGTTTCTATATTATTAGATTGGTCCAAAGAAACTATTCTGTATAATAGTTTTTATTTTTTTAAAAAACTTAATTTTAATAATCAAATAATACTTTTTATATACGCACTACAATTTTTAGTGATTTCGTAAAGTGTAACGTGCTGTCAAGTTACGCGCTATGGCTTGCTGCAGCAAACCATAATTCATTAATGATATTGATTTCCATGTTCGTAAAAGTATAAAACGCACATAAAATAGAAAGAATAGTTCGTTTAATTTTGTAAAGTAGATAGAACTTCAAAGTTAATTGCAAAAAAATTTATAAAATAAGCTATATTCTGAAAACTGATTATATCAGCCTGTGGTATTATTCATCTGAACCTACGAAACCAATATATCAGCACGCAGGAGTGTTCAGATGTCTTGCAAGCTGATCTACTTGGCTCATGGTTCTATTCAAATGGTTGTTAAAACATGATTAAAACGGCCAGTGGAGGTCATATGTGTGTTTTTTTTAAATAAAACTATTATTAAATAATTTATTTAGCAGTTACAATTACTAACTAGAAAAAAAATGCTACAAAATTTTTCATAGAAAAAAATTAAAACAATGAAAACAAAATATTGTTAGTCATGTTGTTTATACTAATAGAAAATTGAAAAAGTTAGGAAAGATGGAAGACACTCTGTACTTAATACAATGTTAACATTTCCAGCAGAAATAAAGATGATTATTTTAAAAATTTGGAGTTTATATTTATTGGTAATTAATTGTTTTATTGTAACAGGTACCAGTCACTGAATCTTACGCACGTACCTGAACACAGCACACAGATCTATGAATTTAGGTGAAACGTTTGGCATCAGAGTGCGCGAGTGTTTGGACCATTCTAACGGCTGATACGGTAGTGACATACGACTTAACGCAGTGTTTTACTGTTTTCTTTAACGGCATCATTTTATCAGCAGACATCAAAGTAAGACAGAAAATTACCAGTTTTTATTTTATAAGTGTATACAATCAAATTGTTTTTATTGCTTTGAATTGTGATTCAAATAAATGAGAATTTGTTTAAAACAAACGTTTCGGTGTGATTGGATTGAAGTTAAACTTTGGATAATCTTTGAAAATTACCTACTAAGTCCAATTATGTTTTTAAACTTTTACATGCATTGAAAATTTGATTAGAAAAAAACTATTGTTGTGATTTAGGTGATTCTATGTCAGGAAAACTTTTTATAAAATATTTTCAATTCAAATATTAATTTTGCATTAAACAGCTCAGAACTTGGCAGTTTTTTGTTAAAATAAAGGGATGGTTAAGATTTACATGTTTTTTTGTCTGTAGAACATTAAATTGTTTTAATCTCATTCCTTTCAGACCTATTACATTTCTGCATTTATTACTACGTCTTAAGTTAGGTTGTTAAGCCAGTGATGCGTCAATAAAGCTTTCATTCAAGCTTTCCTACAACAAGTTTTTTCCTTTAAATATTTTTAATTAACATTCATCAACAAATGTGCTATAAAAATCTGTGATAGTTATTTCTGCAATATGTAGTTATATGCTGTTCTCATAGCTGAAAGCTTTTGTTCTTATGTAGGTTATGATTGATCCATTAAGAAGAAAGTTCTCATTATTTGAATTTACAACAGAAGCAAAGATGCTTATATCTGGTGTACAACAATCAATTGAAATTAATTTTATTGATTTTGTTTTTTATAATTTTGATGTTTTTAGAATAGTCAATAGCTTTATATTGTAAAAACTCAGAATGTTTTTAGCACTGATATTATTTCAACTTTTTCCAAAGAATCTTTACTAGTTTAGCTGATTGTTAACAGTTATTTAAAATATGAAAAACGTTTTTAGGGTTTTTTCAGAAATAAACCTTTAAAAAGTTTAAAATGTACTTATAAAAATAGCGAAATTTGTTATAAATTAATTTTTAAAAAACTGGTTAAAAAAACTTTCATCCAAGATAAAATTAATCAATTACAATTAATCTATCGTAAAAGATCAGAAATGTGAATATTGTTAAAAAATAAAAATTCATGTGTGGTCAAAATTTGTTTACTTTTTTAATAAAACAGCAAGTCCTAGTTTACCCTTCCTGAATTAGGGTTTTACCCATTCCCTCTTACTTTCCACGACCAAACTGGATAGTTGAACACTTGTCGTAGAAAATAGAGCATGGCTTATAAATAAATAAAAAAAACAAAACAAAAAGAATAGTTTTTCAAAATACACGAAGCTTTATTAAGTTGGAAAGCTTTATTATGTGGAAAAAGTTCTTCTACCAGTGGATGGTAGAAATCCTCATTCAAAATTTAAAATTATTTAGTATTTTCGGCCTTTGTAAACTTGTCAGACAGCTCTTCAGTCTAATTTAACTTGTCTAAAGAAAAGAACATAGATTTGTTTTGTTATTGCATTGATTTTCGACACCCAGTGATTAATTTTCATCCTTGAAGGTAATATAAAACATTAAAATAGTATTTATTGATATCTGTGGTAAAAAATTTAGTTACATTTTTTCGAAGATTCTGATATAATTAAAAAATTTCCTTAATTTTACAAGTGTTTATTTAAAATAACACAGTTAATTTTTCTATCTATTCACAATTAACTATTCTATAAACTTCAACCATTTATTTCAATAAGTACTTTAGTACTCTTCTTCTGTTTCAATCGTAATGATGTTACCCAACTTGGATGGGTGTAAAAAAAGAATTTTTAGCTCACATGCTTTCTTTGAAGGAGTTGTAAAGGATTTTGTAATTTTGAACAGATTTAAGGTTAAATAAATAAAGTAATTTGTTGGAAGGTGTGTAATATTTTCGCACCCACATTTAATTTGTTTTTGAAACTGTTCAAGTGGATTAAAAATGTTTTGTGTCTAAGCACATGTTTTCAAATTAGGTCAAAACTGTATCAAATAATAATAGCATCAATTCCCCTTCCTAAAAATAAAAACACTTAATTTGTAAAAAAGTTTTGTTTTTATGTGTAGAATTTAAAAATAATTTTGGTGTTTTAGATTAGAAGTAAAAAATTTCAATCACCTATTTTGTATAATTTGTGTGTTGTCGGGATGATTATATTTTATAAAGTTAAGTTTTATTTCTATATTTCTGTGTTTTGTATAGTTTTTCGTGCTGATTTCCTTACTGAAGAATTCTTTTAGACATGGTGCAGTAGTTTCAGAATATTCTTTTTGATCCAGTTGTTTTAGCCCTTATGACTTATTGTTTTCGATATTAGAATTTTTTTGTCATAAATAACACAGATCTAATGTTTCTTAGGTATTTAACAGTTTTCATATTTGATTTTTAAAATATTAATTTCCAAAAGTTATCGATAAATGGTACTTCTTGGATGACATTTTCCCCTTGCACCCATCCCCTCCTGGCTGTTGGAGCTGAAAGTAGACAGCTGTGTATTCATACAGTAGACACAGTTTAGGTGAGTGTGCAACCATGCAACCTTGCTTGGGTAAGATGAGGGCAGGGCGAAGCGTGCAGGTAAAGCCGTGTGCTTTCAAAACCATTAACTCTTACTTATCGATACTGCATAAAATTATTTCATTACTTACTGGCCTGCAAAGTGCCTTTTGAAAGTTAATTACACAGATTGATCTTTCATGTGTGACTAACACAACTTTGACCAGAGCAAGGTAATGCTTGCAGCTAAACTGTGTCAGCTGTATGTTACTTTCAACATCAAATACAGTTAAGCACCAAAATAAACATTACTGACAGTGCAGCCTTGCATTGCTTTATTTATTAACAAAATACAATAGTGGCGTTTTTGGCTCTTGTATACAAAATAAAATGCTTTAGTTTACATGAAACGTGTACTATATGTTCTCCATTCCATTCCTGCGCTCAGTTCATAACAATCACATAGTTAAACATACAACTAAAAAGTGTCAGTTGCAATTGTCTAACTCATGTTAGTTATCTTTTTTTGTAGTTTGGTAATTCAGTTTCATAAGATTTAATTTTATTCCCAAAAGTTTCTCAAAATCTTGTAAGATCAAGTGATTTTTTGTCTCTGTAACTTTCTTGGTATACAGAAACAGGATTTTTGTTATCATTACAGATTACTATTGCACTGTTACCATGTAGATCTATATATTCCTGAGACACTCAGTTACAGCGCCTTCTGCAGTCCTAGTCTGTTCGTGAAGACTAAGATTTGGAGAGGATTCAAGGTGGGTAACTCCGCACACTTCTAATTGGTCACTTCCCAATTCATTATTGGTACTTTCAAATGTTTGCTGTGGTTATTGCCTTTTAATTTTCCCCCTGTAAACTCTTGGAAGTTGTGCCTCATTTGACCAGAATTTTGTTGTGCAGTGAATCCCCGGTCATTCTGTTTATATTCTTATTCATGAGTAGCTAGGGAAATTACTCGCAGAGATTTACGCATGCTGGGTTCCGTTAGGCCGGTGTCATACACTCTATCAGTACGGGCCGCTTTATACTTTAGTTAGCCAGGTTATGTAGCATAGATAATGTGTGTATGTGTATGTTTTGAGTAGATGAAATGAGATTAGTATGAGCTAGAGGTAAAGTGGGTTCGCTAAACCGATCAGCTGTTTCCACCGGCTTGAATATCGATTACAGCTCCTTTTAAATGAAGTGACTCATGTGAAAACTAACTGTTGGAAGGAACTCCCAAGTTGATGTACATGCACACTAATATTTACGCACAGTAAAAAATTCCAGCTTATTTGTCCCTGACGTGTGATCACTAAATGGTTTGAATTTTATATTTAAATCCATCATTATTCTTATAAATTTTTTATTGTGGATTTTCAACAACTGCTGCATTTTATGAAATGGTTGCTGTAACACTCTCATGTGATTTTCATTTGTTGTCGTGGCGATTGGACAACATCTACATATAACATTAAGGGATTATTTCATGATGATAAATGAAATTATTCTTGAAAGTTATTGGCAGTGTATGAAAAATATGGACCACTGGAACTACTGACGCTGTATGAAAGAAAATAGAATTCTATAATAACTTTTTCTTCGATAGTAAAAGTTTCAGCGTAAACTAATCTAAAACTAGAATGTAAATAAAAACTGTATTAATGAAAGTAACGATAGAATCAGCTGATCGAGAACATAACTGCAGCTTTTTGAATTTCAGTACTGTTTCTTTTGGCACATATAGTGTTTTTATGATTTTATTTAAATAAATATAACCAAAAGAATTCCTCAGGCCCTAATAAAATATATTTTAGTATAAAAGACTTTGATTTTGTAGTTAAACATTTGTCATCACATAGTTTTGTAAGCTTGGGTTGTGGGAAAAGACACAAGGGCGAGCTTTTGCTTAGATATGATTGCCCAAACGTAGGCTAGTTTGTGTATGTTGGTAACATTTGATACAAAATTTTAAACTTGGAAGTTAAAATTATGTGTTGATTTAATTTTTTGTAGCAAACATATTTGTAGCAAGAATGGCTTGTTTGGTATCTAAGGACGATGTATTTATGTGGATACTTTGAATGTTTATTCTGAAAATATATTTACTTTTGTGTCAAACACACCGTTTACACATTACTACGTGAATACATAATTTAATGTTGATTGTATGTAGATCTTATACATATTTAACCCTTTGGCTGCTGGCTTAGGGGCTATTTTAGCTGAAAAGTACATATATAATTGAATATTTAAATGTATTTACTATTTTTCATTTTAAAAACCTGAAAAAAATCACTTATTGTAGATATTGTATAGGTTTTGTTGGTTTAATATATTTTTGTTTCAATTGAATTTTTATTTGAAAAATTAAGTTTTTAATTTCTGATTTAAGAAATTTCAAGTTTGAACTACAGTAAACTACTTTATTTTATTGAGTATTGTAATTTGAGTGGTATATTCTCTGGTAAATATTGAACATTTTTTGCATACCATAACATTTAACTGAATTGTGTATCAACACCAAACACATAAAACATCACGATTGCCAGCTACTTTGTCTGTCTAGTAAAACAAAATCAAAATTTGAACGACAAGGTTGTGTTACATCTATAATTTCATCCCTGTAATTTAAAAAAAAAATATGAAAGTGGCAGAAAAGTGAACTAAATAAGATCAGTTAAAAATGTAGACTTAGACGCTATCTATTGAATTTATTGTCAACTATTACTGACTAAAGTGTAGTAACGATAGATCATTGTGGTGCATTTTTCACTAGTAAGTTACAAAATCGATAATCATTGTGTAGCAATCAAAGGGTTAAGAAAACTATGTATGATACTAAATTGCCCAAAATTGGGTTAATTAATGGAGGCTAACGCCAACATGTGGATTAATTGGTTTTGGTTTTGGTTTAATTTGGCTACACTTTTGAGCCTAATCAGTGCATTATGAACTAGAATGCTATGTTTCTGTATTATTGTTTTATTATGAACAATTTTTTTATTTCAACAAGTATTTTTACAAGTATTCTGTGTATTACAGTAAAACCTCTCATATCCGGTATAGTCTGATGAAAAAGGCTAATGAAAATTTCATGACCATTATTAGTTTTCATTTAAATATCCATCAAATTAATAAGGCAGTGGTTCACAGTTTTAAGGCGTTTCAACTCACTTTACAATTTGAATGAAAAAAGCAGATCGTCTACACTTGTATTCATGCTTATTTAATTATATTTTTGATTTTATTATTGTGTGTATTAGTGGATTTATGCATTTTGTTAAGTGTTCTGTATTATGAATGGAAAACCAGTTAATTGCACATTATTGTAATAAAATTTTGTATTACATATAACAAATAGGCATACAAGTATTATTTTTTAGTTTGGTATTTATTTATTACTAAATTAATAGTTAAGTATGTCTATTAATAGCATAATAAGTCTATATGCTGTTACACTTAAAATCACTTGTATTATATTGTAAAGAAACTTGTATGCTGTTATAATGAATATTGAAAAAAGTTGAAAAAAAATATTTTAAGAAAAAAAAGAGAAATCATTAAAATGAGAGGGATGTTGTCATTTCCCTTTACAATTTCTTTGTATCTGAAAGTTAATCTTGAAGTGATACTCGTAGTTCTCATTTAATATTGCCTTTGAGATAAGATTTGGTTATATCGCATTGCCACAGATTAAACATTTAACCCCAATTCACATAAGTAAGAAGTTAAGGGTAGCCGATATCACGCTAAATCTTTGTTAAGAAATTTAATCTTTCAGTGCAGAGTTACTCTGTATAAGGTCGTTTTAAAAATCAATTACACATTTTCTGTGGATCTGACTTATGCTTGTGATGACCTCGGTTTAATTCGAAGGTGCACTAAGACACAATTGAGCACAGTTTGGAAACAATTACATTTTATACTAGCTGATGACATGTTCTATTTTATACTAGTCAAGTACAAAAACATTGGTCTGTTGATATGATACGCAGTAGACATCTCAGTGTGTGTAATATTGAAAGCGATTAATCGTGCAGTAGTCGCAAGAGTCGTACAAAGCTGTCTGCTATCTTTTTCGTATCGGGAGCTCAGAATCCCTTTGCATGTCAACCACATGGACTTATTGTGTTCCCAGTGATGTACAGGCCTAGAAGTCATTCTCAACATCCAAAAATCCCACAAACTCCAGGGTAGAATGATCAGTCCTTTGGTCATTTCCCTAAGGATTTTGTTCCGTTCTTCCTCCAAATAGTCACATTTCAGGAGCAGGTGTTTTGCAGTCTCTTCATGCATCCGCACTTTTTACACAGAAATGGTCTAGTAAATGCCCATCCTGTGTGTATGTTTCATGAAGTCTGTATTGCACTGTATAGTGAGTAGAAGACTTCCATGAAATGTGTTTATTGCACTATGCATGTTATAAATAACATAACACTATGCATGTTATAAATATACCGAATTTGATTCTCATGATTTTCACGAAAAATAATATTCATTAAAATAATTATTTTTCTTGGTACCCCATGGATAACTCGCAATATGTATTATCTGCGTGGGGATAATCAGAAGTCTGCAGTAGTTTCAGTTCATTAAAATATAATATTGGCTGATTTGGTTGAAATCATTAAAAACAATTCCAAAATCAGTGTAAATAAAAACATTTTTATTAAATAAAATGTACTTAGTAAACATCAAATTACACCTTCATCTCTTTTTCTTGTGTCAAAAGCTAGTTGTTCACCGCCTTCTCTTTGACATTACCACAAAAACTGCATCCTTGGTACTTTTGTCATTTCGTACAACAGCGACTAAAACTTATCTTGATTTGGTGGAACTGGATATGAGAGGGTCTAGAAAGAATAGGCTGGTTATGAAATTCATCTTATAAATATTAAATATATTCCAGTCTGGATAATGATCCACTTATTGTTGCCTATCATATTTGTTAAATTAAAGCAAATGATATTTTGTTTGCCAAATTGATGTACATTCGCATGTTGGTACCATTTTGTAAACTGCAATTCAGACCAGTTTAACATCACCACTGTGATTGCAGTATTTTATGTTTCATTTTTGCCTTAAATTTTGGGCACACACTTTTAAACTTAAATATGATTGTGGTGTGTTTTATTAAAACATTTCTTTTACCAAATGAATTTATTTTGTTAATTTGTTAAATAAATATATATACTAAATGTACAGTATTTAATTGTCACTTGAAAACTTAACAAGCCTTGTATAGTTTTATCATTGTGTTTTAAACAATATTTTGTTTTTGTTATTAGATTGTTTTGAAATTTGTTGGTTTTGGTAATTTTAGTTGCACAGTAATCTGTATACATTATTAATTTTTTTTGAAATATAAGAATTTATTTTTTGTTGAGAACATTTACTCCATGACATGTGTTAGTTTTTAAATATTTTATGTGTATTTTGTAAAACACAATAAAGTAAAGCAAACATAGAAATGTCGCCTTTTATTTACCTGTTTTTTCAAACTCTTGTTTTTTACACTTATGTTTTTTATAAGGTGATTTCTTGTGTACTGGAGTTACAGAAGTGATTAATCTTTTTTAATATCTCAAAGAGTTGTGATTTCACATCTAATAAATAAAAAAAAAAAAAAATATGTATCATGTTTTCATGTTTTAATTATATCTTGTAGTTTTTAAGAAATCTTGAAGAAAAAACCAGCAATTTTTCAGTTTTGCAAAATATCAAGGTAATTTTTTTTAAGCATTACAGGTTTTTTTGAGATGAAAAGCAATTTTTGATTTTTTAAAAATGTTTGAAATTCACTAATAGTGCAGAATTTAATTCAGAATCTCTACCATTTATTTTTTTTTAAATTCCAATTAATATTAAACTAAATGTGAAAAGATGGTGATTAAAGAATGAAACCTTTGCACTTGAATGGACATTACTGCTGGCCAAGCCCCACTCCCACTCGCCTGGAATATTTATCGTGGTTTACAGTATTCGCAGCTTGGATGGCCCCAGCCTGACTGACTTAATGTTTCTGTGTTGGATTAGGCATCATGTTGATTGTAATGCGTCAAGCAGTTCAGATTTGTTTTTCACTACAGTATCTGGGTTGTTGATATAGGCCTTGAGTCCCATTTACATAATACATTGAGTCCCACCAGTGTAAAAATCAGGATGCCAGAACGAAAGGAAAAGTGCATGTAGTACCAAATCCTGACATCAGAGCACTCTGAATTCATTTTAACATGAATCATGTTTTAGGACTGGTTGTGACGTATTTTTCGTGATGCGAATGCACAAATTATATTGTTATATAATAGTATTCTTTATGCGTTGCAAGTCTCAAATTAATTATAATTAAATTTGTTTTTCACCCAGGATCAAACCGGGGACCTTGTGCGTGTGTGGCACACGTGATAACCACTACACTATGGAAACTATAAAGAAATTTGACCGATGTAAATATGTGATATGAGTCATAATTTAGTTTTGATAAATATGTAATAATAAAAGATCAGTTGTTTTATATTAATTAATTAAAATATAATATCAGCTGATGGACTATAATAAGTTTCAGGTAATGTTGTTAAAAACTAGCTATGTAATTTGTTAGTTTTGAACAAATTACCATTATTAAAATAAAATGGAAGAGAAAACATGATACATGATTTTGATTTGTAGTTCAATAACAGAAATTGTTTTTCTACTACCTGCCCATCTTTTAATGTATAAATACCTGGAGTGACAAATTTCTACACTAGATTAAGATCTAATTAATACCATTAACATACATACATTAACATATAACCTAATTGTAATCTCAAAAGGTAACCTAAAAGTACATGTTCATTCTTTTTCTGATAAGAATGTGTTTTTTTTAGTGACAATTTTCTATGCAATGAGACGTCTATGTATTATAGACTCAAGAGTGTAATGTACTTAATTTTTAAGAAACAGTTGAGATCTCTCGGAAAACACTTAATTTCTTACAAAAAGCAGAGAATATATGTTTTTATTTATGAGTGTTTTGGTTTAGTGGTAATTTTATTACTTTTTAGTTATAATATATTTTAGTGAAAAGATGTAACATTGTAATACAGTTCATGAAACACATTTTTTGACTTTCACTTACATTTAAAATTTTTTTACACAGTGGTATTTTGTAAAGATCGAGTGTAAAAAACCCTTATATGCTCTTTTGGTGCAAAAACTATGAACATTTAGAATCAGTATTTTTCTAATTTTGAATGATACCCCGCACTAAATAAATAACAAGAATGTTATCCTTAAGATTTTACCCCTAAAAATAGTTTTTACCATCAATCCCTATATTTTTTTTTTGGTTAAAGCTGCCATTTTCACAAAATCTCATAGCAATCGGTTTTTTACAAGAAGTGAATTACTGGTTGATTTTTACTGTGCAAATTTAAAAAAACAAGAAGTATAATAAATTCATCGTCTTATTTTATTAGTAATATTTGCAACTTAACACTAGATTTAAATATATAGACACTAGGAAGTCGATAAAGTACAGTCGAGTATAACTTGTGTTGACAGTGCACAGAGGGAGAAAAGGTGGGGATCTCTTAGTTAAAAAATTGTTTGGAAGGAACATAACCAGCTCAAAATATTCCTACAAATATACCTGTGGCCAGTAATGCGACCTAGAGAACATATTTTAAAAACTGTAACCAAGTACAAAGGGTTAGTCTGTAAAAAAAATGGCTCAATATCAAATTGTATGCTAATTATATAGCATGTAAAGACTAGAAAAACTGCTTCATTTTTAAATTTCTTGTTTCTTGCAGAAGTTAAAAATGTTTTCAGCAGCCTATTTCACCACTTATTCTTTATCGGTGTTAAATTAAATACCAATGAAATTATAGGTAATAGTCCAAATTTTCAGGCTGGACTTTCACCTTTAGAATACCTTTTGTAGGTTTTGTGTAATATTTAATTTTCTTGGGACAAAATGCCAATTTTATAAATTTTCAAATTTTTGATTATATGCAGATTGTATTTAAAAATCTAACTGCTTTTTCAGTTTTTAAATATTCAAATTACTTTTTTATTAATTTTGATTTACTAAAATGAAGGGCCACGGGGAAAACTATCAAAGTCCATTTTTCTGCCAAATTGAGATTACAGTGGGAACTGGTAGCTTATAGACAATATATAACTATGATATCATTCAGGCAAGAAACATCATAATTACTGTGTTATAGTAGGAAAACAATTGGGGCTAACGGGGAAGAATGATCACAGTCCACGCCAGTGAGCAAGACAGATCAAAGCTCTATTGGTTCCTCTTCACTCACATCCGATTGTCAGCAGTGCTTGCTTTGTTTTTTGGTTAGTTGAAGTAATGTGTATAAAAAACCTCATGTGTATAAGGTAACCTGTTTAAACAATATAGGTGAATTATCTTGAGTGTTTTTATTGAAACAGACAGTGAAGAAGGGACGAGTATATGTAAGGAAGTGAAAAAAAACATGAAGAAATTGAGGCAATTACTGTTGATTTTTGAAAAAAATCTGTCTACTCTTTAATACAACCACATTTGTTGTATACTATCGTTGACAAGTGAATTTCATTTCTTTTAATATACATGTATTGTCACACTCAACCTCAGTATTTTAACATATGATGAAAGTGTCCATCAGAAGAGGGCAGATAACATTTGCTCGATACTTAAACACTTCTTTGGGAACATTCTTAGCCCAATAATAAACACATAATTCTTTTCTACTATTCGTGTGCGGGCAGAACACGAATTTCACACATATGCGCTTTCTGCACTACACAGTTAATACACTGAAACGATTTGCAACCGTAAAAGTAGTTTTCCTTTTAAGAGGTCACTCTTATATGGAGGGGGCATAAGGATATGAGTCTCTTGTCAATGCAAAATCTTACACTGAGACACCCAGTGACTGGAGAGACGTCATCAAAAAGAGCAAATTCAAACCATCACCTTTCACTGTCATCAATTGTGCAACAGACGTCAAAATTGAAACTTGGACAGACTTTTTTTTTGGTTTTATGTTAAAAAGTGCCCTATGCCTACACAACCAATTAGTATTTTAAAGATTGGCCAAAAGCAGGTGAGATTCATGTATTACAATTCAAACTACTTGGCTAGATATTTGAAACCTTTTTTTTGTTAGGAATAAAGGCACAGAAAACAAGAAATTAAGAAAGTCTAACAAGCAAAATGACCCAAACATACTGAAAGAACTTTTCAATGGAAAACTGCCCATTAAACCTGCAAAATTAAAGGATCTATTACATTTAAAACAGTTCTTGACCAGTCCCAATTTTCAAACATTCTACGATTTACTGGTTTCTGCCCTTGGTTTGGACGAAGGAGGCGAAGATGACACCCAGCATCCAGACAACCACCAATTGATGATGCTTCATAACTGGCAAAAACAATCAAGGTCATGACATCTTTTTATTTTTAATTTAACTGTTCATGTTTCATCTGTTGTGTTGTTGTTTTTATATCTGAATATGTAATGAATGCTATTTTAAAATGTACAAAGTTTAAGAAATTTATTTTTTAAGTTATTTAATCGACTTGAAACTTAAAAAAAAATTAATTCTAAAAATTGTAGTCTGCAGGACTATGATCGTTCTTCCCCGTGGCCCTTCAAATGTTTTTGAGGTTATATTTGTTTCATGTACTTGCCTGCTACCTAGTAGCAAATTTACGAACAATTATGTGATAGTGTTCAATAAATCCACTGTGAGCAGCACTAGGCAGAGCAGACCTTAGCGCGATGTACTAGCGCCTTCATTCTCTTTGTATGCTTCCAAACTTATTTTCTTTAAAATCGCGCTACTTCAATTTAATATTTCTGTTAAAAAAATACCACATTCAGTTATAATCCTCGAAAAATCCAATTAATAAACTACGAAAATAATCGTTCGACATTAGTTCATGAGGCTATTCTCAAATTAATGCCGTATTTATAAAGAATCACACCTCAATAATGTACGTTTTTTTTTTTAATTATGGTGTTCCGTGTACATCGAAAAACAAATCCGACGACGTTCAGGATTTAATTTAGTTGTTCTTCGATTTGCTCCTCAACTTTTAAATAATTTCTTTTATTTAAAATTTACTACACTTGGTGAGATCTTAATCTTTATATATGACCCAAATTTACGTCCCTACATATAGATTTTGCTCAGTACATTTATCAGGAAATAAACTAGTTTTCAGTTGTGTTTGACAACTCCAAATGCGGATTTTTTATGCTGTAGCAAACTATTATTTTTGGTAGTTATTTATGGATTAGATTTCAGGAAAATTAGTTCAAAATCGTTGAAGCGATTTTGAGAAAATCCGAATTTCAATAGGCTATCTTTTGAAAAAAAATGCTTTTAAAATTGCAGGAATGGTCACGAGAACTGGACAAACCAGGTCAACGTACCACATTTAAACAATATCAATAAATTAGTTCAGTTAAAATTCATGTGCAGAGACAAAATCTAAACCGTTTTTTTTTTACCTAGAAGTCCTGAAAACGGATAGTTTCATCAAAATCGATTTATCATAGTCACAGTGGGCTATTGTACTTTCTTTATATTTCGTAGGTATTAGAGTGAAAATAAAAATAAATAATAATGTGTGTGTGTGTGTGTGTGTGTGTGTGTGTGTGTGTGTGTGTGTGTGTGTGTGTGTGTGTGTTTTAGCACGCTCACGTTCACAAATTGGTCCGATTTTATTCAAACTTGGTACAAAAATCTATTTCAGTAAAAGCTGGGACAGTTTTTCAAAATCCGTCCAACAGTTTCAAAATAGCGGAAATTTCAAATCTTTAAAAATTCATATATTTGTTGTCTTAAATGTTTTTTAAAATAACCGGTTTTTTAAAAATCAACGTTAAAAACTGTTTAAATCCGTTTTTGGTTTTCAAAACCAATTGAAATTAAGAAATGTTTTGATGGTGGGTCAGTATATGCAGATTTCAATAACATTTATGACTGAGAAATCACAGTTTCAAGTAAATTTTTTCTCTTAATTTAAAAAAATAATAAAATTTCACCATCGTAATCAGTGTTGGAAACAGCGTAAATTAATATTTTGACATTTTCAAAACACGTAGATGCTAAGAATTTTTTTAACGGCTGTCAGGGTTCATTTTGGTATTTTAAATGTAATTTTAAAATCCGAAATGCTGTATATGCAAATATTAATGCTGATTATGATAGTGGAATCATAATTTCAAAAAGATTAAGATAAAGAAAAATACTTTTGAAATTAGCTTCTGTCACGTTAGCGAGACAGCTGCTTGTGATTATTTTATAGTTAATTGGATACAGATTGGTTATGTAAGTACCTACCTAGCCTAAAATTCCATATGCTATTCTACTGTGGGCCAAAGTAAAATACAAAAATAATTACATTTACATTACGCATACATTTTTATAAAATATATGTTTTAAAAAACAGTATTTAGTATTTTTCTTTTATTTCCAATTTTAATTCTTTACCCAAATAGCCTATATAATGCCTTCCGTTACTTCTACCCACTGAACATCACATTCAGTTTCTTCCATCCAAACAGTTTAGGCAACTATATTACATTTTCTTAATTATATTTTATTTTTGGTTGTCAAGTTTGGAATATTATTTTAAACTAAAAGTGTTACTGATTTCGAACGCATATGCATTTTTTACACATAAAGAGATTATATAGATCATCCAGACTTCGTTAGAAGTTTATATAGAGCATCCGACTTTTTAAGTAGTTTATGTAGAGCAGCGCCTTCGGAAGTTGCATTTGACCTTTTAAGCAGATGTTTATATACAGCAGCGAGATCTCTTCAGAAGTTTACATAGAACAACCAGTCATTGTTAAAAGCTTATATAAAGCATCCGACCTTTTTAGAAGATTATATAGAGCAACGAGATCTCTTCAGAAGTTTATATAGAACAACCAGTCATTGTTAAAAGCTTATATAAAGCATCCGACCTTTTAAGAAGTTTATATAAATCAGCGAGATCTCTTCAGAAGTTTATATAGAACAACCAGTCATTGTTAAAATCTTATATAAAGCATCCGACCTTTTAAGAAGTTTATATAAATCAGCGAGATCTCTTCAGAAGTTTATATAGAACAACCAGTCATTGTTAAAAGCTTATATAAAGCATCCGACCTTTTAAGAAGTTTATATAAATCAGCGAGATCTCTTCAGAAGTTTATATAGAACAGCCAGTCATCGTTAAAAGCTTATATAAATCATCCGACCTTTAAGAAGTTTATATAGAGCAGCGAGATCTCTTTAGAAGTTTATATAGAACAGCCAGTCATCGTTAAAAGCTTATATAAATCATCCGACCTTTTAAGAAGTTTATATAGAGCAGCGAGATTTCTTCTGAAGTTTATATAGAACATCCAACCTCTTCAGATTATGTAGTTATATAGATTAGCCAGACCTCTTCAGAAGATTATAAAGAGCAGCAAGACCTCCTTAGAAGTTTATATAGAGCAGTAGACCTCTTCAGAAGTTCATATAGAGCAGCCAGACCTCTTCAGAAGATTATATAGCCGACCTCTGAAGAAATTTATACATACAAGCCAGATCTCTTCAGAAATTTATATAGGGTAGCCGACCTCTTAAGAAGTTTATTTAGAGCACCCAGACTTCTTCATAAATTTATATAGATTACTCAAACCTCTTTAAAAGTTTATATAGAGCTTCCAGACCTCATTAGAAGTTTATATAGAACATCCGACCTCTTTGGAAGTTTATATTGAGAAGCCGCACGTCTTCATGAGTTTATATACAGTTACCAAAATTCTTCAGAAGTTTATATAGAGCATTATACAACAGAGAAATACACAAACATTTCAGAATTTTACATGGATCCGTCAGACCTACTTTATATAGTGTAGGCGAACTATTAAAAAGTTTATATAGAGCACTCAGAACTCTTCATAAGTTTATAGTGCAATCGATCTCTTTTAAAATTATATAGAGCAGTCAGACCACTTCAGTTGTTGGGTGTTAATGTCTCATTCTATTATTTTGACATTTTAGGTCAGAGAAACCACGAGAAATTTTTAAACCTAGTCTGTTCAAAAATGAAAATATGTGTTTAGATTTTTTTCAATGTAACATATTTTTGCTTTTACGGACCTCAAAAAAAGCGTCTTTTCAAACATTCACCAATACTTTGAAAGGTTCTTTGCTCCGCTCTACTCTGGCAGTGTATATAAATGTAAGCAGAATACGATTCGAAAGTCATTTTGATGTTTGAACATCAAAAACGTTTCAAAACAAGTACTTAAATCGTACGCTAGAAACTGCACAGTCCGCGTAGCGGTAGTGCAGACGATATAGAAGTCAGCTGATCAATTGTTGCTAACAGTTTGAACTTGATATGTAAGTCTTTATAATCACGTAATACAAAGATACTGCAACATCTTTTACAAGGACAAAAAACAAAGACATGCTTTAATTCCGTCAGCTTTTCAGATTCTCAAGCAATTGTTGTTCAGAAAAGAACTTGTAAGTCTACTCTAAGGAAAAATTAAAGAAAACTCGATACCGATGGTGTCGCTGATCTACATTAATTTTTTGCTACGAAACGAATTTGTCAAAACCAATTCTTATGCTAAGTTTAATTTAATGTATCGACATTTCCGTTAATGTAAATATGCTGTTAAGTTTTCGAAATCCGTTTGCATGACGTCAGCGAGACAGCTGCGTACCGCGATTTTTCACGATCGTTTTACTTTCTCTAAAGCAAATAATATATACTAGTTTTCCAGATCAAAGGAAATTTACGTTCCATTGACGCAGCTGTTCATTCATATCAAAGGCGTATTAAACTGTTATAAAATTACTTGTTACATCTTACATTCCATCGCCGGCCGCATTAAACACACCAAGCGGAATGTGAGGAATATATATTCCATTGAAGAATGTAAGAGGAATGCCGCGCTTTGTAGCGTTTCAGCAACATTTTCAGCATTTCAGGTGCAAAACTGTTTCAGAGATCAAAGGCCCGCCTCGAGGGTAAGAGCACGTTCCGATGTCTTCTTACGTAGCGTGGAGAAAGTATCGTGACAGGTTAAAATGTAGCTGAAATATTTCTCACTTAGCGATTTTGCAGCATTGCGTACTGAGTGAAAAATACCCCAAAATTAGCGTACTTCCAATAATTCGTTCGTAAATTTCGTTTATGAAAAGTCATAACTCAAGTCAGTGTATCAATTTTTTTAATGACAAAATAACCGAAGGTGGTCATGATTTTTGCATTTTCTTCGATTAATACTTGAACCGTAACTTTACATAATTTGTGTGTGTGTGTGTGTGTGTGTGTGTGTGTGTGTGTGTGTGTGTGTGTGTGTGTGTGTGTGTGTGTGTGTGTGTTTGTTTGTGTGTGTGTGTGTGTGTGTGTGTGTGTGTGTGTGTGTTGTGTGTGTGTGTGTGTGTGTGTGTGTGTGTGTGTGTGTGTGTGTGTGTGTGTGTGTGTGTGTGTGTGTGTGTGTGTGTGTGTGTGTGTGTGTGTGTGTGTGTGTGTGTGTGTGTGTGTGTGTGTATAGCAACGTATGGTGTTGCCCGTGAATTTAAAATATTTTCATTCATCCTATATGGTGTAGATACGTCAGGTGAAATTTTTAGCAAAATATTTATTTTCAAAAAATGTAGTTAGACATTTTAAAATCCGTGTTCAAAGTATTGTCCGACCTTCTTCTGTTCGCTTACGTTGAAAATTTCATGTATCTTTTATTGTAACTGCCTTACAACTGAAACGGACATTCTTCCCTTCTCCGCCTTCCAAACGTTGCTAATTACAGAAAACACTCTTTCCTCCGATGTTGATGCACCAAATTTATCCCGAACTCAACAAATTTGAAAATATTTTCGAATTCAATGTTGCACTTAAAGTTGAACAAAAGATTTCTTGCTGCTGTTAAGAATGCTGAACTTTTTCACGTTGGCTTCAGTTTTACCAACCGCTAAATGAAAACAGAAATTTCCCGACCGCCCGGTTTTCACACAGATATCCCGGAATGTGGTAATATTTTCTTTTCTTTTGCATAATTTGAATAGTAAAAACTATGTATAAAATGTAAACAGCTGACCACCCACATAAAATATATTTAAAATGACTTTTCAAACATATCATATACTGTATGTTATTCCTCGAGTAAACATCCCTTTTTCTCAGCACACACTATTCGTACAGGCGTAAATGTACGAAAGTATGTAAAGTAAAGGCATAAAAAATCTTTAGAAAGACTTTTTAACCGGCTTCTGACATTGCGAAACGGTTTGCGCTAAATCATACAGTTTGTGAAAAATTTTAACATAACAGACACTTTTATGTTGTCATAGGCAAAACGGCATCATGGATGCGCATGCGCGGCATCACAAATCAGAGAATATTTTGTATATTTTACAAAGCTAACTTATTAATCACAATTACAAATGAAACTTTTTTGCATAACGTGCTTAGAACAATTTTAATATTTACTTAAAAGCCATTAAATTTATAGGTTATGTGGCCCTACTGACAGTCGCCTATCCCTGCTCGTTGTACAAGCCGGGACAAGCATTTCGATCCAAACACATGTTTTGGATACTGTTTTTTACACAAATATATTTATGATTTCTTTTTCCATCGTTCATTTACCTATTGTTAACCGATCGCTTTTCGATTTATTTTGTAAACATGTTTCCTTCCAACTACCGCCTTCAACCCAACGACTACTTTTATTCAAAAGGCGGTTTTTACTTAAAACTTTCACAGCGCGAAATTTTGCGCGGCCCCTTGGTTTTGATAAATACAGCAGTAATCTGTATCGTTAATGAACTGTAGTCTTATAGGGGATAGATTCAATATGGCCGCCAGGGTTCACAGATTATAAGACATATTGCATTTTTCAAACGATTGCAATTATTTTTGTACAGTAGCGAACAATTAAATTCTAAGTTTATATTTGTAGTAAGGCACACGATTAACGATTAACGATTAGACACAAATCATCCTGTTAAAAACAATAATTACGACTTCGTGCAACGTCTTCCGGTCAATAATTAGTCTACTGTAAACGGAATTTCCACTAATTTCAGTTTGTCTTTTATGAATATATTTCTGTAGAAAAAAATAACTGCCGAAATTTTTCGCGACCAGGAAAATCGCCAAAAGAAAGCAATAAATTGTAAGCTAAGCTCTTGAGAATACACGTGGGGAGGGGGAGGAGATGGGTAAATACAGTGGCTTTGTGATGCAAAGGGTGGCCTTAGAATGGATGATTTCCTGTTATTGTGTTTACCACCCCTAGTAGGAGTTAAGCACTCGGTGTCGTTGGGGGTGAAACTGTTTGGTAGACCTGGTTTAATATGTGTACTTTTTGTATACCTTATACTGTTCTATAATTTTTACTTTTCTACAGAAACGATTCATGACTTTAAAACTAGAGAAGGGTCTGGAATGCCAATGCAACAATGTGAACGTTGTTATTATGGTTCACTCAGTGTCACGTGTTCTCTTTAAACATGTGAAACGATATAAGACAATTTTAACTTCACAGCCACGTAACCAACTGGCCGTGTATCCATCTGTATTTCCAATAAATATAACATACTCCTCGCGCGTGTGTGTGTATTTCCAGTTCGTGTTTTGAAGACGTATGGTTGTTATGCATTTATTCTTAAATTCAGGAAACAAAAAATCACGTATCTTTAAAAACCGACAAAAATTTTGTGCGATCATAAATGGCTATTTCGAATATTTTAAAAGAAAATAATTGGTCGGTAGATGTTAGAAGAAAATTGGGGGGATGGGGTGGAGAACGAAATTGGGTTCTTTATCGGCGTGCGGTATTAAAGGTTTTGTCAATGGAATCGAATTAAGTTCGGATTTGGGGATTCAATAAAGACCTGTGGCGAGGCTAATCAGAGAATGTGGCGAGGCTAAAATATTAAGTTTGTCAGAATAAACAGCGTTCAGAAAAGTGTGTTTGAATGTTATTCTCCGACGTGTAAATTGTAAAAAAATTAATCGTTGCACGCAACTGTCTCGCTCGCGCGTGAAAGTGGACTTACAAAAAGTAACAACACCGCTTTAATGAAAATCTGATTTCACCACGATTATCAGCGTTAAAATTTGCATTAATTGGTGTTTAAATTACTGCCTGCATAGAAAATACGAAAATAAACCCTGACCTCCGTCAGATTTAACGGCTTTCAGTGACTTTCGGAACACGGTCTGTTAGGCTCGAACAGCCCTAACCGTCTGAGCCGTCAGGACAATTTGTCTACTGTGAGTGAAATTTAAGCAAAATCTGTTTTTGAGAAATTAGGTGTTACAACTTAACTATTTAAAATTTTGGGGATTTTTCCAACAGTTAGCTCACAAACGGCAATATTTTGTGTTATATGTAACTATAGACGGTTATGATTTATTGCGGTGTGTGTGTGTGTGTGTGTGTGTGTGTGTGTGTGTGTGTGTATATATATATATCTTATTCATATTATATTTCTGAAAGTTTGTGTGTTTGTTTGTTTGTTTGTTATTCAATCACGCTTTAACTACTGGACCAATTGAGATGAAATTTGGTACGTATATGGTTTAAGTATCTGAGATACATATAGGCCTATTCCCGTTTTACAAAACGTCATTATACTACTTACCCAGCCCAAAATAATTATCAGTTTTTAGTTTTGTAACATCAGTTAACATAGTTAGGTTTAATTACTGTTTACTGAACATGAGATTTAGGCACCTGAGATGGACATAGATCTAATCCAATTTTACAAATCTTAATCTATGTTTTATTTATTGCAAAATTATTGTTTTTAATGTTACATTTTCATCTAATAATCACAATCTGGTATTTTTCATTTAAGACTATTCAATGTTTTTAAAGCAGAGTGCAGAATATATATATATATATACAATTTTATTAGGATACTTTAATTGTAAGGTAGTATATATATTTGTGTAATTACATTATATGAAAAAATGGTAAATATGCATTGCAGCATCTATTGGAGTTTTCGATATTTTTCTTACTAAAATGCTTTATTATGTGAGCCAAAGCAAGAATCCAAAATATGAAAGCAGGAAAAGTACGATAAAAATCGAAAATAAAAGTGACCAACATAACCTCAAAATTGCTACCGGCGAAAATCGGTACCGTGTTGTACTGATTTTAGACGTATTTTTATTGTTTTACTGATCTACAGATCAGTAAAACAATAAAAATACGTCTAACACGGGTTTGGGTGATAGGAAACCCATTTTTTAAAAGAATAGTGGATAACCTAACTGACACGGTTGTTAGGCCTATCACGGTGATGTGTGAAAAAACCTTTAAATTTTTTAAAAGAATACTAAGTATATTAACTGACACGGTTATTAGGCCTAACACGGTGATGTGTAAAAAAACTTTTATATTTTTTTAAAGAATACTACATATCCTAACTGATATGATTGTTGGGCCTATCATTGTGATGTGTGAAAAAAACCTTAATTTTTTTAAAGAGTTTCCAAACCTTAACTGACACGGTTATTAGGCCTAACATAGTGATGCGTGATAAATCTTTATATTTTTTTAAAGAATATTCCATAAGCTAACTAACATAGTTGTTAGGCCTAACACGGTGATGCATTAAAAGAACCTTTATTTATTTTTTTCAAAAGAGTACTACATAACCTAACTAACACTTTTGTTGGGCCTAATACGGTTATGCATGAAAAAAAACTTTATATTTTTTTAAAGAGTACTCCATAACTTAACTAACACGGTGATGCGTGAAAAAACCTTTATATATTTTTAAAGAGTACTACATATCCTGACAAGGTTGTTGGACCTATCACGGTGATGCGTCAAAAAACTTTTATATTTAAAAAAAAATACTAGGCTACATATCCTGACACGATTGTTAGGCCTAACATAGTGATGAGTGAAAAATCTTTATATTTTTTTACAGACTACTCCATTAGCAAACTAATATGGTTGTTAGGCCTAACACGGTGAAGCATTAAAAAAACCTAATATTTATTTTTTTAAAAAGAGTACTCTAAACCTAACTGACACGATTGTTGGATTAAACGGTGATGCAGGAAAAAAACCTTAATTTTTTTTAAAGAGTACTCCAAAACTTAACTAACACGGTTGTTGGTCCTAACACGGTAATGCATGCATATTATGATATATTATATTATTATATTATATTTAATGTATATTATGATTGTGGGCAAAGCCGAGACGGGTAACAGCTAATCATATTATATTTCTGAAAGTGTGTTTTTGTTTATTTGTTTGTTATTCAAATACACTTTAACTACTGGACCAAATGAGATTACATTTGGTGTGAACACGTTTTTGGTATCTGAGATAAACACATACTATTCCAGTTTAATTGTATAATAATGACTTTTTAATAATACTGTATTTTATTAAAATATGACATGACCCTGTTTTAGCGTATCGAGTAGCAAAAATTTATATGTCTTTGCCGAAAACCATAAATCATATAATATTGTATATAGCAATATATTAAAATGAAATGACCTATTCTGATTTTGAAAATTGACTATAAATTTTATTGCTTACATTATAATTGCAGGCAAAGCCATAACAGGTAACAGCTAATATATATATATATATATATATATATATATATATATATATATATATATATGTGTGTGTATATATATATATATATATATATATATATATATATATATATATATATATATATATATATATATATATATATATATATATATATATATATATATGTGTGTGTGTGTGTGTGTGTGTGTGTGTGTGTGTGTGTGTGTGTGTGTGTGTGTGTGTGTGTGTGTGTGTGTGTGTGTGTGTGTGTGTGTGTGTGTGTGTGTGTGTGTGTGTGTGTGTGTGTGTGTGTGTGTGTGTGTGTGTGTGTGTGTGTGTGTGTGTGTGTGTGTGTGTGTGTGTGTGTGTGTGTGTGTGTGTGTGTGTGTGTGTGTGTGTGTGTGTGTGTGTGTGTGTGTGTGTGTGTGTGTGTGTGTGTGTGTGTGTGTGTGTGTGTGTGTGTGTGTTTTGTGTTGTGTGTGTGTGTGTGTGTGTGTGTGTGTGTGTGTGTGTGTGTGTGTGTGTGTGTGTGTGTGTGTGTGTGTGTGTGTGAGAGAGAGAGAGAGAGAGAGAGAGAGAGAGAGAGAGAAAACAGAGAGAGAGACATTCTTATTTTATTAATTTTTATTGAGAAATGAGTATTTTGTCGCACAGCTTGTCACAGTTAATAATCAGCTGACTGCAACATCTGGTCAGACATTCTTAATTTAATCATTTTTATTGTTAATGAAATGCAGAAAAACAAGACAAATTACATTACCCTGATGTAATTTTCAGGAACGTATTATCTGTTCAGTACTATATAGTACATTCAGAGCATTACCAAACATAAATAACACTAAATACAAACTACGGTATCCCCCCTCTGGACTGGTCACGGCCGAACAGTAAGTTTGTGTTGTGCAAAGAAGTTTCCATATTTTATATAGTGCTCCTTGTATATTTGTTGACTAATAAAAATAGAAGTATTGGTTCACATTAAAAAAAAAAAGCAATATATAATTTTGACAAATAAGCAAACAAATATTCTTTGCTTGTAATATATTCATTACACATAACTTCTAACATACAACACAAAAAAACACTTAACTTTTAACAATTAACGAATAACACAAATCTGATAGCACATAACACGTAATAACACAAAACGCATAACACAAAACACTTAAATCATAACACATAAGCATAACTGAATCACAATACTAAAATTAAAATAATCGCAGTCAGGATTCATGTTAGTATTTTCAATGCGGCCTGAAAGTTTAAAATGCTAATATACGAAGATTTTGGTGCTGTTTCGGATGCTAAAATCAGAATCTTTCATGTATTATTACGCCAAGCATTCCGATCGGTTTTTTACCAAAATTAAGGACCTATTTTATTGAAAGTACACATATAGGGTACCTACAGGTTCGTCAGAACACCTTACGCCTTATATATTTCCGTATTAAACCTTCACAATTAATATAAAACCGACTAAACCCGATAAAAAGTTTTATAAACAAAATTCCGAGAGCAGTATAAACTGTCTCCGTGAGAGTGCAGCACAATGCAGTCATATGTGACAAATAATTAATTGTGTCTGTAACAAAACAGCTGATTGTTAAAAAAAATGTTGAAATATTTAAATTATTACTGTATCCAGGGCGTAAATAATTATTTCACGAATCAGTTTTGAAAATAAAATTGTTAAGACAATCTAGGCCAGTTCTAATACGTAAGTGTTATTAAATAAAGAACACTGTTTTAGTAAACAGTAAATACTGTAGCCTAATTTAGATATTTAATATAAAATACGGTTATAGTAAGTACCTCAGTGAGGTACAATGTTAGAATTCATTCATAAATTTTATAGGTTACAGTTTGAAATATGAAAGTAAAACACATTAAGGTCTATTGTATTAAATAACCTAAACATAATGAATGCAATTGCTTTATTAACATACAAGCATTAAATGTAACTATAACGTCTATTTTAACAGAAGTTCATATTGACAAGAAATAGTAGGCCTACATGGTTTTTCAATTATTAAGTTAGGAAGATATGTACAGTAAACTTAAAATACAAGAAATGACTTAAAGATTAGTGTGTTATAGTATTTAAATACCAACAATTGGTATAATTTGAATTATTTTATTTACGGAATTCATGTTTTCATGTTCAATTAGCGATGGCGATTTAATAAGAAGAACGTCCTAACCTCTTTTTCTTTTCTTTCATGTACCAACAAGGAAAGTTATGACTGACATTATTCGGAGGTAAGACATACTTCTTGCTATACATTGTTGTATATTATTCGTTTCTTTTTCCCACTAATTGCGAAAGGTCCCACGGATCCACTAGTTAAAAAAAAGTTAAGATAAAAAAATTAACTTTGGAAATTTGTTTCTATCACGTTTGCGAAAGACTTGCGTAACGCGATTATATACGATATATGTCATTGTGAGTATCAAAATACAAGAGCGTTTTAAGTACTGAATTTTAGACGTAGAATTTCAGCTTCCATTTCACCAGCCGTACTGAGTAATTTTACAAGGATAAAAGAACAGGAAAACATAACTTAGTAAGTGTTTGAAATGTTTTTAACCGGAATTTTAAACAGAGCGCCTTCCAAAATTTAAGTTCTCAAGGGCTTTATTTATTTAAATTAAAAAAAAAAATATTTCAATGCGAGAATATTTTATTTAACTTGACGCTATCTTTGATATTTTACCCACAGAATCGGGTAAATCCTTTACGAAACACCTTGTGTTATAAAAGCGGGGGTCTTTTTTTGATTCCCCCCAAACGCTTGCGAGGTGCCGATTGGAGGAAATGGAAGACAGAGTGAGGGCGGAAAATTACCTTTCTTGAAGGTTCCAATTTCCGCCGCTAGGGGAGGGCTTGTCAGTGGAATCGAATAGACTTAAGGTTGAATCTAATAAACTGTGGAAAAACAACCGACAAAATTTGCGCATTCGAGAAAACAAAGAAGATACCTTGCAAGTATTTTTTATTTGAGGATCAACTTTACGTCTGTCTGTCATACGTCTGGCATCTAAACAGTAAGTACTCACTCTAGAAATTACGAAGAATGTGTACAGATCGTGGCAAAAATTAATTTTGAGATATTTAAGGCCCATATATGTAAAAATGCAATGTAGTCCGGATGAAGGCAGTCCGAAATGTAACCACATATGAGTTGCACGTATCGTTTGGCCAAACCAAATTTTATTGTGTGTGTTTTAATCGTGTAATTTTGTTTAGTGTTTATGACGTGTGTTTTCAATGTTTTGTTTAACTTTGGAAAGACCTCGACAGAGGAATTTGATATTTCGTAATACGGCCTGAAGATGAAACAGTAAGGTTTCGAAACCGCGATAGACTTTACGAGGTGAGTAAATAGATCACTAGACGGAAAAATAGGTTATACTCCTAATTATTTAAATATGTGGTCCGGTGGCTGTGTTGCAATAATGAAAGTAAAATATCTTAAGAATACTGTTAGAATGTCAAAAGCGCCATGCAAAGACACATAATATGTCTTGCAAATACAATAAGAATGTCGCCAAAAACGCACTACAAATATAAATAACATATCCTACGAATATTCTTAGAATGACATAAGCCCCCAGCAAAGATATAAAAAATATCTTGCGAATACTGTTATATTGTCGTCAAAAGCGCAATGAAAATAACGTAGTATGTTCTGCAAAAATGATGTCAAAAGCGAAATGCAAAAATTCATAATATGTACTGCTAAAACAATTAGCATGCTTTTAAAAAGCACGCTGCAAGGTCACACGAAAAGCTTTATTTATTTATAAATATTGAAGAACCTTATAGAAAACGGTCGTGTGATACCATAGTAACCATAGGTCCATATATCTCTCCGAGATGGATAAGAGGAAAAGTATTAGAAAAGCTTTATTTAGGGTTATAAATACTAAAGAACCTTATAGAAAATGGTCGTGTGATACCATAGTAACCATAGGTTCATAAGAGAAGAATAAAAGAAAAATTATAAGAAACGCTTTATTTAGGGTTTTAAACACTGAAGAATTTTGTAGAAAACGATCGTGTGATACCATAGAAATCATACGTCCATATATCCCTCCGAGAAGGATAAGAGGAGAAGTATTAGAAACGCTTTATTTAGGGTTATAAATACTGAAGAACCTTATAGAAAACGGTAGTGTGATAACAGTGTAACCAAAGGTCCATATATCCCCCCGAGACAGAAAAAAGGTAAAATTATTATAAAACGCTTTTTTTAGGTTATAAATATTGAAGAACCTTATAGAAAAAGGTCGTGTGATACCAGAGTAACTATAGGTCCATATATCCTCCGAGATGGAAGAAAATTATAAGAAACGCTTTATTTAGAGTTTTAAATACTGAAGAACTTTGTAGAAAACGATCGTGTGATACCATAGAAATCATACGTCCATATATCGCTCTGAGAAGGATAATAGAATATTGAAGAACCTTTATAAAGGTTATAAATACTAGTGAACCTTATAAAACGGTAGTGTGATAACCAAAACCAAAGTCCATATATCCCCCAGAGACAGAAAAAAGGTAAAATTATTATAAAACGCTTTTTTTAGGTTATAAATATTGAAGAACCTTATAGAAAAAGGTCGTGTGATACCAGAGTAACTATAGGTCCATATATCCTTCCGAGATGGATAAGAGAAACAATTATTAGAAACACTTACTTAGGGTTATAAATACTGAATACCCTTATAGAAAACGGTCGTGAAATTCCATAGTATCCGTGGTCCATATATCCCTCGAAGAAGGATAAGATTAAAATTATTAGAAACGCTTTATTTGGGGTTATAGCTACTGAAGACGCTTATATAAAACGGTCGTGTGATAGCATAGTAACCATAGGTCCATATATCCCTCAGAGACGGATAAGAGAAAAATTATAGAAACGATTTACTTAGGGTTATAAATACCCTATAGGTTAGGGTTATAAATACTTAGGGTTATAAATACGAACCTTATAGAAAACGGTCGTTATACCATAGTAAACAAAGGTCCATATAAATACTTTAGGGTTATAAATACTTAGAAAATACGAACCTTATACAAAACGGTCGTGCGATAGAAAACGGTCCATATATCCCTCAGAGACGATAAGATAGTAAATATTGAAGAACCTTATAGAAAACGGTCCATATAAACAAAGGTCCATATATCCCTCAGAGACGGATAAGAAAAATTATAGAAACGATTTACTTAGGGTTATAAATATTGAAGAACCTTATAGGTTAGGGTTATAAATACTTAGGGTTATAAATACGAACCTTATAGAAAACGGTCGTGCGATACCATAGTAAACAAAGGTCCATATATCCCTCCGAGACGGATAAGAGAAAAATTATAGAAACGATTTACTTAGGGTTATAAATATTTACCTTATAGAAAACGGTTATAAAGTAAACAAAGGTCCATATATCCCTCCGAGACGTTAATTAGAGAAACGCTTTATTATAAATACTTAGGGTTATAAATACGAACCTTATAGAAAACGGTCGTGTGATACCATAGTAAACAAAGGTCCATATATCCCTCCGAGACGGATAAGAGAAAAATTATAGAAACGATTTACTTAGGGTTATAAATACCCTATAGGTTAGGGTTATAAATACTTAGGGTTATAAATACGAACCTTATAGAAAACGGTCGTGCGATACCATAGTAAACAAAGGTCCATATATCCCTCCGAGACGGATAAGAGAAAAATTAGAGAAACGCTTTATTTAGGGTTGTAAATATTGAAGAACCTTATACAAAACGGTCGTGTGATACCATAGTAATCATAGGTCCATATATCCCTCCGAGAAGGATAAGAGAATAAATTATTAAAAGCTCTTCCTTTAGGGTTATAAATACTGAAGAACCTTATATAAAACGGTTGTGTGATACCATTGCAAACAATAGCTCCTTATATCCCACCGAGAAGGTTAAGAGAAAAAATTATTAGAAAAACTTTATTTAGAGTTATATAAACTAAAGGACCTTATAGAAAACGGTTCTGTGATACCATAGTAACCATACGTCCATATATCCCTCAGAGAAGGATAAGAGGAAAAAACGATTAGAAACACTTTATTTAGGGTTCTAAATATTGAAGAACCTTATAGAAAACGGTCATGTGATACCATATTAACCAAAGGTCTCCATATATCCCTCTGAGAAGGATAAGCGAAAATGTATTACAAAACGCTTTATTTAGGGTTCTAAATATTGAAGAACCTTTTAGAAAACGGTCGTGTGGTACCATATTAACTAAAGGTCCATATACCAAACGTCCATATATTCCTCCGTGAACGATAAGAGGAAAATTATTATAAACGCTTTATTTAGGGTTGTAAATACTGACGAAAACGGTCGTGTGATACCATTGTAACCATAAGTCCATATATCCCTCAGAGAAAGATAAGAGAAGAAATTATTTGAAACACTTTATTTAGGGTTATAAATACTGAAGAACCTTATAGAAAACGGATGTGTGATAGTAACCAAAGGTTCATATATCCCTCCGAGACGGATAAGAGGAGCTTTATTTAGGGTTGTAAATACTGAAGAATCTTATATAAAACGGTCGTGTAATACCATAGTAACCATAGGTCCATATACCCCTCCGAGGAAAATAAGAGAAAAAATTATTAGAATCGCTTTATTTACGGTTATAAATAATGAAGAACGTTATAGAAAACGGTCCAATAATACTGTGGTAACTCTTGGTCCATATATTCGTCCGGGGAAAAAATGAGGGAAAGTTTTTGCGGCGAATTATTGAAGATTAGAAATATGAATGAACCTTGTAGAGAACGGTCTTATGATACCATAGTAACCATACAGACCTCCGGAAAGAAAGTGATGGAAAGGTTACGGTCGAATTATTTACTGTTGTAAATATTGATGAACCCTATAAGGAATGGGTGAATCCTGGCAATGTAACTATATTTCCCTATCCGTCCGGGAAGAAAATGATGGGAGATTTTGCAGTGAATTATTTAGGGTTATAAATACGGAAGTACCTTATAGAAAACGGTGGTATTCTACCTTAGTAACAATAGATTCATGTATTCCTCCGGAAAGAAAAGAAAGTTCTGTCTTGAAAAATAGTATTAACATTAATAATAAAATTTGGTGTCCTGAGTTCAGTTACGAGTTTTATTTTATGGTCTAATATTTTCATATATTTGCAGCAAAGACTGAAGAATCTTTTGAAGATATTTTCCAAACTGAACTTTTTGTGGAACTAATATAATGTGAGATATTGTGTGCAATGTTTTTGCTTCTGATAGTAGATTACTCATGATTTAGAATATTAAATAGAGGATATAAGCTTACCTTCTAAATTTAAATGTACGGCTCTTTTGAAAATACGGTGATTGTGTAATTTGTTTTCATATTTTGTTGGCTTATATATTTTTATAAATCCACTTTTTTTGTCAGATTACTTCAAAAAAGGAGGTTTTTTCGTAGTCTACATGACATGTCTGTTTTGAGTGAAAAACTAAACAAGTGTATGAGTTTTGTGAGTGGAAATGAAATATTTAACTGAAAATTGCACCTGACGTTATCTAGTGTCTTTTCATAAAACTATTTTTATTTAGAAAGAAAACAGAACTGTTGTAATTCACTACTTCATTATCACAGATTTTCTATTATTTTTTTCAATGCGCAATGCTGCGCGTTTACTATTATAATATATTTTTTTAAGTAAAAAAAAGATTTTTTTCAAAATTGATTTAAACAATTTCGATCAAAATTATCTCAAATGTCCCAAAATAGTACTTATCGATAACGAATCCGTGGAGCTACATCTTAGCGTTCGCAATTTTGGTCCGTTGTGATTCAAACTTGTACAAAACAAAATCGGTTTCTTAATAGCTTGGCAGTGTTCATTACTTAGCAAAACTCATTCAGTGGTTAACAAATGGCAGACTTTATAAATCTAAAAAAAAATTTACTTTTATTTGAAAATATAATTCCATCATCATTATCAGCGTTAAAAATCTATTAAAAATTTTTAAATTCCATTAAAACAAAAATGAATTTGCCAGCGGTCAGGGTTCATTTTCGTATTTTCAGTGCATTTCAAAACTGTATGCAGATTTTAACTCTGATTTTGTGTTGAAATCTGATTTTCAAAAAAGTGTTAAAAAGTATAGTGATATTGTTACTTTTTAGAAATTCGCTGCTATCACGTTAGCAAAATAGCAGTGTACCACAAATATTTCTATTTTTTTTTGTGAAGAAAATAGGTTTATCAAATTTTACTCCTACTTAGAGCAATTTTAAATTAAAAGTTAAAAACAATGCACAGAATATCGATGGCCCATATGTCTATATGAGAGCTTAAGAAAGTCATTTAACTTATTTTAATTAAACGCAGAAAGTTCTTGCTATGTTTTGCTACTCAGGCGGTTTAAGTAAAGACATATTTACAAAAAACGTAACATCAAAATTTCCTGCCCATTACGAAACTTGCTCCAATTGCTTTGGTAAATTTCACGTAATTAATCCAGTTGCCCATAGAGTTAGCAATTCCATTTTGGTGATTACGTGTCCCTTGTAAAACTTGACGCCATTAGTTGATTACAGCGCTGCGGGCGGCCTGAGCCTGTACTAGGTGAGATTACCGATATGGCCTCACTATGGTAATCAAACCTAAATCATTGTTCGGCGCTTTGGTTTTTTTTTAAACATTGTATAGACAGAGTGCAATCGCTGTTTAAATAAATTACGACAAACTTCTTATTTTTAATTTCATATTGTTTAAAAAGCGCACATGTAGTACTAAAGCACCAAAACAAAGCGGGCAGTTCATTATTTATAAAAATTCCTGATTAGGAATTGTCTAAAAAACTGTGAAATATAAAAATCAAAATGTCTAGAAATAATATTTTAGTAAAATATTGGTCAGAAGGTTTTTTCTGTTACATAAAATATACATCACTTTGTATTTTTATTTTTAAGTTTTGTGTTTACTGAAGCCCATATACAAAAAGAGTAGAAATATGGACAGAATTGAAGAATTTTGCCTTTAGTTAAACGTTGGTAAGATTTAATGGAGATTTACCAGAGGACAGGTTAAAGTAAAGGACAGAATGTAAAGGGAATTTCTAATATTGGAAGACTAACATAGCTTCAAGATAAAGGGCACATTGTCCTGTAAACCCAGAAGAATATAGAAAAAGTTATCACAATGTTTGACGTACCATTGGAACAGGAGATTAGAGGCATGTATTGCACCCAATAGGAGATGTATACAACAGAATGACAGTAGATAATGTAATTGACTGGAACAGGAGATAAGAAGTTTATCCAGTTAAACCCAGTATAGAACAATAAAACAGGATGTCGCAGTGGATGTAGCGCTGTCAGAAGGAATTGTCAACAAATTAAAGGAAAATTTTGAGAAAATCAGAAAAAAACGGTGAGAAGAACGGAGAAATAAACATAGACAAATCAAAGTGTGTATAGACTAAAAGGGACGATATAGGAGTGATGAGTTTCATGATGGCGGCTACAGAACGTGTAGAGAAGAAACCTTTAAAAATCTGAGATTGGTTCTTAAAATCAAAGAGTGCGACATTGAGAAAAGGTTATGGTTGACAAACAAATGCTACGAAACATGACAGCAAATCTGGAAAGATAAAAATGTAGAATTTAGATGCCAGTCAATAATACCATTTTAAGACTAGAGGTAAGGCAGAGAACCGCGGCTGCTGGCCAATGGAAATATGAGGCAGGAAAGTTTTGAAATATTTGAACCGATGAAGGAAGTTAACGTGTAGAAGCAAACAATGAAGTCACCGAGTCCGTTTTGAAGTGTGATATTTAATGAAAATGAATATTTTATTGATTGGAGATTAAGGTAGGCTAGACAAGTTAGTGAATAAGGATAAAAGAGGTACTAGAAAAATATTGAAGAGTGACTGACAAGAAATTGAAAAACAGACAGAGAATGGAACGGATCATCGAAGAACCGATGTCAGAAATCGGAAGAGGACAGAGTAAAGTTAAACACAGATTCCGAAGGGCTTGATTAAACCCGAGGATTGATTCCTGATAAATTTCCTGTTTCCAAATTATACTGGAAGCACTTATGATGTCCACTCTTCAAGGCGGTTTTACTGATTTTGAGAAGTTTAATTTCATTTCTCAATCTTCTAACGCAATAGGGTGAGTCCAAACAGCAGCCTGACAGTGTACTGCGAATCACCGCAGGTGGATTCTACAGGATTGAGTGCAACCTCAATTTCCTCCTTTCCAAATCATCACCCCTAGATCCACTTCTTCAAATTACCCAAAGCTTGTTTCTTGTTCTGTCGCAGATTGGGTTGGTCCGCTCTGCATGCCCATAATCTGCTAAGATTCATTGCTGGTGGTTTTAAAGGTATTAAACAAAACTCTATTCTCCTCTTGTACCAACTTATCAGATCTCAGTCTCATTACGTTTAAGTAGGGACCAACCAGTTGAGTGATTCTTGATCATAATAGCCTTCAAAATAAAATGTGTAGTATACAAGACCAGTTTAAGGACTATTCACAAAGTTCTGTACAGTAAAGATAATAAATCTGCGGTTTCAAGCGATTATGAAAAATCAGTTTTGCGATTACGATTGATCTTTCATTTTTCAAACCCCCTGAGTCAAAAAAGTGGTTTTTGTTGGATGTCTGCCCATTTGTTTGTGTTTTAGATTAGCATACTGACAGTTTTATGGTGTGTCATGTTTTAGGGCTGATTTTGATGCGAAGAACATGTTTATATTGATATATGACAGTATGTTTTGCGCATCGCGAGTCTCATATTAAATTAATTATAATAAAAATGTTTGTCTTTCCGCCAGGATGACAGTGTTGAAAAAGCTCTTCGTTCTATTTCCGCCGTGTGAGGAACACGCGATAACCACTACACAACGGAAAATACGAAGAAATTTGACCGATATAAGTATATGAAATGAATCGTTAATTTAATATCGGTAGTTATATTAAAAGATCAGTTGTTTTATATTAATTCGTAAAGATCAGCTGATTTCATTGAACAGCTGTTAAGCTATAATAAGATCCAGGTCATGTTGTTAATTTTTTTAACGTCCGGCTATTGTGCACACTTGGGCTAATGCTGACGATGGGATGATTTATAGCGTGTGAAATGCCAAGCCCTAGCCGGGAATCGAACCCGGGTCCTCGGGGTGAAAGCCCAGTACGCTATCAACTAGGCCACCGAGGCGGTCATGTTGTTAAAAACTAGCTATGTCAATTTGTCGTGTTTTCGAACAAATTAACGTAATTAAAATAAAAAAGAGAAAACATGATATATGATTTTTATTTTTAATTCAATAACAGATATGTTTTATATACTTCAGGAATATCTCGGGATATTTTTTAATTTGTCAAAAAAAAGGTTTTTTTAAAAACAATTCAGTAAACAAAACTGTTAAAAATACGATTTTCTCAGAAAACAATACAGTAAATGATCGTAAATTTTACTAGAACGCTCAAAGCGTATTGGTCACCATTTCTCTAAAAATCCAGTTCGGCAGCTTTAAAAAAAAAAATAAAAATTGGTCTAATTTCAAAACAGTTTTTTTGTAATTAGTTGATCAAAAATGTATACTGTATCATAACTCAGGTCGGTGTAGCAATTTTGAGATGAAAGAAAGAAATGTTTTTGGAATAAATCGAAGTTTAAAAACAAACCATGTCTACTGTCACATTTAAAAAAAAATATTGATTCATGTACAATAAGTTTCTATTATTTCAAATTTGTTACACTGACTTGAGTTTTGATTCTGCACTTGAAAACAAAATCTGACAGAACGCAGAGTTTCCGTTTTGTTTTTGTCCCAGATTTTCTGTTGACGAACGTGAGCAATTTGTGTGTAATGTTTTTTCACTTTTTGTTTCGATTTATTTTCGCACCCTTATTTGAATACCTACCCTAAAACAACCCTGCACAAAACGACAAAATGAAACTTTTCTCAGAGAGTCAAATTTAAATAAACAGGCCTATAATTTATTTCTGCTTTGGCACATTAAATGCACAGGTAATTGTATTAACCTGTGTCAAAGCGTTCAAACCTCACTCTAACTAATTACCTCTGTATTTACTGCAGATATACAAAGAGCGGTCGACCCCAACCCACCCCCGCTTTCTAAATTCATTTAAACACACTGGAGTACTCTCTGTGATCAAAATAAAAAAACGTTCTATTTGTATTTTCTTTACAACGCTATAGAAACTTCAATCAATCTGATAACAAATTTGTTTACACTTTGTTGCCCTGTTTTATATACACGGTATTGTGCGGCAATTTGATGGAATTATGTTTTCAGGTTCATTGAAAAAAGTTCGTTTTTCTGTGAAGCGGAAAATTAAATTGATTTTAATGAAATTTGGCATTTGACAGTTCGCACGATAATTATTATGTTCTTCGGTACTTTTTTTAATTTTAGAGAAATTAATGTTTTACGCCTTATTTTACAAAAGTAAGCAAAACGAATAGAATTGTTATGCAAATCAGATCTAACAGTTTCGATTAAACGAAACGATAAGTGACAATATTATCGAAAAATCGTGTTTGAAATCAGATAGTCCTGAAAATACAGATTTTATCCTTTTTATATTTACACTGAAAAGTAAAAAGTTTAAGACAAATGATGTACAATAATTTAGTCAAATTAATGAACTGGTAATGAAAAATCTGCTCAACTTAGATTAAACGATTTTACTAAAATTTTGTTCTTTTACAAAGCAATGGCTTTATTATAATATATATAATATGGCTATGGCAGTAATATAAAACTGTATTACCATTAGTTTTACAGTTAGAGATTATTTCGGTTTTGTAGCATAAAAAAACTTTTTATAATATGTTCTTCCCCAGGCAAATCCATTTAAAAAACAATAAAAATACTTGTTTTTAAAAAAATATCAGTTCAATAGAATTTCAGTTACATAGGCTACGAATATGTATATTTAGTATACCTAATTTAAAATAAAGATAAAACCGGCAGAGGTTAAATTTCATTATTTAAAATGTTTCTTTTTTTAGTTTACAAATATTCTTTTTAAATTACCAAAATATGTGCAAAATGTTAAAACGATATGCTCATTTTTCGGTCTTTTCGACAGCTCCTTTATCAATTTTCATGTGGATATAACGATCCGTATGTTTTTTTGGGGCACTCAAGAGCTAAATTTGAACAAAATGTGACTAAAATCGTTAAAGCTTATTTTGAGAGAATGCGATTTCTCAATTTTTTCATATAAAAATATATTGAAAACCAGACCAAGGAGCAAAATTTCATTAACTATGATAAATTAGTTTAGTTTGTATCTTATGCAGAAACATAGAGAAACATCCATTGAAAACCCACTTTTCGGATTCAGAAAATCTGAAAAACGGATAGATCATGAAATTCTCAAAATAGATTATTTAATTACAGACGTATTTTCTTTACATTTTGTATAATGCGAAAGTAAAAACAATTAACGATTAATTGTGTACAACGTCAAAATTAATGACTTTACATAGATACAAAATTATGTGAATAGTGTCAGTTTGTGCCGTACAGACAAAAGTGGTTATACTGTTTATTGGACTCACCGAACAGGCAGTTAATTCAAACCTATTAACTCACAAAGTCATCGCCAGAGTGCAGGTCTGTTGTAATTAATGATCCTTGTAGCAATGATTTATTACCCAATATGTTTGTTAACGTGTAATTTCCGACAGATTTTAATATGTGAGGTTAGGTTAGTAGACATTGTGATATTATTACAATTTCTGTATACTGTAACGTGTAAATAATAATAATTAGTCACTAAAAGAATATTAGAAAATGAACATTGGGAGCGGCTATTATGTTAAGACCATCATTAGAGCACAGATCCTGGCCACATGAACTCTTTTAAAAGGGTCGTTTAATTTATACAGATTATTATAACATTTTTATGTTAGGCTACTTTTTTGAAAATCAAATTTCATCACAGCTGTCAACTTGTATAACTTAATATTTAAAAAAATTTGGAATTACATTAAAATTTTAAAATGTTAATTTATAAAGAACTGAATAGTGATTATCAGTGTGAAATCAGACTTTCAAAATAGTGTAGCTAAGACAAGTTTTTTTTTTAGATTTGAATTAAACGTTTGAAACAGCCGCCATTTTGAAATAGTTAACGGATTTTAATGAGTCAAAGTTGTTACCAAATTCCAATTTTTCCAGACAGACAGACAGACACAGACACACACACACACACACACACACACACACACACACACACACACACACACACACACACACACACACACACACACATATATATATATATATATATATATATATATATATATATATATATATATATATATATATATATATATATATATATATATATATATATATATATATATATATATATATATATATATATATATATATATATATATATATATATATATATATATATATATTATCGGGCATAAAAGATGTACCCTGTACTAAGTCTAATCGGGATGGAAAAATTGACCAATAAGTTTCCTGAAAATCGTTACTGTTAACAGCCGCCTTACTAGGCCTTTTGCAAATCCAGTATAGCCACGGTTGCTAACATTGCAAAGCAATTAAAATGATTAAGTGGACAAGTGTAATGAACAGGGTAAACAGACTGGTAATGTAAGGGTGGGTTTCAATAAGGGTTGTATACTTGTCAGAGGGTGAATGCAGACCCCCTTCGACGTTGTTACTCCGGTGTTGGTTCGGCTTCTGGTATTGTCTTTTGTGACCATTATCAGAATTAGGGATAGCCTGACTCTCTTCGGTCTATACGAAGCTCGGCCTAGGGTTAGCTTACGTTTTAAAACAATAAACATTTGCGAGTAGGCTCTGTATTTCAGCGCCTTTAATATTTTAAAAGTAAATGTTGCAAAATCATGGTACAAGTTTTGTAACACTCTATTATTTATCCAAAACATTCGGTTCTGAAACTACTGACAGAAAAGCTGAACATTAATCTAATTTCTCAAATAAATTAATCATTTTATATGAAATTGTATCTTCTACAAAATTTGTAGTTCAATTTGTAACAAATTTTAAATATATAGGCCTCTCTGGTGATCAAATTTTGATAAATTAGAATGAGCTTCCGAACTGGATTGATCGATAAAGTGATCTGTAAGTTTCATTTGGGATACTTTTGAACAAAAAAGTTAGCCCAATGGGTCCCACTTGAAATTTCCTGAGCGGGCCCCTTATTATAGAATAAGCATGGTTTTTACAAAGTGGAAAAAGTTGGTCACCTGTATCTACAATGAATTTATTTTAGTCATTCTTCAGTTTCATTGTCTGTTAGCCATTTATTTTTATAGTTAAATATTCTTTACAGTTTTTTTCCAACACAATCTCAAAAAAAAGTCACGCCAGGGCCACGAGCTCGGGACGCACAGGTGCACTTAGACCGACTTGGGGGGGTCATGGTTACTCTCGTTTTAAAATAGTAGTTAGTCTTTTTGTGACGACAAAAACTTGAAGAAACTGAAACATTAGGAAATGGTTCAGAAATTAGATATGTCATATTTGGCTGAAATAGGTCAAGTACTTTAACTTCCAGCGATATTACAGTACAGCTTGATACACTAAATCAGACAGGAAATAATAAAAACCACTATTTTTGATTCCAAGGACCTGTAAACGGATGTAAATAAAAGTATTTTCAAAATCGATTTTTGGTATTTATGCAGTGCAGGTTGTTTTTTTTCAAATAGTAATTTTTAAAACATTTTCTTGTTTTATTTTATATCTTATTATCTAATTAACACATATTCATCCGCGGTAAATATTTTTTTTTAAAGATTACATACGATTTTAAGCTGCTTTTTTACGGAACTATATTGTGGCGTCATTTCTGTTTATATTGCATTACACATATTAAATTTCATACACAGATTTACCGGTCATGCGCGTTATTAACTATATGTACTTACTGCTCATGCACGTTACACATTCTGACAGCCATTATAAAATGTTAAGTTTTATTCCTTTTTCGTTGATTCGTTCTCGTAATGAAAACATTGTTAAAATGGCGTCCGTTAATTGTGAATTTCGCGATTTGCTTCTTTTTGTGTTAAGTTCCACCACCGAACATCCGTATTAGATCACTGAGTGTTAAAAAAATGAAAGTTTTTTTATCGTTTTAGCTATTAAAAACACGTTACATTCAATGAAAAAGTTTTTTCACCCAACGCCGTATCAGTTAGGTTATAGAGTATTATTTAAAAAAAACATTGTTTTCATCATGGAACAACCGTGTTAATTAGGTTCACCACCCGACAACCGTGTCAGTTAAGTTTGTGAGTACTTTTTTTAAAAAAAAGTAAAAGGTGTTTTATCGTTTTAACGACCATAAACCCGTTACCTAGTTTCGCACGGTAGCGATTTCGAGGTTGTACGGATCACTTTTGTTTTCGATTTTTATCTTACTTTCCGTGCTTTCCTAGCTTTTATATTTTGGATTATTGCTTGTGGGCATGTAATAAAGCGTTTTAGTGAAAAAAATTACAGAAAACTCGTAAACAACCTATCCTGCATATTTACCCGATTTTTCCACGATCATAACACTTTCTGTTTACTTTGAACAATGTGAAAATAAAAACAACAACACTTTTTTAAACTTCGAAACTTTTATGAATGAGCTGTTTTGTATAATCAATACGTACGGCTATTGACACGAGGTCTTATCACTTGAAATATAACCGCAAGTATTGCGAGACGATGAAATGATATAACATTCTCCTTGGAAGCTCTGCACAGATACAATCTCGCAAAATGGCGGCGGGCAGGTATTTATGGGCGACCCGGGACCCATCTTTCAGCTTATCCCAACATCAAATAACTTTCTCTGTTTTATGTGTATTTTGAAACGTTTATAAAAGTTTCGTATCCGTTTAGAAAGAAAAGTATACATGATTTTTAAAATTTTTAGGTACATGCCGAAGTGTGTTAGGAGTGTTGTGACGGTAACGCTCCACTAGCGCATAAACGGTAAATGATGACAATTGGCTGTTTATTTAGTTGGCGTTGAAAAATACTTCTGTTAATAATGTATTTATTTGCGCAGAGAACAAATTAAGTATACATTTCTGAACAGTTTGTAGTATTACAAAGGAATAAAATAAATTCCCGAGTAAATAAAGAAATTCTTCCTCTTTTCTTTCTTTTCGGTTCTTTAGGCGATTTATTAGGCTATTTACTGACTCTCGCTAACCAGTTTCTCCACTGCTGTCTGTCCCTCCAGAACCACTTCCACTCTCTCATCACCTTCCCTCGCTTTTCGTTAATTCTTCTATTCGGTCCTCCTGTGTATATATTGGTCGCTCGTCTTGGTGCTCATTAGGCTATTTACTGACCTCTCACCAAACAATTTCTCCATTGCTGTCTGTCTATGAAGAACCTCTTCCACTCACTATCACCTTCACTTGCTTTTCGTTATTCCTTCTATTCGGTCCTCCCTTGTATATATTGGTCGCTCGCCTTGGTGCTCATTAGGCTATTTACTGACCTCTCACCAAACAATTTTTCCATTGCTGTCTGTCTCTGAAGAACCTCTTCCACTCACTACCACCTTCACTTGATTTCCGTTATTCCTTCTATTCGGTCCTCCCGTGTATATATTAGTCGCTCGCCTTGGTGCTCATTAGGCTATTTACTGACCTCTCACCAAACAATTTCTCCATTGCTGTCTGTCTCTGAAAAACCTCTTCCACTCACTATCACCTTCACTTGATTTTCGTTATTCCTTCTATTCGGTCCTCCCTTGTATATATTGGTCGCTCGCCTTGGTACTCATTAGGCTATTTACTGACCTCTCACCAAAAAAATTCTTCATTGCTGTCTGTCTCTGAAGAACCTCTTCCACTCACTATCACCTTCACTTGCTTTTCGTTATTCCTTCTATTCGGTCCTCCCTTGTATATATTGGTCGCTCGCCTTGGTGCTCATTAGGCTATTTACTGACCTCTCACCAAACAATTTTTCCATTGCTGTCTGTCTCTGAAGAACGTCTTCCACTCACTATCACCTTCACTTGATTTCCGTTATTCCTTCTATTCGGTCCTCCCGTGTATATATTGGTCGCTCGCCTTGGTGCTCATTAGGCTATTTACTGACCTCTCACCAAACAATTTCTCCATTGCTGTCTGTCTATGAAGAACCTCTTCCACTCACTATCACCTTCACTTGCTTTTCGTTATTCCTTCTATTCGGTCCTCCCGTGTATATATTTGTCGCTCGCCTTGGTGCTCATTAGGCTATTTACTGACCTCTCACCAAACAATTTCTCCATTGCTGTCTGACTCTGAAGAACCTCTTCCACTCACTATCACCTTCAAAGAACCTCTTATACTCACTATCACCTTCACTTGCTTTTCGTTATTCCTTCTATTCGGTCCTCCCGTGTATATATTGGTCGCTCGCCTTGGTGCTGATTAGGCTATTTACTGACTTCTCACCAAACAATTTCTCCATTGTTGTCTGTCTCTGAAGAACCTCATCCACTCACTATCACCTTCACTTGCTTTTCGTTATTCCTTCTATTCGGTCCTCCCGTGTATATATTGGTCGCTCGCCTTGGTGCTGATTAGGCTATTTACTGACCTTTCACCAAACAATTTCTCCATTGTTGTCTGTCTCTGAAGAACCTCATCCACTCACTATCACCTTCACTTGCTTTTCGTTATTCCTTCTATTCGGTCCTCCCGTGTATATATTAGTCGCTCGCCTTGGTGCTCATTAGGCTATTTACTGACCTCTCACCAAACAATTTCTCCATTGCTGTCTGTCTCTGAAGAACCTCTTCCACTCACTATCACCTTCACTTGCTTTTCGTTATTCCTTCTATTCGGTCCTCCCGTGTATATATTGGTCGCTCGCCTTGGTGCTCATTAGGCTATTTACTGACCGCTCACCAAACAATTTTTCCATTGCTGTATGTCCCTGCAGAACCACTTCCACTCACCCATCACCTTCCCTCACTTTTCATTATTCCTTCTATTCGGTCCTCCCGTCTATATATTGGTCGCTCGCCTTGGTGCTGATTAGGCTATTTACTGACCTCTCACCAAACAATTTTTCCATTGCTGTAAGTCCCTGCAGAACCACTTCCACTCACCCATCACCTTCCCTCACTTTTCGTTATTCCTTCTATTCGGTCCTCCCGTCTATATATTGGTCGCTCGCCTTGGTGCTGATTAGGCTATTTACTGACCTCTCACCAAACAATTTTTCCATTGCTGTATGTCCCTGCAGAACCACTTTCACTCACCCATCACCTTCCCTCACTTTTCGTTAATCCTCCTAATTGGTCCTTCCGTATATAAGGTCGCTCGCTTTGGCGCTGTTCTCTTCATCTTCATAACCTGCATTTCATTCCTTGATTCTCCCACACGCAGTACATATCCTTACCACCTCTGCTGTTTTTCCTTAAGGTACCCCTTATCATCTTGTTTTGATAAATTTCACTCCGTATTTTTCGTTTCTCAGCCTATCTCTATTTACATTTCTTTCTTTAATATTTCCTTCCTAACGTTTGAAGTGTACTTAAACGCCTATCTAGAAGTGGGAGACTCAGTTTCTTATAGAGTTGTATTGTTTAACAGCAGTTTTTTATACGCACCTCCTTTTCCCCTGCGATAACATTGCTTGTCTGATAATTATTTCTTTGTTTTGTTTGATATTTCCTGATCAACTTTCCCATTACAGCTAATCAGGTTTCCTAAATATTCAAAGTATGTCCACTCTCTCCTGTTTCCATTTCGTGTGATTCTAACTTACTCCTTCTTACCTGTTTTTCTTAGACAACACACAACATCACCATATTTTTGTGTACAGAAATTCACTCCCATATTTGGTCTTTTTAATTCTTGGGGCTCAGTGGTCGAAGTGGCTAAGGCATCAGTCAGTCTACTGCGTCACTCGACTGCGCACCTAAAGGTTCTTAGTTCCGGCCGCAGTTGCTCCATCCCTCGTCTTCATTAACCTAACTTACTTATTAGCTGGCACTAACTTAACACTTATCAACTCCTTGCTGTAAACTTTCCAAATGTGTTTCTTCTTCATACAACGTTATTTGCACATATACAGGCCTAAAGATCACAATGTTATACTTTAAATACACAACTGAACAACTGCAGAGTCAATTTTTGAGTTTCACTTCCTCACCTAACAAAGTAAAAAGTATTGTGATCGTAAAAAAAATTGAAATTTATCTTTTTCAGGTCCCCTGAATTAAAAATGCCTTTCATGTATGTCAGCTTGTAACTATGGTTTAGAATCTCAACACCATATGGTTTTAATTTCTCAAATTTTATTTTACAAACTCTACCTTTTTCTTTTAAAATTTAAATGTAGGTTTTCTCTCTACAGACGTAAATTATTTTGATTAAAATTTATCAAATATTGTCTATAAATATCCAAATAAAAATTATGATTTCTCCAAACGATTTGGTAAATCGGTGCATCCGATTTTGTCATATGTGAAAATATATAAAACAAATGGCTGTAGCAAATCTTAAATAAAAAATAATTACTCATAAACTGTAACGTTTTTGTAAATAAAATTTTATACCAGCGTGTTGAGTTATGAAACTTCATGCTGCACTGAAATATTGGGTGAACATAACCAAACTATTTTGAGAAATTTGACGAAAATTGCCAGTTTCTTGTCGATAGCTTCCAAATCGAATTAAAGAATTATGTAAGAAAATTTGGGAAATGTTTTTACAACAATTAATTTTTTACGGTATTTTTTGTTTCAAGGTAAACGTTAAAATTGAATGGTTTTTAAATAGCAAAAATTCCTTGAGAAACAGTTTATTTTAATATTTTCAAATTTTATTTTAATTTTTTATACTAGCCTTGGGCGTGATACGAAAGGCTGTGCAGCGGTGGTTTTTATTTAAAATTATCTGCTTCGTTTTATCAGATTTCAAAGCCCAAAGAAAGGTTTGAAACGAGTTTTTAGGAGAAAAGAAGTTTGGCGTAGCGGAATTAGTAGAAGGGGATTAAGGGATGAAGGCCTATTCACAGCGGAGCACAATACTCTCAGCTTGGTAGATAAACACAGGAGAGGCGCGCGAGCTTTGCCGAATGATTGCACAAATTTGCCACAAATCTGTGTTATTAACTGCACCGTGTGAAATACCTATTAGTTGCTATAGAAACCGAAACATGTAATGAGGGAAATTTAAAAGGCATAATCACATTTGATAACATCACAATTCAAATCGCATTTGCACTGGAACTATGCAATGCATAAAATAAAAATAATAAGGAAACCCAGCTGTTTTGCTGACTTGATGTAAAATAATTCAAAAATGTAATAAAACGGGAATGTTCAGAACGTTAAGAAAAAGTTTAAAAATATAGCATAAACGAATATTTTTACACTTCATAATAAAAAAAATCCGAAAAGGAATCGCAGACCTTGTAAAGTTCAAACTATTTTTTTACTTAAAAAAATCTAATTTCATTGTTGTAATAAGTAATAATCTGTAGGCCTACTGTTATTTACAATTTTGAAATTAATAACACCTTTAGCGCCAACAGGAATAATTTAAAATTTCATTTAAATTATATAATTTATAAAGCCGCCACGGTGGCCTAGTTAATAGCGTACTGGGCTTTCACCCCGAGGATCCGGGTTCGATTCCCGGCCAGGGCTTGGCATTTTCATACGCTATAAATCATCCCATCGTCTGCATTAGCCCAAGTGTGCACAATAGTCGGATGTTAAAAAAAAATATATATATAATTTATAATGTAAATTTATACAACATTAAAAGCTGTGTACCATATTGAATTTAGGTTCTCAAAAATGTACAGGAATTAGAGTTAAACACTTTTTTAGAATAATCGCCATTTCGGGGTAATGAATTTAATAATAACAATTAAATTTTTCTTGAAGCTATTATCAAAATCAATTTTTATAACATTTAAATTGAATAAAACCATAATAAATTGCGAATGTTAAAAAGAATGCTAAACATAAAGAGCCCGCTCCTCTCTCTCTCTCTCTCTCTCTCTCTCTCTCACACACACACACACACACACACACACACACACACACACACACACACACACACACACACACAAATATATATAAATTTTATCTACTTGTAAATCTTTGTATGTTTAATTATATACGTATATTCATTCATATGTTGTATTTGTTGAACGTATAAACAAGTTGATTAATACAGAAACCGTCTGAAGGTGGTTTGCTCTTGTGTTTGACAGCTAATTATTGTGTCGCAGAATAAACATTTAATTAACTAATATTTTAAGGTCTAATTAATGCAGACTAGTTGCTTAAGACAGTCAACATTACAGATCTTATTCATGAGAGATTAGTACAAACAAGGCAATATGTCGAAAAGTCTGCCTCCAAGTCTGTAGTTCTGGTGATTGTGTGATTATCGGTGCAACATAATTATATTAAAAGTTTACTTATATGTTGTTTTGGCTACACAGTACTCTGCTGTATCAAATAACTAATTTAGGTAATTCGGTTTTAACATGTTCAACGTATATTTTAGGGCTGGTTTTTATGTTGGATTTTGGGGGACGCCTGATGCGAGGAAAATGTTTATATTGATATATAACAGTATATTTTGCGTGTCGGAAGTCTGGTATTAAATATAATTGTAATTAAAAATTACCGTGTTTTCGCCCGGGATAGAACCGAGGATCTTGCGCATTTGATGAGGCACAACACAACGGGAACTAGGAAGAAGTTTGACCTATTTCTGTACATGAAATGAATCGGTAATTTAATTTTGGTAGTTATATCAAAAGACCAGTTGTTTTATCTTAATTCGTAAAGATACTTATATTAAAATGCTATTTATTTTCAAAATTTGTACCATTTCTCGAACTATATTTTCCTAATAATGTAAATGTGAACAAAAATTTAGTACATTTGAAAAAAATACTTTCACCTTTGATTTACTACTCAAATTTCTAAAGTTTTGTTAATATAAAAGAAATTTTCCAACAATGACTTTCACTCATGCTTGGCCTATAGTACCTGGGTACTACTTACCAGATATCCGATGATCTGGTAATACATAGACAAATCAAACATTTAAACAATGTGTTTTTTTATTTCCATAATTGTTAAAATAATCAATATTTTTGGAGTACATAATATAACAATTTTACATGTTTTCAAAATGCGTTAATTTTTAAAACTTCGATAACCTAAACCCTACCACCAACAAATAAACAATTTTACACATTTAAAAATTTTACATACGAACCAAGACATCACCAAGCTAGTTTACAGCAGAATGTAAGACTGTGGAATGTCTGGAAATATTTTTGAATTTATCTAAGCTACATTGTTTTTTAAAAAAAGAAAGCTAACCTTTAAATTTACTGTGTCCAGATGAATTCGGATGCACGTAAAATGTTGATATAAGTTTTAAATTAACTAAAATAGTATATAATTTTCACTATCTAGTAACACACAATGTGTAGATTTTGAAGAGTTATTTAAAAGGAAATTTACCATAAAATTCAAAATTATTTCTATTCCTCCAACATTTTAAATGTAAAACACTGATATAATAATATTATTTTACAAATTTAAATTTCAACCATCTGTTTTTTGTTGACAAACGTACGCAATCACGCAAACTTTTACGTTAAAAATCCTAAGCACAATTATTTTCCCTAAACAAACTACATTTTTAACCTCTTTAATGAAAATCTATAAAAGGTTAACTTTCTTATATAATACCAATAAAAATAAAATTTTCAAAATCAATAACAACAATCTAAAAACGTTACTATACATTATAATACAGGTTAGTTATTCTACAATATATCTATATAATATATACACGTATAATTATGAATACTAAATAATTAATATATAAATATATAAAGTATATTCTGGTTAGGGCGCACCACTGTGTCAAAAAATTAAAAACAAAAATTTGTACAAAGTACATAAAAAATACATAACAATAATATCTTATAAATATGTGGACGGATTAGTATGTCTTTATGGTTACGTAGGACATATTGTTTAGGACTAATTCTATATGGACAGCTGACAGGGTGTAGGAAGGTACCACTTTAATACTTCAATTAGTTGTATAGGCCCCTATGCATTGTTCGAGACCGTACTGCAAAAAAATCGTTTTTGTGCTTAGTTGCAAATTTTTTGGGAAATAATTTGTATTAACTACCTAATATTATTTGATCATTTGTTAATAAAATCTCTTTATATTTTTTTCTGTATGTCGAAACTACTGTATTCAAGGATGTTTGTTGTTTATTTTGACACTGAAAGTCAAACTGTTAATAAATGTTAATGTTTTTAATAGTTAATACAAATTAACACTGATAATTTGAAAAAAATGATTTTTATTTTAAGACCATTTCTACACAATTCATCAAAGCGTTGTTCCCAAATTGCAGTAATCAATATCTAGATGAATTGAAAATAATAAAGTTCCACCTTACTTTCCTCACACCCTGTATAAGTATTAAAAATTAAACTGTTAGCAAGGTCTGTATATTAGGCAGGATTTATTGAGTATTTTATTTTGTATATAAGTAAAAAAAGTATTGTATTTTGTGTAAAACTGTATGTTATAATAATGGTAATGGAACAATATCAAACTGAGATTTCTTTCGAAATACAAAGGTATTTGATCAACGATAAATAGACAATACATTACATTACATATAAAATATATCTTGAATGTAAATTGAATGTATAATAGAGTAAACAAATTTATTATTCACTTGGGAGGTTTATTGTTTTCAATTTTATAGTATTAAATCAACCTAAAACGTCTTAATGTAAATTTATGTAGCAAGATGAAATGAGAATATCTCTTCCTCATTTTTAACATTTTCAGGTTAACACAAGTTGCGTTTAGACGTTTTAATCAAACGCTACAAACCTAGTACAACTATTTTCAAAGAAATAACTGGAGTTTGTCTAGTAACGTTTTTGTTTCTATACGTACGTCGTATTTGGCATACTTTACAAATTGTTATTACCTGCATTACAAGTTGGCGTTTTAACCAACCTTAAATTTTGTAATTTGTTCTTTAAAGTTGGTTTGGAAAACGGGAAAAATTTGAATCTGATTATTTAAGAAATTGAAATTTTCGTTTGAACACCTTTCAATAACTTGGTTCATCTTTTGAACCGAAAACATTTCTAAATATTGTTTATCAATTTTTTTTTGTATAGGGTTTGATTATAGCCTAGAAACAGTAATTATAAAAGTACGTTATATATTAAAATAACAATAATTAGACTTAACTATAAGATAAACAGTATAATATACAATATTTTGGCAAAATATTGAGCTGATTTGGGTTGTAAACAGTATATATTTGAAAAAATGTAATTCTTTTTTAGTTTATCAATATGTAATACAACGTTTGGAAAATGTTAGTCATAATGTAAGAAAACAGAAAAGTTTGTATTTTAAACCAAATATGAAACAATTATAGAGAAAATATCAAATCGACAAAAAATCCACTATTCAATAACTCTATCTACATTAAAGTGGTGCTAATGACAACACTAATAAAAGCTAAACAATAATTTTTTTCAAATTAATTGGTACTAAATTTTAATTTTTGCTTTTCGTTTTTCTCTCATCGCTAATTTTATCTTCGTCTATCAGTCTTATTCTTTTCTTTCTACATTTTGATATCTTTCTTGGTGTGATTGTTTTTAGTATACAAAATTTATAGAGCGTATTTTAATTGCATTACCAAATTCAATGGAAAATTAAATGTGTATTAAATATTTTTGGCAAAAATATTATTTATATTTTAGGGTTAGTAATTATATAACATTGCAGCTTCCAGTCGTACGTTAACATAAGTTTAATAAATTTATTAAGAAAAATAATATTTACTGTTCCCAGTGAAAAAAAATTAAAAAAGACCAGTTTGTTTGAACGATTAATGTAAAATTTACATTACATGAAAATCTTCAAGTTAAATTAAGAAATTATAAATTTTTCTTTTCGAACTTGGAATTAAAAAAAAACATAACTAGGAAGCTACAAAACTCTAATAATAACAATATAAAAACCATAGTTAAACTGAAAACTAAAATAACATTGTTAGCTTCAATACGTAAATTTAAGTACTGAATTAGCCTCATGCAAATGTATAGAATAAATATTACGTACAGGGTGATCTGTAAATTAATACTGGAACGGATCTGATTTAAGTATTTAAATATATTTTTAGAAGTTTGAGCTGCATGGAATTATAATTTTACAAATATGATTTTGTTTGACAATTATTTTAATAAGCCATGAACAGTTGCATAGAAAATGTACTTCAGACTATAAAGTTGGCGTATAAAACAAAGTATACACAACACTTCTGTAAAATCGGAACAATTGTACTTTGCATTATTGTTACAAAGAAAATTTTAGAATAACGTAAAATTTTCGAAAATTTGACACGGTAAAATGTAACAGTCTAAAAAACCTTTAATTCAACTGTTTCTCCTATAAATATTGTTAACTTCAGGATTTTAATATGTAAATTGTTGAAGCTTATATAAACAGACATGATAACTCTCTTTCAAATATTTTTTCTTGCCCCGTACTTTGTACACGATTTGAAATTTTTTTTCAGTTTTGATGTGTTACTAAGTTTACAAGTTACAACGTTCCCTGGTCCAAAAGTATCAGAGATTTTTTTTATTGAAGGAGAAACAAATAAAACATTTTTGCTTGTAAATTTAAAAATTAAAAATTGATCCCAGTATTCTAAATGCGGGTTCGAATCGCGCATCGGCCATTGATTTTCTGTGCAACTTACCAAGGTTTGACTGTCTGTGGTAAGGGGAGAGTTGAGGCCAACTTTCAATAAACGGTGGACGGTTCTGGTGGAAGCTCACAGCGACAGCTGAATTCTTCGTGAGTTACATAGCTGACCAAGAGTTTTGCTAGTTTTTTGTTATTGTGTACTCTGTGTGTATCCACTTAAAGATATAATTTTCGTAAAGTATATTCATTAAAATTAAAATATATGACAAAGTAAGAAAATAAATAAATTTTTGTCCATGTAAGATTACGTCCATGAAACTGAAAATGTTAAAAAAAAGTTATAAATATTTTGAGAAAGAACTTGTGCTTTTGAAAACATTTTGCGAAATTATGTTCAAAACTAAAGCACGTGTTGTAATACCACTGTACATAAAAAAAATAATTTTAAGATAGCGGCCAAATATACCAACTTCTTCAAAACTAAGTACATTAATTACAACGATCAGTTACAACTGATCGTTGTAATTAATGTACTTAGTTTTGAAGAAGTTGGTATATTTGGTATATATGGTTCAAAAGCGATATCTGATAAAATGTAAGAAAAAGTATTATTATACATTTAAAACTCATCATGTAGGTCTACAAGTAACTCTATAACACAGTAAAACCAGTTGGATTTTATACGACCTCTAAAACAAGATGCACGGTAAAAAAAAGGTAAGATTACCGCTTGAGATTACCAACTCCTCCCCTAACGCCTGAGTTAGCATACCAACTCCACCACTATCGCTGGAGCTGGTCTACCACTTTCTCCATTAATGTCTGACTTAGTAAGCCAACACCTCCTTTACCATAACTAACCAAACACCTAAAAAACAACAAAATACTACTTTATGGAATAGGCCCTAACTATCAAAACCGTTCCAGTAATATACAGCCACCTGTAGCTAACCACATATAAAACAGTGTGATATGCAATAGTTTTCCAAAAAAATCGTCTGTTACAGCACCCGCATCGTTGCACCGTCTCTAGTTTCGCCGTTTTCAAATAAATTACACTTTTCTAAACTAAAACCTGGTTCACAAGATGATCGGCGCTGATCTGTCGTTGGTTTTGGTCTTGCGCAGTTTGACTGTCGCAAAAACGTTGCCCCTGAAACAAAATTTGAAACTGAAGTTAGAAAATATAACACAAGAACTTGCATCGGGTTTATTTGAAACATTTTATAGAGGTTCTGCATTTAGTGGACTAAGTTTATGTTATGCAATCAACAAGATATCCATAAAAAAGTCAAGATCGATTTTTTTACGATTGTGATAAAAACGAGAACATCCTCGATAAGTTTATTCTAACAGATTTTTTATTACAGACCATTGACTTCGATTTGTTGTTACAAGAAAACGAAACATACTGTAATAAATGTAATTATACGCTTGCCTTGATTGCTTTATCCTGAACGATTATACATGTACGATTTTTTAAAAGAATTACATAAAATGTTTTAAGAGTAACATTGTTTTTTTGCTGTTTTTAAAATGTATGATTTTACCAGACCAACAGTTTTAGGGATAGTAAAATTTCTTTTGCAGCGATTGAACACAGTGCTGTTGTAAACATTATACTAGAAATTGTGATTTTTCTGTCTATTATCTACCCAGTTAGCAAGTATTTCATGAATAGTTCCTAACTTTATAGTTACTGACTTCCTTGACAAGTTTTTTGCACGAAAATAACCGTTAAAATTTCGTTAGTCAGTATGTGCTAGTGATAGGTTATTTTAAAAACTGAATTATTATTAATAAAATACAGCTTGATAATAGCTTGAACAAGTTTGTCCGAAAAAAGTTCATGTTTTTCAAAATGGCGACCATTAAAAATCTTTTAACAACTTATAACTTATACTTATACTTTTATCTTATACTTCTTTAAAATTCTGATATTACAATTATGATCAGCATTTTAATCTACATAAGTTATCGTTTAAAATATTAAAATTTTATTGAAAATTTAAAAGCAAAATTTATTTAAATTCCAACACTGACTAAGCAGAAATTAGATTTAAAAAAAAACTTTAAAATAATAAAAGTTCCAAATTTGACAGCAGTGAGGGTTTTTTTTGTACAAAAATATTAGTATAAGTTCGTTTAGGTGATTTGTTATTGATATTTTTTGGACATTTAGCGATACATTTTATTAGTTTATTTTAGTTAATCAAAAACGGTAAGAATAATCGATTCTAGGCCTACATACATTTTATGAAATTTTCTATCTTTACGATATCAAATTTCCAAAAGTTTTGTGTTACCGGGGATTAGGAGGCTAAGGGATTAACCCTTCCCCCCGTATGTTACGTTGTACGTCAACAACATGAGCTGTAATGTAAACACTGCCGCCAAGTAAACGTTGTAAAGCAACGTTTTATATGTTACGTCGTCTTACACAGGGTAGATTAACTTTATCGTTTTACAAATTTGACCTTCAGAGAATAAACTGCGATTTTGGGAAAAAAATTTGAGTTTATGTGAGGGTCCGTTTTCAGGTTCATTGAGTAACGGATTGAGTATATTCTTCCAATCACGAAATCTTGAGGTCCAAAAGCCCTGCAGCCAGTTTCAAGAATATTAACTTAATGCTTCAATAGTAAATGCTATAATAACATTATAGCTAATCAAATTTCTCATTTTCTTTCTAGAAAATATTTAATCTAATGTTATACAATCTCCATCAACTTTAATGAAAGATTCATTTGAGAAAAATGTTTGTTTTCAAACATATGATCAACATATGTTACAATTTTTAGGTTATGTTGATTGTTTACTGTCTTGTTTCCATAGTTACATTGTTAGACTGTTTGAAGTGTACTGTTTTTGAGAACTGTTTGAAGAAGGTTTTGAGTACTGTAGGCTATTAATGTTTTGGGTAAAGTGGCGCACTCGTAGCAGGAGTGTGGGATAAGTACTTTGAAATTAGACTTAAAATGTGAACTTAGCTATATATATATATATATATATATATATATATATATATATATATATATAAATTTTAACGACCCCACAATAAGTGATCTGGAGGTCAAAATCGATTCTCATTTCAATGTCTCGGGTCTAGGTCTTTCCATTATGACCAATCCAATACCTCATTTTCCAATGGAAATACACTAATAACCGTTCAAAATGTATTGGCTAGCTGTGAATATTACTGGAGCCTAATTTATTTGACAAATGAAATTAGAAATTGATGTGTTTTGCACAGTAAGTTAAAATTTTTTTTTATTTCATTTCATAACTTTTTTTGTTAAAATCTGTCTTGAAATGTGTTCGAACGATTTTAATCAAATTTTGGCCCAAATAAAATGTGCAAGTCATTAAAATTTTGTACGGAGTCCAGAAAAATTACGATACATTTAAATTTTGTGCAACGTTTATGAGGTAAAGTTAGGCTAGGTTAGAGTAAGAAAATTGAAATGTTTTGTAAATCAAACAACTTTGCGTCAAGACGCTAGAGGGACAACGTACAAGTGTATTTGGAATTACTTAATATTCACTGTGTATATTTAGCTGCATGTTGTATCCTACACCCCAGGGGAAACATCCTTCAAATCTGAATTTAGCGTTTTCACTCCCTTACACGCCCTTATCAGCTGTGTTGACTTATTCCTACATCACTAAGTACTTAACGGCCAAGCATGTTACGACAGAACAAAATGGAGGTATAGTAAGAATATAATTTCAAGATAAAATTATTTCAAACTCTTGATTGTTTTTGTAGTAGTGTAATAGGTTTAATTATTTTACAGTAAAATATTACCGAAATTTGAGAAACCATTACTAATCAACCGATTTCAATGAAATTTAAATTACACTGACTTTCTTAAAATTTGGTTCAAGTAGTTCTTTAGCACTACAAGCGAAAAACTTGTAATTTGTTATATCAATAATCTGTTTTGGCATTACTGACATGAAACAAATTAAATCTCAACGGCCTAATTTCTCAAAATAGGTTATTTTTTTGAAAATTTGGCCTTATTTGAAAAAAAACAATCCCCGATAGTGTTCAATGTTTATTTTTTTTTGATTTATTTTAAAACTGTGAATTTAATTTATTTAAAATTACTTATGAAATAGTAACACTTTTGTACATTTTTACAATTTTTTCATTCATTTTCATTCAATCTGTTAAGTGACCTTGACAGTGTTCTAATCAGTGAGACCTTGGTTGGAAAGACTCAAATAAACGTATCGTTATACAACATGTTATTACTTTATTAATATAATGAATTTCCACCAAGTACCAATCAGTAACATTGACAAATCATCACATGTGATCGAACGTTTGGATAAATCTACAATAAATTTGAGAGACCAGTGCTGGTACATAGCAATCCGTACTTTATATTTGCATACTTATTGACATCTGAACAAAATTTTGATGAAAATTGTTAGAGCCGATTTTTAGAAAGTAGGTTTACAGAAGAATGTTTTTTGTTTTGAAAAATTAATAACTAAACCTAAGATTTGGGTAAATCGTCTCGTCTACACATAAAAATATGTCGAAATCTGTCAGTTTATTTAGTCTACAGCGATACACACACACACACACACACACAAAGTAAGCCCTACTTTTTTGGATTTAAGAAATCTGTAAACGAAAATATTCATTAAAATCTCGAGATTGCTTTTTTCACTATCTTTTTACTTCCTCTACACTTCGTATAGTGAAAAAGTACAACCAGTGTGCAAAATTTGAAGTAAAGAACTAATCACGCACACTGTCTCGTTAACTTGATGGAAGCGAATTTTCAAAACAAATATATTTTTCACTTTTTTATATCAATCCATTGTTAAAAGCTACACATAATTATATTTTTAATATTTAAAATTGAATTGAAAATATAAAAATAAATCCTGACCTTACTCAATTTAAATTTGTTGATTTCAATAAATTTTGAAAATTCAAAAAACTGCTTTTTTTAGTTTCTAACGCTAATTACGATAGTGAAATTAAAATTTCAAAAATATCCTAGTAAAAAGTTATAACAATGTGTGTGTCTGTACAGTTTCAAAATGGCCGCCATTTTTTCTAAAATATTTCTAAATCAGCGTTAAAAACTGCATAAATAGGTATTTAAAATTTTTAACATCCATTTTAAACTCCATTTTAAACTCCATTAACTCGTTTTCCAATGGAAATTTGCTAATAAATTTGGTTCAGAAAAAACGTAAATGAACCTTGACCATATTTGTTTTGTATACGCCTTGAATTTCTGAGCCCAGGCCGTGTTGAATTAGAACGTCTTTGATGAAAAACTGAAAAAGATTCGTAAAAGAATGTAGGGTATAGCAATATTTTTTACCTTCGTGTTATCATAATGTGTTATCAGATTACCGATAACACTCACGTCCCCCCCCACATCACCAGCAGAAACACATCTAAGCAGAAATCAATTTTCAATTTAACAAATTAATCTACGAGATTATAATTGTGCACACAATGCGTATGATGAACTTTGGACTATAATCACGCATTGATATTCTATGCTCGGCAAGTTTGCCAACATCGGCGTTAGAAATTTACCGCAAAGTGTGGAACTGACAGCCAGATAATTGCTACTGTATCTTTGGCGTATTTAATTACAGTTTAGGGAAATTTCTGATGTTTATAAAGGGTCGGGCTCAACTGAGCGGGAATTATATTGTTTAACGACCAAAATTTACGTCGCTTTTTAAAATAAAATATACGCCTAAATATAAAATTGAAGCAAAAACAGACTGTCACAAAAAATGTAGTATTGCAGCTATCGGTTTTTATAGTATATATTTTTATATAGTATATAGTATATAGTATATATATATATATATATATATATATATATATATATATATATATATAGTATAGTATATATATTTTTAAAAATCGTTTCGTCTAATTTTGCTGAAAATGTGTTCATAATGAATATTTGTGACTAAATTTTTTAAATTAGAAATTGTAAGTTTGAAACAAACTCGACAGCGGTCAAGGTTTTCGGTTTACTTCTCAAATATAATTTTTTTAAAAATGATTTCAGTGAAACTTCATATATATATATATATATATATATATATATATATATATATATATAAGCTCAAAGTTTTGAAAACCTGATGAAACGATTTTGAGGAAAATAATTGTCGATTTAAAAAAATTGCCATATAGCTTCCGAAAAGGATTTTTTTAGTAATATAACACCTCATGCGTTTTATTCGTTTACTAATGGATTAGCTTTAAGCGTTATGTGTTCAAAACAATTAAAACCGATTTTGAGGAAATAACATTGTTAACAGTTCGTATAATGCGAAAGTATAAATCTATTAAGACAAGTTTAAAAACGGTAAACGACAAAATCTTATAATTTGCCTACTTTTATAAAAAATCAATTGAAAAATGAGCTATAACCTTCCACCATGGTAAAACCTAGACTTAAGGTCTTGAAATGAACACCGATCCTGAACGCTTGTTCACTTTTAAGGAGTCTAGTTTTTTTGTGTGTTCACATCGCTGAAGTATAAACTAAAAAACGGATTTTTAAAAATTTTTTAATTTTGCTAAAAAATTTTTGAAACATTTTAATCAAAAAACCGTTAAAATAAGATTTTATCAATTTCAGCTTCAAACATTTTGATCAATTAAGTTCAAGTGTAGCCCACACAGTAAACAAGGAGTGGATTTTGTTACCTCTAAATTTTGTAAGTTTTGTTTTCGATAACTAAACTTACAATAATGTTTCAATAAACTAAACAATAATGTTTCAAATCTTAAGGATTTTTATTTATAGCAGATTTTAGAACAAAACACTTTTAAAATTTCAAATAAATGGTTTCAAAATATGGGAAAACATTAAATTTAATAAAAATCGGTGAGTTGTTTTGTACACAGACAACCACTGACGACAGAAACGTTCTATTTTTTTAGAATCATAACATCTTAAAACAAATTTACCCCTTTCGTATTGTTAGAACGTTAAAATAAAATTGTGTACTATAGACTATCAGATTGTAAAAAAACAATTTAGGTTAAAAGACAAGTTAACGAAACAAATGGGAGTACAATTTTTAGAAATTTGAAGAGGACTTTCAAGTAAACGATTTTCTTATCACGATTTTTAGGCACAAAAATGGACGAAAACACACAAGATCACTTAGTGTGAAACGTTTTCGTCTATTATCACTTCAAAGGAAAGATTGGACTACATGGAAAAACTCGTTAAGACAAAATCGTCATTGAAAGATTTTAACTAAGTATAAAATAAAACTAAAACCGTGTTACAATAACATTACCTTGGTGTAAACATTCACTCGTTGTCCCAAGGATCGAACCACCGCTCCCGGTGCAGATCTCCTGTAGTTTGAGCACGACCCTCCATCGTTCTTTGCGGCCTAGCGCGCAAGTCCGTCTCAGAGCTCCTGGTCCGTTCCTCAGGTTCTGGTCTCTTACCGTTCCTCGGAATCAGCCTCGTCCTTGGCAACAAACTGCCCACCTTGGCTGCCTTATGATGATCATCGACAACAATACAAGACTCAGTATCGTCGTTCTCGCTCTCTTCCGAATCCACTGAATCGTGCGAGTTGCCGTTCTGCATCTTCCTATCGCCGTTAACGACCGTCTCTTCGGAAACGTCCACGGAAACAGGAGATTCTTCACGTTCTTTGCTCAGCGTCAGTGGTTTCTTAGACGGTACCGGAGTGTCTTCGGTAAGGCTTGACACGTCCACCAAAGATCTATGCTTCCACATCGCCATCCCTTCTAGCACTTCTGTCTCTCTTCTGAACTTCCACAGAGACTTGGTCCGTTTAATCTTCTTCTCGTAAGGTATCTCGACAGTTTTCATCGTCAAATTTTCTGCTTTTGGGTTATCGTTAGTTAGTTCTTTCGTCCTTCCGAGTGTCTGCAGATGGCCGGCGCTTGAAGCTTGGCGTACGGGTCGATGACCTTTATTATCATGTCCTGGGTACCATTCGTTGGTCGCTTCACTCAGCCAGCCTCGGACTGTGGCCAGTTCTTTCTTGCCCTCATGGTCGGGTTTGTTACGTTGGTTCTTCATCATTGTGGTTCGCCTAGTAAACACACTCCATTAGTCTTACTGACCTTGAGCAACCTTCACCATTTTGTAAGGCCATAACCAAGATCAACGTTCTTAAATTTCCATCACTTTTCGTGCTTCACCTTCACCAAAACCGTATAAAGTTCCTTTCCACCTTAACCACGCCACCTTTATTTTATTCCACTTAATTTCATTTTACTCCACTAAACCACACCACGTCAAATCCTTCACCTTATTTTACATGCATCTTTGTTCAAGCACTGCATACTTATTACACGTTTTTCAGTCACTAATGTTATTGTTAATAAGCTCTTACTGAAATTATTAATTAGAACAATACAAACGTTTGCCATCCTATCGCTACAGTCCGTTCCATATTAGCTGATAGAACATCATAACAAATCTATAGCTGTTGGGGCATGTCAATTTACCGCGAGATAAATCCCAAAGTATTCTAAATTTAAAGTTAATATAGTAAATTTTAATGTTTCATCTTTTAAGTTATATTAAATTTTTAAATTATTGATGACTATGAATCATTTACAAAATGATTTTTCAAAAAAAGCCAATAACTAAGTTCCTTCATAAACTTATTTGATTTGCTCGAAACTTGCCAGCATAATATCCAATTACTGTGTGTATGTCCACTATCAAGTAACATGGAACGAACTGTAGTTTTGTAACTGCTGTACCATTATTAAAACATAAGATTTAAAGTCTTTTGAAAAACCTCAACAGACTATTATCATATAGCCACGATAATGAAAAAACTCGTAACTCACCTGGCAGCTTCATCGTCCGAGTAGTCGATTTCAGGTGCTGGTGGAGGGTCGTTACTGAACCCGCTGTCGTTGGAACTGTGCAGTGAAGCATTTGCCGGAGGAGCGCGTTTAGAAGGAGGCTGTCGTGGAGGTGGAAGAGTGTGCGGGTGTGGAGGCAACGGAGGCAGTGGAGGAGGAGCACGACGGGAGGTGGGAACCACCGGGGCTGGCACTCCTGGAGGACCGGCGCTAAAAGAGCAGTTGTCGGTCCCCGCCCGACCCTGAAAATACAAGTTTTAGAGGTTAAACATTCATTTCAATAAATAACATAAGGAGTTCCTTATAAATCGTATTACATAATAAACTGTTCTTCTGTCAACTGTTGGATCCTCATTACGAAAATATCTCGGCGATATTAAGGGCTAAGCTGATATTTAGTTTGCAGATAAGACATAACTCAAAGGATAAAGAAAATATGCTTTCATTCCAAAATATTGATTTAGGGATCAAAAATTTAGCTGTATTGAAAACCTCAACATTTGGATTACCCAAAAACTAAAAAAATTAGCATACAGGTATATTGTAACCTAAAAGTGTTCACGAATGTATTTTCGTTCTAAAAATTCAATTCAAAGACTCGATTTAGGTTGTTTTTTTAGAAAAAAGTCAACAGAAATATCTAGACTACAGCTAACAAACTGAAGTTTTGTGTACAATAAGGTCATTGCTGAAAAAGAGTACAGGAATCTACTGCCGTCCAAAGGTTTGATCACGTGCTCAGAAATATTGCTTTGAAACTCAATAAAGAAATATCCCTCTAACAAATGGGCTACGAAGCAGAAGTATAGTATGCAGATAAATAGTAGCTCAAAATGGTTCACGATTATATATTTTTGCTCCGAAAATTAGATTCGGGGGCCCAAAATGGGTCAGTGTTTGTATTTTTTCCGACCATCACACGTTTTCTATTTGGCATAGTATTTACCAGCTATTGTGACCTTTCTTTCGTTATTGTTACTTGCGGTTTTGCTGATCTCTATTAAGCATTTCAGTTTAGACCGCTTGGGGTCCTTGGCATTTAAACTTACGTTTTACTTTTAAAGTTTTAATGTTTTAGGTTGGGCACTTGAAAAAGATATTTGATTCACACTATCGATAAGTTATGTTCTAAATGTAAATGATTAAGAAAAAATATATTACTATGAATACTTCATCATTACGTAATCATTTTAAAAACAGAAAATATGGTTGTTTTGAAAACGTTAACACGGAAATATTTTAGCTACCAAAAAGGCTAAAAAACTAAAATTTGGTTGCAAGAAGAGCGGAGCTGAAAGGATACATGAATGTATGTTTGCCCCGAAATTTTTATTTCGAGTTCCAAAATTAAGTTATATTAAAAACTTTTACACTGAAACATCTCGGCGGCAATAAGGGTTTCGGTAAGCTGAAATTTGGTGTGTGGCAGATTGAAGAGCAAAAATGCACAGATATATATACACAACTTGAAAATTTTATTTGGATAATTCGGAATATAGTCCAGTGAAATTGTCGTTAGTGGTTATTTTAATTAGGGTAACAATTTTTTGATACATTGTATAGGTTGGTATATTGTTGAAAAATCCAAATTTTTGAATTACCCTCAGGACCACGGGCATCGCAGCTTGAAAAAGCACTAAATTTTCAGACACAGTTCTATTTTTTTTAAAAAACATTTCCTATAATACTCATCTGACAAAAAAAAGTGTTTACACCTTTTTAAATCGGAGTATGTTATTTATAATTTGAGACCAAAACGTAACTTCTAGCTCCAATACTTCCCGAGATAGAGCTTTTTTGGATTTTCAGAATTTTTCAAAAAACTCTAAAACTACAGATTTTTAGTCAGGTTTTTGCTCAGCAGATTAAATTCAAACTAGAGGAAGGGTTAATACAACCCCAGGAACTGCGATCAACAGACCTATTGTGCAAGTAAACTTCTTGAGTACTGGCTTAGCAGATTGGTGCCCTTAGTAAGTTCCAACAGTCCACTGACTAGGTCATTCTGCTGAAGATTCCTATGATCGTGGAAACCAAAACCCCTAGAGTTTTAAGCTACCAGCGATAGCTTCACAATCAAGAATTATGTGACCTGCAATCTCCTCCTCTTTCCTGCACAACCTACAGGTTTCACCATGGTAATACCTATCCTGTTCACGTGCACCCTCAGACCACAGTGCCCAGTAATAAGCCCCATAATTCTCCTGAATTGTGCTCTGCCCAAGAAGTCTGCTGTCCCTTTAAGCTCTCTATATGCAACCATGCTTAAGAGGTGCTTACTGTTGGAATGCCTATGAAGATTATCCAATCTTGCCTGGTGTTGCTTATTAATTCATTACTTAATGCTCGGTAGCAATTAAATGGTGATTCATATGCTACATAATAACATCAGTAGTATAGGTAAATAAGGCCAAACCGGTTCTGATAGCTCATTTAGACACTTAGAAACAATATTTTAATATTTTTGTAGTTCTTAGGAAAACATGTAATAACTGAATATTAACAAAAGCAATTCATTTTAGTGGAGCCGCCCCCGCATGGGTGCAATTATTGAGATAATTTAGACGCCCCTCGCGGTACCCGAGTATAACAAAAACTTACACTTACGACTTTAACACTTTACACTCACACTTACATTAAGGGAAGCAATTATGTGCAATTATGTGCACATTTAGCCTCAATGTGCTTTTCGCCTAAAAAAAAAAAAAAAAAAAAAAAAATAGTGGAGCCTGATAGTGACATGGTTGATGAAGAACTATGAAGTGAAGACACTGAATTGCAAATAATGGAAAGACAGTTTTGATACTCTGTGCGACATTAGGGGAAAAATAACGAGGAACATGGTACAGGCCCTTCAAAAAGTATGAAATGTAAAGTTGTGGTGCAACAGAAACTTTTTCATGAAAAATATGTAATATATCATTTCATTATAAATTAGAGTCGAATTCATAAATCATTTGTTGTGTTAATAAATTTCGTTTTTATTACTTTTATGAAATAATTGTTGTACCTAGGGTCGGATTCTTCACATTGTTTTTTTTTGTAAATAAATAAACAAACAGTACTACTAATTAAAAAAAGTTTAAAGTTTTTTGTCACACCGATAGTCAGAAATTTTTTGAAAAAATAGGACCAAGTACGAAAATGTAACGCTTTTTCAAGTTTACCGCGCCCGTGGTGGTGAGGATAATTCGAAAACATGAATTTTTCAACAGTGTACCACTCACACACATATCACAAAATTGGACTTACTCTAATTAATGTAATCATTCGGAGTTTTTGTAACAATTTAACTGAAATCACAAAGGCTTGTAAACTGAAATTTTGTACGCTGCTGGATCAGAGCTCAAAGGTTGCACGCATATTTTGGAAAAATGAACACAGGAAATATAAGACCGGATGGCTACCAAATGCAGAGCAGAGAGTGAGTGAAGCGAACTAAGCATTCAAAACCGAACCTATTATTGTTAATGTAAGTACGGCCACTGAAAGCAGCAGAAAGGAATCAAGCGTAGTCGCTAGGTTCACCTGAACGTAGCTTCGAGTCTGTCTAGGTTCGGTTTAGAAGCTGATTTAGCTTCCCCTACCACATTGACCACACCTCCAAACTTATTATACCTCGCTTCCTAGGTTACCATTGCCTAGATTACAGTTTTTAAACACAGTAATTTCCGATACAGTAGGTATAAATATTTATATTTAGAAAATACAAATGCGTTCTTTAAAATGACCGAACTTCCGGTTGCCGTGAATTACTACTCGGCTCAGCTCTGGTGGCCGCCAGGCCTAAGCAAGGTAAGGAAAATTGTAAGGAAAAATTGTAAGGATAAAGGTAAGGAAAATTACAATAAACACCACACAGTGACACTAGACTACAAAGCTTGGTCAACCTACCTGGGAATGTCTATATGCAAGAGTGTCGCCAAACCTAGTAAGAGGAGCGGGGGCACTAGAAGGGGTGGCGGGGTTACGAGAGTGAGGATTACCAGCGCTGCTGCTGCCGCCTGGTGATCCGAGGCTGAAACCTCCAGGGGTAGTCGCTATGGAGTCCTGACGCCGGTGAGTCGGCGAAGAAGTCGTTCTGTACAGAAAAACAATAAGTCAGTAAATACACACAAGAAGGAAACTGAATTTCTAGTTGAAACTTATGCAATGTGGGTATAGAAGCTGAAAGAGGGTGAAGAGAAAAACAAAGTGGCAAAGCTGTATAAAAACTTACACAAACTTTCTCACATTTAATTAAAGAAATCAAACTTTTCCCCTTAAAGAAATCAATCGAACAAAACAAAAAATCTGTTTATTAGATTTTGCTCAAAGCTTAATTCTTACTGAACTAAGTAAACTAAATTCAAAATAAATGGCATTTACGATCCGAGAGTGAAATGAAAAACAAAACAGGCTACTTTTTCGGTTTTATTAGCAAATTTCTATTGGAAAATAAGCTATTTGATCTCAATCATGGTAAAACCCAGATCCGGTACCACAAAATGATCGCCGGATCCTGACCCTAGATCACTTTTTAAGGGAGCCTTAAATCTTTAATATACAAAAGAAAACGCCCTGACTGATTCATTCATAATCAACGTACAACTAAACTATGACAGCTAGAGACTTGAAATTTTCAAGGTACCTTCGTACCATGTAGGGGTGCAGAGAAAAAGGATTTTCCAATATTCAACCCCTAAATTGGGTAAAAAAAAGGTATAAAACAGTTTTTATTAAAGAACATAAGTTTGTGGTCGGATTTTCTTGATAAATACTCTGAAATAAAAACAACGAAACATGTATTTCAGCAACTTTCCGAACTAATCGTTTAAAAAGAATAGAAATGTAAAAAAAGTTACGTAAATGTATGCATTGGAGAACAAAATATCAAATTTTCTTGAAGCTTAACGAAAATATCCTAAAACACAAATTACGAAACATTTCAGCATTTCCCATAACGTATAAAGGGGGTATAAAATTTTGCTTAAAAAAGTATTTTTATTGTCGGATTTCTTGATAATCCACAAACAAAATTCTAAAACATTACAAATTACATGAGAACAATTACATTACTAAAACAAATTACATGAGCAACATGTATTTAATAGTCTGTAAATTCCACACGCAGATGCAAAGGGAGTTATTAAACACAGCTTTTCTATTCAGCTTCCACTGAAAAAATAACTTTTTTTTAAAAGATATTCTTGAACCTTTAGGGTAGCTACAAATTACGACGATAACAGCGCACTGGTGAATGGTATCATATTCAATTACAAAGTTGTCATATTCGGGCGCGGGTTATGCAACATTGTTACACTCGTGTAGCTAAATCACATACCTCAGCCTGGCAACTAATACAATGTTTACTTTATATTCAGTTTAAAGTAAATTTTAAAATGATTTGGTCATTGTGTTTGTGTGTGTGTGTGTGTGTGTGTGTGTGTGTGTGTGTGTGTGTGTGTGCGCGCGCGCGCGCGTTTGTTTCAGCATTTTAGTTCGATTTGATTCAGAAAATCGATTTTCTTAATGGCTTCATGCGTTCGTTAACCAGTATAATACGTTCAATAGTTTCAAAATGGCGGCCATTCCAAATATCTAAATGTTCATAATTTTTCTGCCCTGAATAACTTTGAAAATTTGATTTCAAAAGAGTAATCAGCATTAAAAATTACATGAATTAGAGTTTTGAATTCCTCAAAATTTGTTGAAATTAAGAAAATGATTCTGACGGCGGTCAGGGTTAATTTTCAACGCAGTTTGAATACTTGAAATGCGAAGATATGCAGATTTCAATAGTATTTATAATGGTGAAATCATAGTTTCAAAAAGAGGATGATGAAAAATTACTTTGGGACATTTGATTCTGACACATCAGCGAGACAGCTGCGTGCAGCGATTACTTTTGTTTTTTCTCTGAACGGTAAATTTATTTTATTTCAAATTCGCTACACTGACTTCAGTTATCCAGAACTCCAGTTATATGAATAAGAACGAAAATTAGGAAAACATGTTAAACCGATTTTGATAAATTAGGAATCCAGTTTTCTTGATAACTTCGATGTCTCCTTTTAAATGTGCTTTGTATGTTTTTGAGCGTTTGAAAATCAGGTTAGTTTTGGTTCAAAACTTGGTACGAAAATCGATTTAGGTAACAGTTTGAATAAGGTCGTAACTAAATTAAATTCGTCACACTGTTTCAATTAAAAAAATAACATTTTTAGCTTAATTTTTTTTCAATTTGATTTCACCGTCTTCATCAAGCATTTTAAAACTAATTATCATTGTAAAATCGGTTTTTGGAAAAATGTACGAAACAATTGTTATGTGGTATGGTGCAGTTATTTTTATGGAATTCGTTTAAATCACATAAACAAAACAGCTGCGTGTTGTATTTTGTTTGTTTTTTGCATTACCGGGACACTTGATCAAAATCAGAAGCGTTGTTTTTGAAAAAAATAATCTTTTTTCACAACCGCTATTGTATCTTTGAAGTTTTACTATGGCCACCTTTTACTTCATATAATGAATTTTTAATTTTACAGTTTTAATAGTAAATAATAATAAACGAACGTTAACATTTTAACACTGCAAATACTATAATTAAAACAGCCAACTTAAAGCGCTGTTAATACCACGCAACGTTCCGCAGGACAGAGTTGACAAGTTTGGAAAGAATTTAATTTGGTTTAAATAAAAGTGAAAGAGGCGGCGTCCCCGGCTCGGGTGAGGGGACAACTCACTGAAAGTGTTTTGTTTTAATGCAAATGCAGGAATGTTTTAATTATGTTTGAATTATTCGCGTTTCTTGTTTCCGTCTTAGTTTATTTTCTAATACAAAATAAACGCTGTTTTTTTTCTGCAGAAGTGCTTTTACCATCTGAGTGTTTTTAATTTAGTAAATAGTAATTAATTTACTGTAATTGCAGTAAGTTCTTTTTATATGTATGATAAAAATTGTGATAATTTTACTTTCTTATTGTACAAAGTATAAAGAATTTATTGTGATTATGAAAAAATCGATCTGGATTTTTTAAAAATTTAACCTTCGTTGCTCTTAATTCACATAATATTATACTGTATAGCTTAGAAAAGCTTACAGTAGCTCTTGGCCCCGAACTAAAATTGAAGGATAGTCGATTCACCTAAAAACTAGACCCCTAGATATTTAAAATATTGTTTGAAACTGATAAATCATTCAAAACGCTATTTTCGTTTTTGTATCGTTATTAATATAACATTAATATAAAACAGGAATTTATTAATAAAATTGTTTATAATGAACACATCAAAATTATTGTTAATTAAGGCCTGTAAAATAAATAGATAAATTAATTTATTTTTCAATTTTACAGTTTAGGTGAAAAGTCTACAAATGACATTTTTTAATGCAAGAGAAATTTTAAAAGAGATGCACGTGTGAAACCTACTCGGTTACGAAACTATTTTAAACATATTGGTCCGCCATCTTGAATGTAACGTTTTTAAAAAATATAAAGATGATCACGTGATATTTGAGTTAAATACGAAAATTTAAAAGAAAAACAATGGCGAAAACTGCATATATCGTTTCGTGAAGATAAAATATTTGTATTTTAAAAAGTAAACTTCACAGAAAAACCAAAACGGTCGTGGAATTTTAATTTTAGTTGCGCCAACGTTTATCTACAAATATTCTACAACGAAAGATAACCTTGATCCAAAATTAAAAATACCATAATCAAAGCTTTATTATTTATTTACAGCTAACACGGTATGGTTATAGGCTAACAACAATAAATAACAGTGTATCCGTTCATTGTTAATTGTATTGTAAATGTTTATTTTTACGTGATGGCTTTGTACAATCTACATTGTGTAAAAACCTCTTTGATTCACCAATGTACTGTCACATAACAGGTACTGTATAGCTGAAGAAATATGGGCAAATCATTAAGCCCATTATCGAAGTGAACTGACTGTACTCACTGGGTGAAGGACGAAGTGCGGGGTTTCATTACGTCATTATAGACAAGCTATACAAAAAGTATTTGATTCCATAACATGTTTATAAGAAGAGTTTGTAAATTCTAATAATGGACGATATATTTAGATTTATTGATACAAAATGATATTTTTGGAATAAGTAGTACAGAGAGCTACGGGAAGACTTAATAAGAAGTTCATAGGGGCATTGCCCCACCCCAGTTGCATAAAAATAATAAAATGAAAGAGATAAAAAAATGTTAAAGCTGTAAATAATTTAATTTATGACTGAAGATTTTTCATCAAAACGTAGATCGGATCAACTGTTTAGTTGACATGGATTGAAACACAGGACAATGCCCAATCTATTTCTTATTTGAACGCCATTTCGACCACTTCAGAAGAAAACAATATAAGCTACGTTAATTTATTTAAAACAAGCTTACAGACCGGGATAATCCTAGTATATGGTTTACTGGTGTTTGGGATATCTGTAAGTTGCTGAACTTTTCAATTATCCAAACACAAGTCTATTAGTATATAGATAATATTAATTTGAATCAGATTGTTATTATTTATTTTAAATTATTATAAGATTATTGTTAATTATAAATTATTAAACACTATAAATTATTGTTACTATTACTTAAAAATCACATTATAAAAAAAACAATTTTTTTCTAATACAAAAATTTAGTCTAAAATTGTATTAGTAACTTGTTTTGGAGTGTAAAATTTTCAAAATTTTCTGGAACGGAGCCACTTTTTTGCTGGGGGTTAAAACAGTTTCCGCCCTTAGAGTTATTGCCCCCCCCCCAGAGTACATCTTCTAAATCCTCCCATGAGTACAACCCTTGTAACAGACATTTATAACATAGATTTAGTAGTGTCATTCTTGAGGTGAAGGGGTGTATTCCAGTGTTATTTAACATTTTAGACTCGACATCAACGGTATTGTCAGACTGGGGTTTTCTTCCCAAAACGGGAAAATCTTAAGTTTTGCAAGAGGAAAGTATGGGGATTTTTTTATTGCTGGGAATATTTTGAGAATAATATGTCCAGTTTTGAATGGGTTAAATGCTTTTTCGTTATAAAAGGTCTGTCAGGTTTTTTTTTTGATTTTACTAAGTTTAAATGTGTACAAAAACTGAAATCACGCAACAATGTAGGCTGGCATTCTCCACCAGTGCAACAATATCCACTGCTTCACTATCCACGCCCAACCCCGTATTTCATTACACCTCAACGTGTAACAGCACAATATATAATACAGGAAAAGAAACTGACATCCTTTTTACAGGCTGTTGTTAGTGTATATTACATATTGTATACTTGTATATTTTTTATTTTTAATAAAAGTAGAATGAAAATAAAGTTTATATAAATCACAGACAGATTTTTTTGAAACAAAGCGAAATAAACCATGAATATAATGAACATTTTCCCTAGTTTTTAACCAATAAAAAAATTTCTCGAGGTTTTGGTAGATAATATCCGGACACCCCGTGTATAAAGTTCTTTAAACAGTTTTTGTCACTATTATAATTCAAACGTAACGTTCTACAAGGCGTATTTCGTTACACGCTATACTCAAACTGACATTTTACTGGTTGTTGTATAGTGTATATTGTATATTGTATATTGTATACTCACGTGGCCGTATCATCAATCAAGACCTCGGTGTAGGCGAGAGGGAACCAACCACTGCATTGGGTACGGAGGTTTTCTCCAAACTGCCAGCCCTTGTTACGCTCCCCTGCGAACACAAGGTACAATATTACGCTATACCAGTGATGTATACTGATGGATACTGACTACGGGCAATTAAAACTTTTAATGAAGCACACACAACTGCGTTTCAAACAAAATTTATATTCATTTCTGTATTCTTCGGTAATAGGAAGAAAGGCAAATGCGAAAGGTTTTAAAACTTAAAAAATATGGAAAAGGTTCAGATAGAAAATATTACGTTTAAATTTAAAAATAAATTTGTAGTGTTGTTGGGTAGGTTGTTACATTTCGAAATATATTTGATTAAAATGTGCATTTAATTTATTAGTTTTGTTGATTACATATTTTATTTCGACGTTTTCTGTTGTTAATTGCTGTAATGTATCACGTTTAGGTATCTTGTTTTTCATAATACATTTACAATTATGTTAATTATATATGTTATTTCGATATGTTCTATTGTTAATTGTTGTAATATATTATTTTTATGTATCTAGCATTTTATTATACATTTAAAATTACGTTGATTAAATATTTTATTTCTACAATTTCTGTTGTTAATTGTTGTAATATATTATGTTTGGCTAGCTAGAATTATTAGAATACATTTACAATTATGTTAATTAGTTACTTATTTCGACATGTAATTGTTGTAATACATTATGTTTCATTTGTTAGCTAGCATTAGTAGCTAGCATTTTATAATACATTTACAATTATGTTAATTAGTTATTTATTTCGATATGTTCTGTTGTTAATTGTTGTAATACATTATGTTTCATTTGTTAGCTAGCATTGGTAGCTAGCATTTTATAATACATTTACAATTATGTTAATTAGTTATTTATTTCGATATGTTCTGTTGTTAATTGTTGTAATACATTATGTTTCATTTGTTAGCTAGCATTGGTAGCTAGCGTCTTACAATACATTTACAATTTTGTTAATTAGTTATTTATTTCGATATGTTCTGTTGTTAATTGTTGTAATACATTATGTTTCATTTGTTAGCTAGCATTGGTAGCTAGCATTTTACAATACATTTACAATTATGTTAATTAGTTATTTATTTCGATATGTTCTGTTGTTAATTGTTGTAATACATTATGTTTCATTTGTTAGCTAGCATTGGTAGCTAGCATTTTACAATACATTTACAATTATGTTAATTAGTTATTTATTTCGATATGTTCTGTTGTTAATTGTTGTAATACATTATGTTTCATTTGTTAGCTAGCATTGGTAGCTAGCATTTTACAATACATTTACAATTATGTTAATTAGTTATTTATTTCGATATGTTCTGTTGTTAATTGTTGTAATACATTATGTTTCATTTGTTAGCTAGCATTGGTAGCTAGCATTTTACAATACATTTACAATTATGTTAATTAGTTATTTATTTCGATATGTTCTGTTGTTAATTGTTGTAATACATTATGTTTCATTTGTTAGCTAGCATTGGTAGCTAGCATTTTATAATACATTTACAATTAAGTTAATTAGTTATTTATTTCTATATGTTCTGTTGTTAATTGTTGTAATACATTATGTTTCATTTGTTAGCTAGCATTGGTAGCTAGCATTTTATAATACATTTACAATTATTTTAATTAGTTATTTATTTCTATATGTTCTGTTGTTAATTGTTGTAATACATTATGTTTCATTTGTTAGCTAGCATTGGTAGCTAGCATTTTATAATACATTTACAATTATGTTAATTAGTTATTTTTGTCGACATGTTCTGTTGTTAATTGTTGTAATATATTATGTTTCATTTGTTAGCTAGCATTGGTAGCTAGCATTTTATAATACATTTACAATTATTTTAATTAGTTATTTATTTCTATATGTTCTGTTGTTAATTGTTGTAATACATTATGTTTCATTTGTTAGCTAGCATTGGTAGCTAGCATTTTATAATACATTTACAATTATGTTAATTAGTTATTTATTTCGATATGTTCTGTTGTTAATTGTTGTAATACATTATGTTTCATTTGTTAGCTAGCATTGGTAGCTAGCGTCTTACAATACATTTACAATTTTGTTAATTAGTTATTTATTTCGATATGTTCTGTTGTTAATTGTTGTAATACATTATGTTTCATTTGTTAGCTAGCATTGGTAGCTAGCATTTTACAATACATTTACAATTATGTTAATTAGTTATTTATTTCGATATGTTCTGTTGTTAATTGTTGTAATACATTATGTTTCATTTGTTAGCTAGCATTGGTAGCTAGCATTTTACAATACATTTACAATTATGTTAATTAGTTATTTATTTCGATATGTTCTGTTGTTAATTGTTGTAATATATTATGTTTCATTTGTTAGCTAGCATTGGTAGCTAGCGTCTTACAATACATTTACAATTTTGTTAATTAGTTATTTATTTCGATATGTTCTGTTGTTAATTGTTGTAATACATTACGTTTCATTTGTTAGCTAGCATTGGTAGCTAGCATTTTACAATACATTTACAATTATGTTAATTAGTTATTTATTTCGATATGTTCTGTTGTTAATTGTTGTAATACATTATGTTTCATTTGTTAGCTAGCATTGGTAGCTAGCATTTTACAATACATTTACAATTATGTTAATTAGTTATTTATTTCGATATGTTCTGTTGTTAATTGTTGTAATACATTATGTTTCATTTGTTAGCTAGCATTGGTAGCTAGCATTTTACAAATACATTTACAATTATGTTAATTAGTTATTTATTTCGATATGTTCTGTTGTTAATTGTTGTAATACATTATGTTTCATTTGTTAGCTAGCATTGGTAGCTAGCATTTTATAATACATTTACAATTATTTTAATTAGTTATTTATTTCGACATGTTCTTTTGTTAATTGTTGTAATACATTATGTTTCATTTGTTAGCTAGCATTGGTAGCTAGCATTTTATAATACATTTACAATTATTTTAATTAGTTATTTATTTCTATATGTTCTGTTGTTAATTGTTGTAATACATTATGTTTCATTTGTTAGCTAGCATTGGTAGCTAGCATTTTATAATACATTTACAATTATGTTAATTAGTTATTTTTGTCGACATGTTCTGTTGTTAATTGTTGTAATATATTATGTTTAGGTAGCTTTCTAATACATTAACATTAACGTTGATTAAATATTTTATTTCGACATATATATGTCGTTAGTTGTTTAAATATATTGTACTTATTTAAGTAGCTTGTTTTGTAATACACTTACAATTAATTATGTTCACTAGTTATTTTATTTCGACATGTGCTGTTGTTAATTGTTAAAAGATGTTATGTTTGGTAGCTTATATTTCCGAATACATTTACAATTACTACCAGTTGGTTTATTTCGAAATGTTCCGTTGTTAATTGTTGTAAAATATTATGATTATGTGCCAAGTATGTTTTAATACATTTACAAGTACTTTTTTTTAAAAATCTAAGTAAAAGTATGGAAAGAAAAATGTATCAATACATAAAATATGTGTAGTTATAAAAATATATATTAGGTTACCTACGTTTTCTAGTAGTTACATCCTGTTAAATTTTAACTGTGTAGTATTTAAAAAAAAATTATAGTTGTTTTGTTTATTTATGTCGTGCAGTTTTTTGTTTACGTTTTAAATGTGTTTTTTAGTCATATTGCCTTTTGTTATATAGTTTTGTTTATTTAAATTTGTTGAGTTCGCAAATAAAGTTTCATATTTAATATTAAAAGAACACTTACCCATTAAAGCAATGATATCACCTTCTAAGAAACTCAGTTGATTATCGCCGCTGGAGAGGTAAGCATAAAGGGCGCGAGCTAGTGGGTTCTCCCAGCTGCCTGAGTCAGTGACGGCCATGGACTTTGGTCGTGGTAGTGGACTTTCGTTATTGTCTGAAAAAGATGAAAATACTTAAAAAAACGAAGCTTAAAGGTAGGAGATATAAAACATAAGTTTCTACAAAAACGGTTGTAATAATTCCTATTTAATATTTTTAAGATCTAAAGAAAACGTTCGTATTGGATGTCACAAAAATATATGAAATGAGTAGCTGTCGAAATTAAATCTACTTGATTCTTTGTTTAAAGATCATATTTCAGTCCTAATGTTTTAATGTAAAGAACGGCATATATTCATCAAGTATATTTTAGCACCAACATTAAATTACAAGCTGTTACTTTTCAATAACGTACTATGGTATACCCTTAACTCCGTATTTACCTTGAGCAAGTGAGTGATTGGATGCGGTCAAGTTAAAATCAGACTTGGCCCTGGTGAGCGAGTGGTGAGTCATAGAAGGGCTGGAGATGTCGTTAATGGCGCGCACATCTAGACAGGAAGCATCCATCGATTTTGTCTTCCTCAGCTGCGACGCTATCGAAACGCGGTCGTCTTCGATACGCGGCGAGTTGGCGTTGTCCTCGTCAGACCAGAAGCTTACTTGCTGCAAAATGAACACAACTTCAATATACGCACAAACTGTACCAAACACCTATTAACTCGTTAAGACTTGCCCAAAATATTCCAAAAATACGAAATTTTAAAAGAGAATCTTCAGCGCGAAACGAAGAAAAGCATTGTGCTAAAACAGATCCCTGCAGTAATCCATAATTAGGCGATTCTGTTAAATAACAGTTCCGTTGGAAATTAAACTGTTTAAATTTGTGTGAAGGACAATTTACTTAACGAGTTTACTAAACAGATGAACCAAAGTAAAAAAATCAAGCCAGTTATTGCAGGGAATCATAGTTCCTTAAAAGTATCGATATAAGTAACTTATGAATATTGGGAGAAAAGATCACGTGGTCCTGTTTGAATACAGTGTTTAACAAAGTAAATTTGAATTGATTACGTGAAGGTAAAAATGTAGTGAGATTCTTTAAGACATCCAGGATATGGTGGCGAAAGCATATTGATCATCCGTAAAATAAAATAATTCCGAATAATGTAATAATAATTTAATAGAACATTGGCTAAGGATCCAGGAAAGTTGAGAAGAACTAAAAGTAAAAGTGACCTTGAAGAAGTAAACTAGTTCGAACATGTTCTTTTATGTAACTATTAATGCAGAGCTTGTCCATTCGTCTTTCTTAAAAAAACTGGTGTGTAACAACACTACATCAATCTTCAGGCTATCAATTTTCACATTCACTCTCACGTAATATAGAGAGAGTCAGAAAAGACGTTATATTTGAATAACCTGTTATTTCTGTTATTTCGTTGGTTATCTATACACATTTCACTTGCTCATTGATTTCATTTTCTTCTCATTCATTAAATCGTTAAGTTGCTGTTTCAAAGCAAATCAATTATAACCTATCATTTTACATAACCTATAAAACAGTTTCTGGATTCGTTGTAGTCAAGTTACCTCTACAGGTTTTATACTCATAATTTTAATTGCAAATAATTTAAAAATATAATAAAAATAAGTTATATTTTTGTAAATAACTGTAAATACTTAGGTTAAATCAGTTAAGGTTAAAGATAGGTTATTAAACAATTGGAATTAAACAATGCAAGCAATGTAATAAAGAATTCGAAGATAAATTAACTTTCATGGGACTTTAACACAGTTAGTAGGCCTACAACATTGTTAAACGAACAACGTATTTTGTAAGCAACGAATAACAAACGTTAATTGTAAATATCACCGCAAGATAGCAGTGGGACTAGGCAACTACTTCGAAAACATACTTAATGCCAAAATTGGGTGTCGGATTCTTTCGTGCGTTTCCGTAAACCCTCGTTTTATTCCGTAGTAATTTCGTGTCACTTTAAACGATTTACCTAGAAAAACTGTATCCTGAGCTGTACTTACAGCGTCAATATTCACTTCAAAAAGGTACCTGAATAGGAATCGGAAAAATGGATATTTTCAAGTTAGATCGGATAACTAAAATGAACCGGATCTTCGTGTCACTCGTCTCGCTTTCTTTAAAATTACCGATTGTTATGGATGTTTATTGTTTCTTTTTGCTCAGGCTCTTTAATAGAATATAATGTATTAAAATTACTGTTGAAGCGATGCTTTTAATGTTACCTTTGGCCAGAGGATTGAATAGAAAAAAATCTGTCAAAAGTAAGAATTTAACAGAAAAATGAAACGAACGAGCAAACGAATTTCGTTTCTATTTCTGTTTTTTTCTTTCTCTTCTTCCTTTTCGATAACAGTACACGCGTGTTATATGAAAACGTTGTTTTGCTTTGGTTTCGGTATTTTTCCTTAGTTGAAGAACACGTGCACGTTGTAACCGTTTATAAATCGTTCGAAAATAATATAAACATTTATAATAATTGTTGTTAATTTTGATAGTTTTTAATTACATAACCTGAAATTACATAGCCTATCAGCCGTTCAATGAAATCAGCTGATGGTTACGAATTAATATAAAACACCTGATGTTTTACTATAACTACAGTAAATAATATCTAAGATTCACTCATTTCTTTATTTAAACAAAACAAGTTGTTTGTAAACATATATTCAAACTAATTATATATTGAGTA
>CM040186.1:27949025-28134025 GCA_022606455.1 Callitettix versicolor
GTCGGGGAACCGACCAGTACTTTAATGAAACAATCAAGAATTTCTGCGTACGGACTTGAAATAATTGTAATAAATTTTATCATAATCAAATAAACAAATAAATAGTTTAACCTTGAAAGACTGATATAAAACTAGAAATGTATTTGATTTTGTCGACAATCATTTTAAACAATAAACAGTTAGATGTAGAGATGACCTCAGTAACTTACATTATTAATTTATCAGTGTTTAACTGAGACAGCGTTTTTTAAAAATACATAAGAACTATAATAGAGCGAAATATGATTAACAAAGGTAGAGACGATTTTGAGAAAATACTATCTTTTAAAATTGTTCTGATCAAAAAAAGAAAAATACTTTATGAAATATAAGAACTATAATAACTACTACTAGAATAAGAACTATATCACTAGAATAAGAATAGTGATATAAGAACTATATCACTTTGAAGTAAACATATTAATTCATAATAATGATTCAAGATGAAGTAAACTATATCATGTCGCTTTTTCTTCTAGGTTAAGTAGTTTCTTATTCAACGCTGGACACAGACAAACTCAAATTCACAAGCATGCACTCAAATACGGATCCAAGTGTAAACAACTTAACGAACTGGTTCTTCTAATGTTTGATTGTAATGTATTAAAACCGAAAGCAACGCTCGATATTACCTTCGTTGTTAACGATATTTACTCTATGATAAATCAAAAACACTCCAAAAATTTTACCGAAACTTTCGGCGCTTAGTTAGGCAGGCGTATTTTTCTTTTAAACTTGATTTCTGCCCGGAAGCTAAAACTTTGAAAAGTTATCTTGTTACGAAAAAGTCAAAAGTTTACCTGCACAACTTTTGTATCTTTCTCCAAGTTGGTCTCGAGTGGCACCAGCAGGTCTACGTAAAACGCTTTCAGCTGCAACAGAGAACAGTTCCATTAGAATATTATGCAGTAATCAGGACTTTGTGATCCTATTTTTGGTTACAATCAGAGGTCAATATTCGATACGCACGCCAGAAGCATGCCGATAATATGCTAGGTTATACCAGAGATGTGCCAAGAATGCACTCACATTACTTCTTGTAATATTAGACCTAATATGACAACAGAAGATACGCACTAAATACATTTTAAATTGTAACCGTTTTGACTAATACATTATTTATTTTTAAATAACGAATTCAAAATTAATTAGTCAAAATAGATTAAGGAATAACGTGAAATGTTTAATAACTGGTAGTTCAGAGACCAGTAAGCCTCCTTAATTAATATACTATATTCTTAATTAGTAGAGAGCTTACATAGTAAATGTAGCGCTCCACGACAGCGCTCGTAACATTTTCCACCAATTTAACTGGTAACCGTAATATTTTGCCGTTCAGCCAATATTACAGGAAGTAAGCAACAACTGCACTATCAACGTTTAATCAGATTCCGCCATCTTGAAACGAAAGTGAACAGGAAAAACCGTACACATGTCTTTCGGGCTTTAAACAAGTAACCTTTGTACCACATTTCAAAACAATCGGTCATTGAGTTTGATTATAAATTGCGTACAATCGTCACCGTTAAATCAGAGGCTGCCATATTGAAACGTAAGTTAGTAGGGGGAATGTTACACGTGTCATTTGGGTCTTACACTCGATATTTTCGTACCAAATTTCAAAACAATCGGTAAATAAATTTGGCCAAAACTGTACAATTGCCGTCGTTAAATGAGAGGACGTCATCTTGAAACAGAAATATGAGAAAACCTTACAGATACGTTACTTGGGTTTTATACAAGGTACCTTCGTCTCAAATTTCAGCAATCGGTCAATGCATCTGGCTGAAACTGCGTACAACCCTTATTGTAAATCAGAGGCCGCCATCTTGGAACAGAAGCGAATGGGAAAAAATTTTACTCATAAGTCGGTCGCGCTTTATACATTTGGTATAGACCAAATTTCAAAACAATCGGTGAATGCGTTTTGCCAAAACTGCGTAGCAAATAAAGAAACACACAAACCAAATGCCGAACGTTCGAGTTGAAACAGAGGCCTTGCTTCTCTCGGTCAATTAACCGTATACTGACCAAGCAAACCGAAAAAATGGGACAGTTTCGAGTTTTTGTGTAGTTTCTCAGGGATCGGGAAAAATACAAGTGTACCAATTTTTTTAATGTGTAAAAATTAATTCGTTCAAAATTTATAACCAAAATTTTAAAGTTCTCGTAATATCTTTATTGTTAGCGTGTCCACCCTATATCTGGCTAAATAAATCACCTTATGTATGTCCCTTGAACAACCATTTACTTGACAAGCGCACTATTCACTTTAAAACAACTAGAGCTTAACTGTTTTATCAGATACACTTATACTGTTTGAATCGTAACGAAATAACGTTCAATAAAAGTTCTAAGCTTTCTGTTTCTCGTACAACATTTATTATGTTTGTCTGTAAATCACAGTAACAATGTCGTAAAGAAGCATACTAACTACAAATGTCACTGTAATGGCGACGAGTTGAAACGGCGAAATATCTACTTTCAAAGTTAGTAAATTATTTTCTGCAGGTATTTGGTTGGCAGCACTGAAAAGACTGCATTTTTACCTACAACCTACATAACGACACTTTAATTGTCTGTGGATTGTTTCCAACGGTTTTTCAAATATTCTGCTAATCTACAGTTCAGACTTGAAAAACAAAGCTTATGCTTTTTTATGATATCTATCGTGTACTTTTTTCTTCTAAAAAATGTAATATTTATGATACATTTTATTATTCAGTGAATATTTTTCTATAAAACTCTATGTAACATATGTGGTTTTTTCACTAAGATATTAAAAGGCATTTTTTTTTGAAAAATTGTACCAAAAATAATTTCTAGTTTTTAATGTGAAAACTTTAAAAAATATGTACTTGTTTCTATAATTGTGTTCACAAGTAAATTTAAAATCTTAATTTTTAAAATTAAAAAACTGTTTTTTCAGAGAGGCCGAATTTGATATTTTGAATTTGCGGAGTGTTTTAACCCTTTCGAACGTAAAAACATTCCTAAAAACATATTTTTAAATAAATATATTCTTCAGTTTTTTCTGAAAACAATTTAAAGTTTAAATAGAATTTGCATTTGTAACTGCACTTTAAGCCAAACTTTGGTACAATACAAGAAACTAGTCTGCCAATCAAGATGTCTTGCAAGTCAGATATTGGGTTAGCTATATTTTCTTCCGTACATTTGACAGTATAATTCCCAAATCTCAGATAACGGATAAATATCCTAATGTCAACAATCATCTGACGCGATTGTTGACCAAGCATTGCTGTTTCGTGAAATACTTGCACAAGATGAAAAAAGTGGAACGCTCTGTATGTACGTATGGACATTCGGACAGAGTTGACGTAATGCGCGCTATCTACCTTCCGGTGCACAAGTTAGAAAAAGAAATATGAAAAACCTTAAAGGCAAAGTTTTACAGTTCAAAAACATTTAAACGGAGTATTTATTTTATGAAAACAATCCAAGAAAAAAAATTGTCTCAGATCTGAATAAACCATAAATGCAGGAGTAATATAAGGTAAAGAGGTAGATATAACCTGATATAAAAAATTGCGTACTTCTTCCAAGGAGTACATCAGCGGTTCCGGAGAGTCGATCTTGTTTGAAAAACGAGGGAAATTTTAAGGGTATATCCTTAGATGGTACAACCATTTGGTAACATCAAAGGGAGTTTCACACTCAGTGCTTAATTCATTCTCCCTTTTATAAAAAAAATCCAGAAAGGAATACTGTAAACGTAAATGTTAATTTGTAAAGTCAGTAAATGAACACGATGAGTTTGTAAGTTACACTGCGAGAGTGGTAACACGGATTAAGGCCAGTGACAGAGCCAGGGATCATGCCTACAGTGAGCCATGATGGAGTTCAATAACTACCTTTAATTCAGGTTTGGAAGTCACGGTTACCGTAATTGCAAAGTGTTATTAAACTTGAGTATAACATGTCTGTTATAAAACGTTTTATTTATAAACATTTTCGCTGTTTGCACCTGTCTAGATGGCGTGATAGAAACAAATTACCAAAAATATTTTTCTTTACCTTACCATTTTTGTAGTGCATATTTCAACACTATAATCAGCATTAAAATCTGCACATATAAAATTTTAAACTTTAAAATTATTTAAAAAAGAACCCTGACCGCCGTAAAAGAATTTATTAATTTTAACAGATTTTGATAAAACAAAATTCAAAGTTATGTAGTTTTTAACACGGGTTACAATGGTAAAATTAGATTTTCAAAAAACATTTAAGACAAAAAGTTACGGATTTTTAAAGACTTGAAATTATCCGCCATTGAAACTGTTGAACGAACGTTGCTGGTTAACAAACGTGTTCAGGCTATTATCATAATCGATTTTTGCGCCAAGTGAGTTGTAAAGCAATATGAATTTCCCGAAATACTGAAAAAATTAAGGCTAATGTCGTATAAAAAGATTGTTTAATTGGTACCCATTTATTATTTATTTATTCCAACACTATCATTATTTGTGTTCATGGAAACTATAGAGGACGTTTCGATAAAACTGACTGTATATAAATGCACTAGAACGATAACCCTTATGACAGCTTTGTAAACGCTCGAAGCTGGTGCCACCTTGCGGCAGAATGTTCTACTACAGTTAAATAGATAATATTTTCTCAACCCTGTACTTGCTGCAGCGTTCTTGCGGTAGATAGTCCAACTACTTGGACTTTAACCGCTGACATCGAGCACGTTTTCTATAAAGGTGGCTATACTTCTAGTTTATATTCAGTGATATCGATCAAGTGCCAAACTAAAAACTCAACAAATAGGCCTCGATGCCTACATTAACATTGTAAAAACTGAAAACAAAGATTTAAGGCAGCTATCCTGAGTGGTCAAAATTAAAACTAAAATTTACGTGTGATCAGATTAATCATAAGAAAACGAAAACATTACATACTAGTTGACAAATATATAAAAACAAAAACGTTTGTTGTGCACTGTATAGCATATAAAAATATGCCTTATATTTTGGTAAAAGAAACAAGAACGGGTTCGTGTTGACACTCGAAACATCTCTTTGTTGTGCTTCATTACTGTAATACAGAAATGCTGAGCAGGCTTCTTTAAATTAAATAAAAACTTTTCTTCGGGGCATAAATTAATTAATGCAATAAAAAGGCGAGGGGGTTGCAATTTGGGAACAGTCGCAGATTGATTAAAATAATTTTGGATAATAAAAACTGTCTTAAAACCAAAACGTCATTAGGAAAGATTGATTACAGAAGAGGGAATGTACCTTCCCTGCTTACTTTAGGGGTATTAAAAATAATTGAATTAGTGGACGTTGTAACAATCTTGGGAAAGGGGCGAGTCAGTATTTATTGAAGCTATGGCTTTATTAATTTAATTAAAATAAATGGAAAGCATCGAAAAAACCTTAAAACATCTAATATTTATATTCAATACGTTTAAAAAAAACTTTACAGTTAAAACATAAACTATATTCGATCAGGACTGCCGGTAAAGTTCCACTTTTGTCTAAACGTTACTTTCAAAACGTATGATATTCGATCCACAAACCTTGAGAGACAAATAGTTAAAAGAAATATTTTATATTTTAATCGATTTTACGTTTAAAAATACACTATTGGAGCGGCCATTTTGTTAGGACCCAGAATCATACCATGTAATGACTTCGTTCATAACCCAGACGTATGAATGGTCGTCAAAAATTTTATACTAATAGATTATAATATTAAAATGATTATGCTTATATTTTATTGCTCTAGCTTTTGCAACTTTGTTCCGCCTGGATTGGAACCAAGTATTTTGGTAACAGATTGCACTATTTCGTTACCCGGTAAAGTTGCTCAACAGTTTAATAAAAAAAATCACCATCGAAATCACTGATAAAATTTACAAAATAATATCAATACCAAAAAATGTGAAGATAGCGTTAGTTTTTGTATTTTCAGCATATCTTAAAGTTTAATATTTCAAATTAGTTCATAAAGGTCTGATTCAAATATGCCACAAAATCGACGTTACTTTAAACTTTTTCGTTTTTTACCAAAATCTGTTTAGCGTTTCAAAATCTTAATCTTAAATCTTTAAAAAAATCATAACTTTATTGTTACATTTTTTTAATCGGATTTATTTATCGTAATCAGCGTTATAGTTTAATTTGCATTATTTTTAATTTTTAATTTCCGTTGACAACACAAAAAGGGAATTTGGTGTTGGCGATCAAGGTTCATTTGCGTATGCCAAAAATATGAACTTTGCACAAAAATCGATTTCTATAATTTGTCAACTGGTATATTTTCAAACGTTCCAAAACGGCGGTCATTTAAAACTTTAAAAATTACATTGATAATATATCGAGATTTTTAAGTGAGTACAATAAAAAAATAATGGAAATGCCCTTCTATTACGTCAGCGAGACAGTTGCGTGCCACAATAATACTCACAATGTTCATCTGTTGGGCTTGTATCTCCTTGTACACTTCCACTATCTTCATGAGAGCAGCTCCTGCAACATAAATCAATGTATGCATTTATCGTCTGTAATTATTCTCAACAAAAACTACTGCCTTTGAGATTTATAAAGCTGTACAACAAAAATGACATAGTGTATTAAAATTGTATCTATAACTGTCAGCCATTTCGTTTTTGTCCCACAAGATGAATGTTGATTACAGTGATTAATGTCTATATCAGCGTGACCAACAATATCCGACAATTTTATTATCTTTGAAATACACGTTTTGTTTGTTTATCGCTAAATATTGGCTTTATTTCAACATATTTTGTGTAAAATACACACTTGGCACAGTAAAATACATTCATCAAATACAATGTTTGATATACAATGTTGTATAAAAAATACTAATTTTTTACCCTTTGCTAATAGTAAAAAATATACGTTTTATTGACTTTCTTATAACTAGTAATTAAAAGCTCCAAAGCGGCGCCACTCCGTCAAAATAATACAAGAATATAATGTCGCACACAACGTATTTGATTCCACAATATGCTCATAAGGATATTTACTAAGTTCAATGGGAAGACATGTTTACAATTATTAAAAAATTGTGATGTTTTTGGAACAGTTAGTACAAGCTAGTACAGTTAGTACAGGGGATACAGACTATATAGCAGACATTTATGACACAGCTTTAGAATTCCGGGCAAAATAATATCAATACAAACGGACGATTTTGGAAAAACAGTTGAAATTAAAGTGGTAAAAGGTCGGGACCTCAAAATAAACACAAGTTCAAAAACGTTTTAAAAATAAAAATGTAAGTTTCAGTCGAAACTTTAATCAATTCGCGTATAACAGTGTGGGTTCGAAGTTGAAATATGTTTTCTTCTGTTACGAGAACTCGGTGTGGATTGTGTAATAAGTATTACTGATTTAAATTTGTTTTATTGCTTGTAAGAAAATGGCTCTAAGGCCTAAATATTTTTTGTAACAATGCAAATAATTGCAAGCTGTTGCATTGCCATAATGCCACGATCTCTCTAGTTTTGAGATCATGAGCTACTACTGTGTATTAGTGAACAAGTAACTCAAGGATGCCACTGTGATGTCAAATCTGACCCTGACGGTGATTTTTATCAAATTTATCTTTATGCCCACGTTAACATCAAATTCCACAAATTTGCCAATCGTACGTACATTTCAAAGAAAATACAGTATATATTTATAGGAAAAAAGTCTTCTGAACGGAAAAATGTAACGGAAATAGGGAACAAACGAGCAAACGAATCTTTTTTTCTTAAACGCGTATTATATGAAAACGTTGTGTTGCTTTATTTTCGGTATTTTTCCTTAGTTGAAGAACACGTGCACGTTGTAACCGTTTATAATACATTCGAAATTAATATAAACGTTTATAATAATTGTTGTTAATATTGCTAGTTTTTAACAACATAACCTGAAACTTATTATAGTTAACTTATTATAGAAACTTATTGAACAGCTGTTCAATGAAATCAGCTGATCGTTGCGAATTAATATAAAACAGCTGTTTTATTTATCGTTTAATTGATCGTTTACTATAAGTGCAGTAAACTATCTAAACTAGGTTCAGATATTTATTTATTTGATAAAATGTGTACTTTTCCACGATTTATATGTTCGTTTGAAGTACGCGTAAATAAGCTAGCATGGCAAAGATAATTACTGAAGAAGAGCAAATATTGGGCATTTTAAATGAAACATTGCAATCAGATGATTTTGTTTCCTACAATTGTTTCATTTATGCCCAAGCTAAGAAAATCGCTTGTTCTCATCTCATCCCTTCGCCATACAGAGAAAATTGATATGATATTGTACTACAATGAAACCAAATTCGGTGCAGACACACTTGACCAAACGTGCTCGCATTGCAACGTTCAAAGGCAATATCGGCGCCGGACAGGGAGATGCCGCTGGTGTAAGTGTGCTAGCAATACTCAATAAACAGAAGAGACAATGTCCAGATGTGAAAATAGGTAGAAGTTCTTGCAAAGTGTGGCACGTAGTATTGTGAAACCTCTTATTGAAGATATTCAAATACACAAACAAGGGAAAGCGTCAAACAAGCAACTGAACTGTGCGGTTTTGTGGAAAACAAAATAAACGTGCACAAAGATTCTGATGAAGAATGTGAGCCGGTTGTTAAGGAATAGAGACACTGCCACTTGTGCGATGGACGAAAAGACAATAAACACCACAAGTTCGTAAGAAATTTAAATTTAATGTTTGCTCAACACATATGAAAATGACGATTTTATGTAAGGGCTGTATAGACATCACAGACTCCAATGAAATGTTTGTCCATACATAAATTAAACAATACATATTTTTTGTATATTTATCCTTTATTTTTTTACTTAATGTGAAACAAAACATGCTTTAAAGGTATTCTTTGAATAAAAAAAGACAAGTTTTAGATTTGTTTACCTGTGTATAAAATTTTTGTATTTTTTTACAAAATGATTTATATTCTTATTTTACGTCATGTAAAAAAAATAGAATGGATAATTTTCACTCAAAAATAATTTTGAATTTATTTTTAAAAGCAAAAATATTTCCCTTTGTAGTCTGTTTTGACCCCACAGTGCTATTTACTAACACCAGTGTTACGTAAAATGTAACGAATGTTATGTAGAATGTAATCAACGTTATGTAGAATGTAAGCAGTGTTACGTAAAATGTAACGAATGTTATGGAGAATGTAATCAACGTTATGTAGAATGTAAGCAGTGTTACGTAAAATGTAACGAATGTTATGTAGAATGTAATCAACGTTATGTAGAATGTAAGCAGTGTTACGTAAAATGTAACGATGTTATGAAGAATGTAATCAACGTTATGTACAATGTAACCAGTGTTACGTCAAATGTAACGAATGTTATGTAGAATGTAATGAATGTTACGTAGAATGTAACCAGTGTTACGTAAAATGTAACGAATGTTATGTAGAATGTAATGAATGTTACGTATAATGTAACCAGTGTTACGTAAAATGTAACGAATGTTATGTAGAATGTATTGAATGTTACGAATGTTGAAACGAATTTCTAAAAAAGTAACACTATAGCAATAATTTTTAACGGAAAGGGTAAATTTTACAATAGTAACTGTAGTCTTGAACCTACGATTTTGGGGTGCACAAGTTCAGAGACACAACCGACTAACTTAGTCACCTATACCACTAAAAATACTAAAATCATAACCGCTTAGTACGAGCCCTTAAAAATACTAAAATTAACTCCAGACCAGAAAAATAATATACTGTCAGCCAATTGGAGCGAAACAAGTGGATGTCTGCTAACAAAATACAAAGGACGTCTAAACATAAAACCTTGTAATCCTTACCTCAAAAATTCATTTAAGAAATCAGAACTATAGCGTTTACAATGGTATAATTTAATCTAAACTTAACTCAAATATTGGTTTTTTAAATATCTGTATTATATGAGCTCGTAAAAATGAGTTCAATTCAAAAATAAATATCTAAAAATACTCGTATAAAATAAAAACATTGGATAAGAACGTTTTTATTTATTATTATTACTACTGCGCTCTCGGGACAAGAATCGAACCTTTATCGAACAAAGTAACCACAAATTTACTCGTTAACCCTAGATGGACCAAGATGTTTTTGGTAATACCTAGGACCAAAGTAGGGTAAAAACGTCCACTCTGTAAACCAACGTTTTGATAGGTTTTGCTTATAAAACTAATGTTAATTATCGAAAACATATTATCTACACTGAAACAAGGTTACCTATATGATTTATATTTTATATATATTTATATATATATTATTTATTTATTATTATTGTGTTATTTATTTATTATATTTATTATTAAATATTATTGTATATTTATATATTTTACAAACAACTTACAGCTAGAAGACTTTATCAGTTTTAAATTTCTCGACGTGCCGAACTAATCTCATAACTGTGAATATGTTTTACAATTGTAACAAATAATTGAATTTTCACTGTTTCCCACAAACATACTTGTCACGTGACCCACAAACAATTGTTGTTTGACACAGTTTATTTATCACATGCTTCACTGATTTTGCAGCACAACAAATGTGGCAAATGAGTCAAAAAAAGTGGTAGTGCATACACATTTCGGGAAAAGTACTATTATTTAGAAAATTTTTAAAAATACCGTGAGTAACAGAAGTTTATGAATACAGTTATTTTCAAAACTGCTACTAATTGGGTAGCAAGTTGGACCAAGGGAGGGTCAACAAATGTTCATGTCTTAGTTTTTGTCGCATAAAAAAATGCTAGACATTTGAAATGGATACAAGTAGTAAACTGTTTTCTGACACAAAATATTTTTTCAAATTTTGTTTACAACCATGAGGCCATGCGATGAAAGTTTTAAATAAGCACAGCCTTCTGAATAAGTATTTCATTTTCTTTAATGAATACAAACATGTTAGTTGATTAGTTACCCTTGAAGAGGCTACATACAAGTAGTCGTGAATAAAGACGTCATTTAGTAAATACAATCCTGCTCTTTGAAGTGTTTGTCCTTGCGACTTGTTTATAGTGATAGCAAACGTAATTTTAATAGGTAACTGTCGTTTAGTCAATTGAAAAGGCATGCTTGATAACCTCTAACTGTATTTTGACATTTTAATTGTATTTCGTATTTTTATGATGTCCGGATTAACAATAGATAAGTACACGATTGAAGGAGAAATCACAAATATATTTGTGTAAAAACAGTGTCCAAAACATGTGTTTGGTATTCGAAATGCTTCTTCCAGCTTGTATGACGGGCAGGGATAGGGGACTGTCAGGGCTATGTAACATACAAGTTTAATGACTTTTAAGTAAATATTGAAATTGTTCTAAGCACGTTATGCAAAAAGAGGCATTTGTAATGGGATTGTCTATTGGTGATTAATAAGTTAGCATCGTAAAATATACAAAATATTGTCTGATTTGTGAATCTGCACATGCGTATCATGATGCCGTTTTGCCTATGACAGTTAAAAGTGTCTTTTATGTTAAAATTTTCCACAAACAGTAAGTTTTAGCGCAAAATCGTTTTGCAATGTCAGAAGCCGGTTAAAAAATCTTTCTAAAGATACCTCATTTATGCCTGTACGAATAGTGTGTGCTGAGAAAAGGGGATGTTGACTCGAGAAATAATATATGATAATGTTTTCTGGAGGTTTTTCAAAAGTGTGGATACTTATTGACACTCGCATAGTTCATCTAGGGTTAAGAGACAAGTTTTATTGAGATTATCAGAACCGATTTTCGTTTAAAGTGGTTAAAGCGCAACGACCTTGTCCACGTGTCCGGCCGCAGTCACGTTCCCACAGACTCCACCAAATTCGATTTCTGGGTTAAACTGTTTAAGTGTGATTAAGGAAGCCCTCAAGCGAGGCTAACTGGATTGCAGAAGCATTGGGTAGGTTTCTCTGTCACCGATATTTTTATAGCGAAGCACAGTGTGTCGAACAATATACGTACCCTAGCAACAGATGAATAAATAATTCCGTGGACGGTAGTTTGTACAATCTAAAAAGCGTTCAGATGCAGCAAAAAACGAAGCAGATGAATTAGGTTTGGTTTTTGTGAAATCAAAAAATCGTAAAATTTAACTTCGCTTAACCATTTTGTTAGATCTGCACAACTCTCTATCACACGCAGATTCTGTAACTGAAGCTAGTAAACAAAATGTGAAAAATGCCGTGAAAATGAAAATACAGCCTCATTTTAACACGTATCACGTTTTATGGCTGGTTTTGATGTTGAATTTTGCAGAACGCGTGACGCGAAGAATATGTTTATCTTGATATATAACAGTATATTTTGCTGCTCAATAATCAGTTCAATTTTTTATGAAGCTATAATGAAAATCAATTTTTGTAACGCATGAATCGAATGAAATCAAAATTATTTGTGAACGTTAAAGAGAATGCTAGACGTGAAGAGCGGGCGCGAGCACACCCTCACATCTCTCTCTCTCTCTCTCTCTCACACACACACATACATATACCTCTCTCTCTCTCTTTCACTCACCCACACCACCTCTCTCTTTCACTCTCTCTCTCTCTCTTTCACTCACACACACTCACACACCCTCTCTCTCTCATACACCTCTCTCTCTCTCACCCTCTCTCTCTCTCTCTCTCTCTCTCTCTCACTCACACACACACACACACACACACACACACAAACACCCACACCTACCTCTCTCTCTGTTTCTCTTTCTCTCTCTCTCCCCCCTCTCTCTCATACACACACACACACACACCTCTCTCTCTCACACACACAAACACACACACACACAAACACCCACACCCACCTCTATCTCTTTATTTCTTTCTCTTTCTCTCTCTCTCTCTCACACACACACACACATACATATATACCTCTCTCTCTCTCTCTCTCTCTCTCTCTCTCTCTCTCTCTCTCTCACACACACACACACACACTCTCTCTCTCACCCCACTACACACACACACACACACACACACACACACACACACACACACACATATATATATATATATATATATATATATATATATAAAATTGCATCTACTTGTAAATCTTTGTATGTTTAATTATATACGTATATTCATTCATATGTTGTACTTGTTGAACGTATAAACAAGTTGATTAATACAGAAACCGTCTGAAGGTGGTTTGCTCTTGTGTTTGACAGCTAATTATTGTGTCGCAGAATAAACATTTAATTAACTAATATTTTAAGGTCTAATTAATCCAGACTAGTTGCTTAAGACAGTCAACATTACAGACCTTATTCATGAGAGATTAGTGCAAACAAGGCAATGTATCGAAAAATCTGCCTCCAAGTCTTTAGTTCTGGTGATTGTGTGATTATCGGTGCAACATAATTATCTTAAACGTTTTACTTATATGTTGTTTTGGCTACACAGTACTCTGCTATATCAAATAACTAATTTAGGTAATTCGGTTTTAGAATTTTCAATTTGTATCATGTTTTGGGGCTGGTTTTGTTGGTGGATCTTGCGGGACGCGTGATGCGAGGAACATGTTTATACTGATATATAACAGTATATTTTGCGCGTCGCGTATTAAATTAACAATAATTACAAGTTTCTGTGTTTTCGCCCGGAATCGAAACGGGGACCTTGCGAGTGTAAAGCGGAGGCGATAACCACTACAATACGTAAACGAGGAAGAAGTTCGACCGATTTAATTATATGAAATGAATCGTTAATTTAATTTTGGTAATTATATGAAAAGATCAGCTGTTTTATATCAGTTCGTAAACATTTCATTGAACATCTGATAGGCTATAATAAGTTTCAGGTTATGTTGTTAAAAACTAGCTGTGTTAATTTGATTAAGAATTTAAGTTAATCGTACAGCGACTCTTTAAAAGCTTATGTCCGCCACGTTGGTAGCCGGGATCTCAGTTTCGCAGTAACGCTCAGTATTCACCGTTGGTGTAAATTTTAAATAAGCGTCCCTTAAATTAGTGTAAAACTTCCGATGATTAAAAAATATATACATTGTATCAATGTAATAGATATATAAATGGTACTAAATTCATTTGGTAATTTTTATTAATTTCATTTTTAAAAGCATAATTTTCCAGAAAAAATTGTGAAATGGAAAAGTATGTTTTTTTGCGGTGGATAAATGTGCCATACATATTTAAAAATGTATTTTTAGCCTAAGTTTACTCAATACATGTTATTTTTTTTTAGTTTCTAATTAATTTTATATTTATTTTTCTAGCCCATAAGGAAGTAAGTGATGCAAGCGAGAAAAAAAATTCATCAATATTTAGAGAAATATTTTTTTAAAATGTGGTTTTATACACGATGTTTCAATTTTTGAATATTAAAAACTGTGTGTATGTTAGGCGGGACATAGGAATTATATAAAGGCTTGGGTAGGGGCATAAAACAAACAAGTTTGGGAAACACTGGCTTACAAAGCACCGCTTAAAAGTAATTTACATAATTTATTAGATTTGGAGGGGTGTAACATATTTTTTTACGTCAGTTAAGCTATTCACGGATTGACGTAACATAACGAGAAACGAACTATAGTAAAAAAATAGTTCTAGCGAACTGAGAGCTGATCTACCGACTGCACCATCTAATGTCTTAAAACGTAAGAAAGTTATTGCAGCAACTATTTTATCATAAATAGTTGTATACTGAAGTTTAGCTTTAAAAAAAGCCAGAACCGCCTGCCCTACGCTGTGCATTATAATATAGTATCCAACAGTATTACATTGGCCTATATTTACACATCCCATAATGCACTTCTCTCGCCGCTGTCCGTGTATTGTTCATGAAATAAATCTTCATAATCCCCTCCCCCTCCCCGCTTTGTTTACAATCAACCCTTATTCATAAGCAGATTGCGGCATTAATGTGCGCTATTTGAATAACGTCAAAGTAAGGGTTGCTCACAATGGTGGTGAAAAATGAAAGAGTTTATTAAATATTTATACGTTGTTAATAAACATGGGTTTTATAAAGTTTTTTGGGGCTTTGTGCAACACAGGGCTTCTTTCTTCCTTATAAGTCTACGCAAAACTTACTTGAAATTAGATTTTTTTTTAGAGGATCTCTCGATGATATAAACGCAACATCTTAAATATTTCTTCTTGTTCTTTACTCTTCTTAATATCTTTCAGTCTTCTTTCCTTATTATTTTTTATGCTTTTGTCTCTTTTACCACTTTTTATAATATCTTTTCTTATTAGTTTCTATTTTTTTCTTTATTTTCTATTACCTTTTCTCTTTGCTTTCTTTCTTACTATTATTACTGGCGAATTACCATTGGAAAAACGAGTTATTAGAATGATCATTACGGTAATACCCAGACCCGGGGACTTGTAATGAGAACCGATCCTGACCTCTAGACAGATTGCAATATATATTTTATATTAACAATTTTATATATTGTGTCCATTAGATTCAAACTTGGAATTAGATCCATTGGTATATTTGATCGATTTTTATAATAACTTTGACACGTTAGTTAACCGGTAAAATTTTTCTAAACTGTTTCAAAATAGCCGTCATTTTAAATCTTTAAAAATGCGTAACTTTTTTGTCTTAAACTTTTTTAAAATCCGATTTCACCATCATAATCAGCGTTAAGATCTGCATACAGTAATATTTTGAATTATTTTCAAATTCCGTTGAAATTAAGAAATGTTTTAACGGTGGTCATGGTTCAATTCGTATTTTCAATGTAATCGAAAAATTTAAAGTGCTAATATATGCGGATTTTAATGTTGATTATGATAGTGAAATAAGAATTTAAAAAATGGTATGATAAAGAAAAATACTTTTTCAAATTGGCTTCTATCACGTCAGAAGACAGATGCGTGCCGCGATTATTAATTATGTTTTTAGTTTTGTCTTTCCTTAATTTTTTTATCTTTTGTTTTTTTCGCCTTTTTCCTCTCATTTTTATTTTTTCCCTGCTTAGTCTTTTTTCCGCTTTGTAAACTTTTCTTCATTTTTTATAAGTTTTAATGAACTGCTTTTTTAATTTTCTTCAAATTTTGTTTGATCTTCTTTATTATGTTTACTATTCGCGTTTCTTCTCTTAATTTGTTCTTTTAATTTTTTTAATCTCTTTCTTCTTAAGTATGTGTTTGTTTTCACTTTCATTATTTTTGGTTTTCTTAAGCATTCCCTGTCTTATATTTTGTTCTTCTCTTTTTCTTCTATTTCTTTTAATATTTGACTTTTTTTCTTATTGACTTTCTCGTATTATTTAATTAGTGTAATATTCTGTAATTATATTAATAGATTTACTAACATTCCTGTATAACTTGTTTGATATGTTCCGGCTCACTCGGTCTCCAAGACGTGTTGACGACATTGTTACGCGATTGTTAGGCACGTGTTCGCTCAGTATGCACATAAACAATTTCAACAGCACTTCTGCATCGGCTCAGGAATATTTTACCACCAGCATTTCGTTTTTGTGTACGTTATGCTTAGCACGAGAAAAGGATTTCCTGATTTATCCGAGAAAGTGCTGCCAACATTTACATAAAAATACAACGTAAGAAATATTCTAACCGTGCTTGGAGTCACGTGACACACTCTAAATACGGCCGCGAAAGTGACACAGTGTTGGTTCTCTCAAGGTGACGTCACTGTGTCAAACTTTAATTTAACATGTATCATGTTTTAGGGCTGGTTGTGATGTTGGATTTTGCGCGTCGCGTGATGCGAATGCACAAATTTATACTGGTTGTTATAGTAAAAATTCATCTGTTTCATAATATTTCGTAACGATCAGCTGATTTCATCGAACAGCTAAAAGGACGTTTAATATATACTTATATATTAAAGGTTATGTTGTTAAAAATATTACATCAGTAAATTAATTATAATTAAAAGTTTCTGTGTTTCCGCCGGGGTCGAACCGGGAACCTATTGCGTGTGTAAGGCCCACGCGATAACCACTACACTACGGAAACTACAAAGAAATTTGACCGATTAAGTATAATAAATGAATTGTTAATTTAATTTTGTTAGTTATATTAAAAGATCAGTCTTTTAAATTAATTCGTAAAGATCAGCTGATTTCATTAAACAGCTGATGGCTATAATAAGTTCCATGTAATGATCTTAAAAAGTAGCTATGTTAATCTGTCGTGTTTTCGAACAAATTATCGTAATTAGAATAAAAAGGAATAGAAAACATTATACCTTATTTTTATTTTTGGTTCAATAACAGACATTTTCTCAATTTACCTTGAAAAAGTAAATTTCTAATCATGTCCTATTATGTACAGTGTTTTTCAGTTACGGTAATACTCCTTTATGCGACCAGTTACGAATTACGAATGACTAAAATTGAACGATTGTTTTATAAATTAAGCTACTTTTGTTTTGTTGTCAGTTCGAGATTTTAAAGGATATAGCAAACCATTATATTTTTCAATTACGATTAACAAGGGGCGTGAAAGTTTAAAGATGGCGACGGTAGGTCGTCCCCTGGTCCTCGTAACTAATGCAAACCACCTGAGTCGATCACTCAGCTCTAATGACATTAATGTCAAACAGTCAATGTCAATGTATGTCAAGCTTCACTGGTCAACATTGCATTAAGTGTAAGGGTTGCAATGCTGCTTACATTAAGGGCTGAATAAATGCTGTATTGATATTACTGTACGCAGTATCTCCTATCAGGATCGTTGATATATGGATGTTATGTAACATTATTTGTGGTTTGTAACTTTAAAAATTTGAGTTGTTGACTGTTTAAGGATCATTAATAAGTTATTATTCCTTACCGCCATTTTAAAAGCTGACGTTATAATATTCTATCTTTAAAGAGTTATTCATCGATTTTCTAAGCATGCGTTCCATTCACTCATAATATAATAATGCATAAATGATGCAATATCGAACTGTTTATAGCAATAAATAATGCCAACATTTCAAAACAAAATTTATCTCAAAATGTATTTAATGTTATTGTAGAGATCAAAGGCTTTTACAATCATAGTCAATTCAAAAATGAGCTATTGATGTAGCCATTACATTAAGGCATGGAATAATAAAATTTGAATCGTTCTGAAGCTCTAGAAAACAGTCGTTCAAATTTGTTTCAAATTATTTGTTCGTTATAGTACTATAGAGGTCTTATTTAATTGAAACTAGAAAGTTAAAACAAAACTCTGAAAGTCGAAAACTTTTTACCTTTTTTTAACATTAATATTTAATTTTGAACTATAAATATTTGCAAAACAACCAAATGACATACTATGTAATATATAAACATGATTATTATCATATGACGAATCTTCAGTGTGTTGATCCAGATGGTTCAAGTCGTCAAAGTTTTAATGTTTTATTAAAAATTCTTCTGACTAGTTGATTCCTATAGTTTTTAATGTTGTTATTACATCTCGAACAGTGTAAATGGGCTAATAGTTCAATGAATGAAATCTTCAGGTCTATTCGTAGAGACCTTGCTGACTTATGAAGGTGTTTTGGTGATTATTAATAAAACATTTTATTGAAATGTTTGGATCTTTTGTAAATTGCTATTCTTGGCAGAGCCAAATAATTGTATGCAATATGTCCAAAATGGTTTGAGCAGAGTTTTGTAAATTGCTTTTTTATTATAAAAATAAAACGTAATTCGAATTTAGAAGTCGATAGGAAAGTTTTGCGTCTAGAATTTAAAACTAGTCGGTTTGTTTTTATGTGATGGCTCCACTTCATTCTTTTGTCATGGTGTAGACCCAAATATTTTACTTTGTTACCTAAAGGTGTAATTGATGTGTTATTGAAATAAACATAAGGACAAGTATTTTTACGTAAAGGTTATATTATGTGATTTTGAATATTTAGTGTCACATGAAGTAAGTATTACTGTATCACTTAGCAATGATTGTGCTTTGTGCTTCTGAAAGGTCAGCTCTGTACATGTGATACTAAACGGGTGACAATATGGAACCTTTTGGAAATTCGGCTTCAATTTTGTTTTATATTTGAATATCCTGTTCTCTGACGGACCATGAAAACTCGATCTTCCATGAATAATCTCAATATGTTGTAGTAATTGTTGCAGATATTCTGTTTCAACTTGTAAAGAACATTTTCATGTCCAACTTTATCATTTTTTTTTTTTTTTTTGTTGAACGTCTGACTATTGTGCACACTTGGGCTAATGCAGACAGTGGGATGATTAATAGCGTATGAAAATGCCAAGCCCTCGCCGGGAATCGAACCCGGATCCTCGGGGTGAAAGCCTAGTACGCTATCCACTAGACCACCGAGGCGGCAACTTTATCAAATGCAGCGTTGACATTCAAGGAGGCTCCAGTATTATATTTCTTATGTTAACATTCTCTTGATATACAATCGAGAACTCTATGAAATTGAATAATATTTTCTGAATCCAGTATTTTTTTCGTTGTAATCACGCTTTAAATCTGCTTACAATTTCGAAACCAAAATTTAAAATTTAATTGTTTTAAAGATTTTGAACGACCATAATTTTAAATGTGATGAACAAATTTATAACTGTATTTGATTGCGCATAACAAATCTTGGTTCTAGAACCTTCACGCGATTAAAGAAAATGTATTAAGTTATATGTTTACCGCTAACTTACCAATATCGGCAGAACCGCCCCAAGTGCCCTGCTGCGATTGACGGGCAAGTTTTGTGATGGCGTCCACATAGAGACGGGAAGCCGCTGCCGCTCCTGAAAACCAAAACCAAAATTTGTACTAATTTAAACATTACACTAACTGAAAACACACACACATAATTCACCTTTAATTAATAATTTAATTTTGGAGCAAAAAACAATAGTTAACTATCGATAATATTATTTTAATTTTCGATATTCTACTTGAAATATAAAAATGAATCTGACAGAGGTCAGGGTTTCTTTTAGAATTTCAATGTAATTTGAAAATTAAAAATATCTATGTATGGAAATTATGACTTGATGATGGTAAAATTAGATTTTCAAAAAAGTGTAAGATAAAAGAGATATTGCGATTTTTTTGGAAATACACTTCCATCACGTCAGCTGCGTACCGTGTGACGCAGTAAAAAGTACGTAGCACTTATAAAACCTATAGTGATCGTGGGAAAATCGTTTTTGAGATTTTGTAGATTAATTTACACAGGTATTCTGGACGTAAGAGCTGTTTTTCCTGGAAATCTGTGCGTACGAGCGTATCTAAAATATTTTTAAAAAATCTAACAAAACTTAAAAATTTCTTCAAAATAGGCTTTGCAATTTATGTTCAGTATAGCCCATAAACAATTGAACGAAAAGTATTTGATGTTACCTTTACGAAAACTCAGTTTCTTGAGTTATGTTCTGATAAAAGTCGAAAATCGGTCCAACTGATTTTGCTCAAAATCCGAGTCTACATAATATGACGGTTCTGGAATAGGTTTCCAAAAATTAATTGGCGAGAATAATTTACCTGTCTGAGAGCAAATGAATCGAAATCTTACAACTTTTGGTGTTTATTTATTATTACTATTATTTTGATACTAAAGGGCGTTTCGAGAAAATGGCACTTAAGGATTTTGGCGATTTTTTACAACGCCATTTTATGAATCCTGACGGTATTTGGGGTTCATTTTCGTACCGTTGATGTAATTTGAAAATTGAAAATGACTAATTTAAGCAAATTTTAAGTGACATTTGGTTATGATGATTATATATATATATATATATATATTTATTTATATTTATATTTATTTAAATAAATATATATATTTCAATTTTTCCATAAGCTATTTTATGTATTGTATGCCGTAAATTGAAAGGATCTGGGTGTCTTTAAATTTAAGTTTTAAATTTTATATTAATATATATCCTATATATATTTCTATATATATATATATATATATTATTTAGTTGACTTGACTTGACTTGACTTGAGAGAAGAGCAGAGAGAGAGAGAGAGAGAGAGAGAGAGAGAGAGAGAGAGAGAGAGAGAGAGAGAGAGAGAGAGAGAGAGAGAGAGAGAGAGAGAGAGAGAGAGATTTTGAAAACGTAGCACCTTTAACTTTACCAATTTCGATCAGCTGTTTCTTGTAAACTGTGGCTGCCGCAATACACATATTTTCAGGATTTTTCTATGTAGGTTGGTCTATGTAATATTTCTGTATCGGAGGCTACTAACTTTATATATTCTATCTTGAATCCGTTATAACTGCGATCTGCGGATTCTCTGTGAGCCATTGTGTGCACTAGCTTACACAATTTTTTTTCAGCTAAACTAAGAACTTGTGTAATTGTTCTGTATACAAATATACAATTTCTGCGTTTTTTAATAAAATGCAAAAACATTACAAGTAATGAATCAAAAAATTTTTTGTAATCTGATTGTAAAAAAAAAAAAACATTTTTTTTTTTAAATATTTCTTGTATTTAAAAAAATTTGATTTCACAAAATCAGAAAATCATTGCGTGATACAATTATATAAATAACAAAAGGCTAACCTTAACCCCTCCCAGAACTAAATCAGGCCAGTAATATCAGATATTTGATTCGTATTTGATAGCATAATAAATAGCCAAGGACCATAAAAAGACGTCTTGGAAACTGATTGGAATATTTATAAATTTTACATTTTTAAGTACATGGTTATTTTTAAGGGCATAATGATAACACATGTACCAAACTTTAAAATCATACACGAAAATCAGAAAGTTTGTGCATTGATTTTTCGCACTCGTATGTCTGCACTGTAATTTATATTTGTGTAATACATTTTAGTTAAATACTTTTAATTACATTTGACAATTACACTCGACAAATCAATACAGACAGACAGACAGACAGACGTTAATCACATATTACGTATTAAATTAATTCAGCCACAGTTACATCGTGACAGGATATTACCAAGTTTGTCTGCCAGGGGCGTTGCAATCAACTCTGTTCTGTATCACCATTGCGCTTTCAATATGTATTGTGCGAGTGAATTATTTGCAATGTTAAAATGAAATGCAGGCGTTCGTTTAAACACTACATTGACTTTTTTTGTCGACGATTATTTAAATGTAATTAAATTTTACTGAAGTAGTCAAATAGTTGTCTAGCGGTGATTTAGGTTATGTATTGTATTCATTTCTGTTATATGAAAGAGAAGCTTTTAAAACTGTATAATATAAATATTTCCGAAATGTTTATTGGGTAACATTTTTAATACGATATGCAAATTAAAACAATTTTTTAGAACCGTAGAAACTAATTTTCGTAATAAAAAAAATGATACGTATTTTTGAATACTGAATTTCACCATCATTGTCACATTTTTGAGATTAAACTTTTAAAAATTTAGAATTGTCGTCATTTTAGAATTGTTGAACAGAGTTTTCTTGGCAACAATCTATTCTAAGCTATTATCAAAATCGATTTTATGTGTCATGTTTCAATAATTAATAATACCGGAACAAAATTGGAAAAGCTAAAACACACACACACCCTACACTCACAAACACACACACAAACACACTGAGACGGGGAATTTCCTAAGATTGAATTAATACCATAATAAAGGATATTTGTAGATTGACGAAACAAGTGTTTGATTTTTTCCATAATCGTAAAACAAAACCGAACTGGTTTAAAGAAATTGAAAAAGACCTAACAGAATTAAAAATTACAGAAAATTCACTGCTTGACCAAACTGCTAAGATAATTACCAAAGACGAAAGAATAAGATTCCAAGATAAAACCAAAATAAAACCTAAACCTATCATTTCAGAAGAGGAGAGGAAAAGAAGATCAGAAAGAATGAAGAGCTACTGGGAACAAAGAAAAGTGCAGCGCGCAAGAAATGATTAATTCAGCGTAACCCAAAGAGGGTGAAACGAAAAGAAGAAGAAAGGATATTTGTCTCAAATATATTGTTAGAAATTATTATTATAAATTAAAAGTAGCAGTTTAAAAATTAAGCTAAGCTTGTTTCAATTTTGCACTAAGCCTGTGTGAATATCGGCCAAATGCAAAGTCCTATTCAGCTCGATATGCAAGCCCGTAAGGTCGACCACGTGCTTAAATCGATTAATTCAGTTTAAAACATTTTGAAAAAAATTATTAATACTTAAAATGTAACAAAAATGTAACCTAAATACAAAGTAGTTTAAAATTTGCTTTCAGACTGAACAAGGTAATATGAAATGACTATATTTTAAATAAAAATGTAAAATTATAATTAAAATAAATCGATTCAAATTAAAGTTATGTAAATATAGTAAACTGACAGCGTATAAATCAAAATACACTGTCATTTAAATATGAAAAATATAACAATAATATATTAATATAAAAGGGTATGTAATAGAAAAAATAAATATTCAAGTAATAACATGTATAAATAGTTAGGTTAGTTGTATTCTACATATTCTATTATCACAAAAATATTTATAAAAATGTTTAAAAAAAATCAATCAGAAACTGTAAATTGCAAGACTCAAAAGGTTAAAAGGTTGAAACTGCATTCAATGATACATTTTGTGTAGATTGCCAACATTAAATTAAATCAATTAGAAAAAATAATAATAAATTAAAATTGCAAATAGTCAAAGTTAGTTATAAACTTAGGAAGTCTGAACCGGTGCTAAATATAGCTGTAGAAAACTAAATAAATTAATCAAATATTTAGTTAACTCAGAACTAAAAACAATAGAAACACAATATCTCTAAAACTAAAAACCGCAGGATTACCATTCAAAGTTGTGAGTTTTAAGAGAAGCCATACAATGAAAATGGCGTTGACAGATAATAAATCGACCAAATGGATCAAAATTTACAGAAAAAAGAGAAAGTAGAAAATTGTATGAAAAGATCAGCGTAAGGGGAAATCAAGAGGCAGTATCACGATATGGATCTTCTGCTGGCCTAAGTTAGCCGCCTTGATTATAAAACTGTCAGGAAACGAAATTAATTACAAAAATTAATATTTTGATAATTAGGACGTAAATTGGACGAAAATTCATTTCAGGAGCGTGGAAGAAGAGATGCATCCGACCCCGCGATCATGTAGAACATCCTAAGATTAGGAAATTCGTTCTAAAAAGAAAATGCCAAACGGGTTATTTATTTTTAAAAACTGGCAAACCTTCGAGAGGAGAGGGATCTGATTACTCGAAATAACGTAAAGTAGGAAAAATAATAAATAATATTAATTTTGTAATTTTTTACTTTTTCATTCTACAAAAAAGGTGGAAATCGTGATCGTTAATTTCGGCAAAATCATGCGAGGATCATTGCCGCCTACAAATTTCCAAGTAGGTCGTTGAAAAGAAACCCAAATTACACTACAGCGTTCTTAACCAGAGCAACCACCAGAATTAGTTATACAGTTCGCAGGAGAGATTGGGAACTTTCCAGGACTCGACAGGGGATTGAAGGAAACCGCCAAGTCAAGGAATTTAGCTTACGGTAGTAAAATCTTCTAAATATTGAAGACAAAAAGTGTTAAATCATTTGGCCTCTAAACAATACATCTTTTTAACAAAACAATCGGTCAATGGGTTTGGCCAAAACTGTCTACACTTGTTATCATTAAATCAGATGTCGACATCTTGAAACAGTTGTAAATGGAGAAAAATCTTACACATGCGTCATTTGGGTTTCATACATGTTTCATCAAATTTCGAAACAATCGGTCAATGCGTTTGGCTAAAACTGCGTACAGACATTGTTGTAAATCAGAGGCCGACATCTTGAAACGGAAGTGGATGGGAAAAAATATTACACATACGTCATTTGGGCTTTATACAAGCTACCCCTTCGTATCAAATTTCGAAACAGTCGGTCAATGCGTTTGGATTAAACTGCGTACAGTCGTTGTTGTAAATCAGAGGCCGACATCTTGAAACGGAAGTGGATAGGAAAAAATCTTACACATACGTCATTTGGGCTTTATACAAGCTACCTTCGTATCAAATATCAAAACAATTGGTCAGTGCGTTTGGATAAAACTGTGTACAGTCGTTGTTGTAAATCAGAGGCCGACATCTTGAAACGGAAGTGGATAGGAAAAAAATCTTACACATACGTCATTTGGGCTTTATACAAGGTACCTTCGTATCAAATATCAAAACAATCGGTCAGTGCGTTTGGATAAAACTGCGTACAGTCGTTGTTGTAAATCAGAGGCCGACATCTTGAAACGGAAGTGGATAGGAAAAAAATCTTACACATACGTCATTTGGGCTTTATACAAGGTACCTTCGTATCAAATATCAAAACAATCGGTCAGTGCGTTTGGATAAAACTGCGTACAGTCGTTGTTGTAAATCAGAGGCCGACATTTTGAAACGGAAATGGATGGGAAAAAATCTTACACATACTCATTTGGGCTTTATACAAGGTACCCATTCGTATCAAATTTCGAAACAGTCGGTCAATGCGTTTGGATAAAACTGCGTACAGTCGTTGTTGTTAATCAGTGGCCGACATCTTGAAACGGAAGTGGATGGGAAAAAATCTTACACGTTTTTGGGCTTTATACAAGGTATTTCCGTCCAAAATTTGAAAAGCAATCGCTCAATGCGTTTTTCAAAAACTGTGTAAAAAAACCAAATGCCAAACTGACGAGCTGAAAAAGAGACTGGATTCGCTCGATCAGTACAGCACAACCGATGACGTATGTGTTCTAAATCCCGTACTAACTAGCATCCTGCTCTACATAACATGCTGTCTAAGTGTAACATGTAGAACAATCCGCGTTTTATACACAATACAGTGTTTGTAAGCAGCACTGTAAACTGTTTGTGCATCTAGTTCGTTCACAGCGGATTACAACGTGTTAGGAATGTAAACAATAAAAGCAACCCCTAGAGGTGGGGTGGAGCGGTTACCTCATTCTTGCAATTACTGCTGCGGGGTGTTTTTGTTGTGACCTCGTTCTTCGTACATTTATTAAATAATGCTTGGAAAAATAACAAACCCTTTTATTAATAGCGAAGTTTTCCATAGAACTAAGCTATATACAGGTTGTGTTTAAGAATGGTTGTAAAAGTTTTACACCAGGAAACAAATAGTAAATTGAAAGTTTATGAAAGTGTTTTGGTGTAGAAGAAACGTTTACCGCATAACAAAAGGTCATTGAACTCAATTTTCATAAAACGTAAAGTACTATTGAGTAGTAATTTACTTTACAGTTTATTGCAAAATAAAATTGTGTTCAAGGAAGTACTAGTAGTTCGAAGAACAGTGGAGTCTTTAAGTAATAACACCACGGCAGCATTCGTAACACTTTCCGCCAATTTAACAGGTAACTGTAATACTTAAGATAAATATTATTGGAAATGTATGCTCTTTCTTCACTAAACGGATGATAGGTTTTGCCGTGCAGCCAGTGTTACACGAAATTGCCAGCAACTAGACGCTCAACGTTGAATCAGAGCCCGCCATATTTAAAAGGAAGTGAATGAGAAAAAAAATCTTTCACATACGTCTTTGGGCGTTGTACGTATAAGGTACCTTTAGGCTGAATTTCAAAACAATCGGCTAAGCCGTTTGATTAAGACTGCGTATACTTGTTAACGTTAAATCAAAAACCGCCATCTTGAAACGGAAAAAAATTACACATACGTCGTCATTTGTTGTGCTTTATATGGTGCTTTATGTTGTGCTGCACCGCCGTATAAAATTTGAAAACAATCGGTCAGTGCGTTTGGTTAAAACTGCGTAACACACAAACAAAAGTACAAACAGTCGAGTTAAAACAAATACTTCGCTTCGCTCTGTCAGTTAAATAACATCCACAGGCAGTTGTCTGGTTGAAGTATGAAAGCGTATTTCCAAAATGAAGAAATATAACAACATCGTAATACGCAATATTTGTACACTTTGCAGTAACAACGCGGTAATGAATTGTTAATCACGTAGAATTTAAAACTTTTTGTTTTGTTTTATGCAGTTTTTGTTCCAATACACCCCGGAATCTAAGCGCCAGAGTATAGAATAACACACTTCAAGCTCTCCAAGGCCAAAATAAGCAATAATGAGCAAATAGAAGCTGATTTGCTTTTTTAATCGCCAGGGAATCGTTCACAAAGTTCATGTGCCTCAAGGCCAAACAGTTTTACCGAGAGGTTCTTGAATGTCCTCAAAAAAGGGTCATGAGCATAAGACCCTTTACAACGTGTTCACATATTTATTGGACCATGTTACAGTTATATTTATTGGACATGCACCACGGTGTTTATAATACATCAAGTTCAGTTGATTTTGGGGAGGACCAGAGGGTCAGTTGATTCTGGGGGGGGGACCGGAGAGTCAGTCGGTTCTGAAGGAACCAAAGGGTTAGTCGATTCTGGGGGAAGCCGAGGGTCAGTTGATCTTGGGAAGCCAGAGGGTTAGTCGATGCTGGGGGGACCGGATGGTCAGTTGCTTCTGGGGGGACCGGAGGGTGAGTCGGTTTTGAAGAGACCAGAAGGTCAGTCGATTCTGGGACAAGCCGAAGGGTCAGTTGATTCATGGGGGCCGGAGGGTCAGTTGATCTTGGGAAGCCAGAGGATTAGTCGATTCTGGGAGAGACCGGAGAGTCAGTTGATTCTGGAGGGGGGAGAAACAGAGGGTCAGTCGATTTTGGGGAGGAGCCGGAGAATTAGTTGATTATGGAGGGACCGGAGGGTCAGTCGGTGTTGGGTGCTGTCACGTAACAGTTTCAGACGAATTTTTGCACAGAACCATTCTTGTGGCTTCTCAGCCTGACTTAAGTCCTTGTGACTTCTTCTTCCTGACTCTGAAAAGTAATCTTAACAGACGTCATTTAGGGACAATAGAGAACATTCAAAAGGCTGTAACCAATCAGCTGAAGACTGTTTCAGTTTCCGAATTCCAGAACTGCAAAGAGGAGCTGAAGAACCATCTCCAACGCTGCGTAGCTTCCCAAAAAAGATATTTTAAAGGAAGAAAATATTTATTTGTAATTCTATTAAGATGAAAACAATTTTAAAAATCAGTATCATTACAGTTAATGTACACCTCGTATGCTCTCCGGAAAGGAAAATAATTCAACAATACTTTCTGCATTTTTAAAGGAGTGAGTTAAATCATACGCCACTCACCATGTAGAGCTTTCAGGTAGGCCTTCCCTGCATTAATCATCTGACGAGCTCCAGGATTGAACTTGTCCAGTATGTTCTGAAACAATAATACATTTTTTTAAAAATTCAATTATAAAATAAACCATAAAAATAAACTGAAGTTTATAGCAGTTTTAATGGGGTAGACATAAGAAAAACAAAATAATCGTAAAGCATAGCTGTTTACTTCTACAATTGATAGTTCCGGTTTTGGGTATTACAGTAAAGGCCACTAGATTAGTTTATTTCTCAATGGAAATTTAAAACGTCGATTATGTTATAATAAAGATTCAAGATAAAATGTTGTTATTTTAATGTCCACCATTTTGAAAACGATTTTGCTGAGTAATGGAATGTCCAAGGTATTATGTTACTTGGATCTGATGGCGGGAAAGGATTCCAATGTATCTTTTAGTTTATATTATTGTTACGCAATCAATGCACTGAAATCACAACACAAGGAATGCAGTTGGATTTAATAGGTTCATTTCATATCTAGAAGGCTGTGTTTTGACAACCGGTTCACAGCGAGACTTAATGAACGAAAGGAAAACCACTTTCATCTTAATTGGAAGCATTCTTTGGCGTTCTTTGTCACTGTACTTCCTTGTCACTCTCTCCTACATGTTCGACAGACAACACGGCGGCCTCGAAAACCAACCGGTCCATTTAAACGGATCCTTTCCGGGTGCATTTGGAAACCGATCCACTTGTCTGTCTCACATTTGAATTAATTTATTTAAAAACAGCTGTTGCACGTGGACAATTTCAAGAATCCAAAGAATTCCATAGACGATGAAAATATTTAAATCGAAATGTCATTGGAGTTTTGAATATTTAACGACTTACAATCGGCAAATAAACTAGTGATGCGGCAATCATGGTAAAACTTAGTCCAAGGACCTTTAAAAGAGTAATGATCTTGATATTTGAAAACAGTTTTTGAAAAATCGTTACAAATTACTTACAATAGGCAAATAAACTAGTGATGCGGCAATCATGGTAAAACTCAGTCCCAGGACCTTTAAAAGAGTAATGATCTTGATATTTGAAAACAGTTTTTGAAAAATCGTTGCAAATTACTTACAATAGGCAAATAAACTAGTGATGCGGCAATCATGGTAAAACTCAGTCCCAGGACCTTTAAAAGAGTAATGATCTTGATATTTGAAAACAGTTTTTGAAAAATCGTTACAAATTACTTACAATCGGCAAATAAACTAGTGATGCGGCAATCATGGTAAAACTCAGACCCAGGACCTTTAAAACAGTAATGATCTTGATATTTGAAAACAGTTTTTGAAAAATCGTTACAAATTACTTACAATCGGCAAATAAACTAGTGATGCGGCAATCATGGTAAAACTCAGTCCCAGGACCTTTAAAAGTAATGATCTTGATATTTGAAAACAGTTTTGAAAAATCGTTGCAAATTACTTACAATGGCAAATAAACTAGTGATGCGGCAATCATGGTAAAACTCAGTCCCAGGACCTTTAAAAGAGTAATGATCTTGATATTTGAAAACAGTTTTTGAAAAATCGTTGCAAATTACTTACAATCGGCAAATAAACTAGTGATGCGGCAATCATGGTAAAACTCAGTCCCAGGACCTTTAAAGAGTAATGATCTTGATATTTGAAAACAGTTTTTGAAAAATCGTTACAAATTACTTACAATCGGCAAATAAACTAGTGATGCGGCAATCATGGTAAAACTCAGTCCCAGGACCTTTAAAAGAGTAATGATCTTGATATTTGAAAACAGTTTTTGAAAAATCGTTACAAATTACTTACAATAGGCAAATAAACTAGTGATGCGGCAATCATGGTAAAACTCAGTCCCAGGACCTTTAAAAGAGTAATGATCTTGATATTTGAAAACAGTTTTTGAAAAATCGTTGCAAATTACTTACAATCGGCAAATAAAATAGTGACGCGGCAATCATAGTAAAACTCAGCCCAGGACCTTTAAAAGAGTAATGATCTTGATATTTGAAAACAGTTTTTGAAAAATCGTTAAAAATTACACACATGATAGAACAAAAATCGATTTTAATAATAATTTACATAAATCGTTACTTAAAAAACCCCGTTTAGTAATTTGAAAATAGGGTAATTTCAAATCATCAAAAACGTTTTCATCCCACATATTTTAATAAAGTGTAAATTCACTATTGTAATCAACGTTAAAATCTACAGAAATCAGCATTTTAAATTTCCTAATTCCCTGCAATAAACTCGACAGAGGTCAGTGTTCACTTTCAGTCCAATTTGAAAATTAATGCTAAATTATGCAGATCTCAACGTCGATTATATACGGGGATATTTAAAAAGGACTAAGGTAAAAAAGTTATAATAATAATACATTTTAGACATTTGCTTCCATCACGACACCGAAACAAAAGCTTTCTGATATTATTTGGGAGTTTCATTAAGAAAATGTGCAATTAAAGTAAAACCCAGACTTGGAACTTAAAACGAGCATCGATCCTGACCACTAGAACACTTATTCATTGGTAGCTAAAATTGTTATACACGTTAATGTTTGTGTATTCATATAGCGTGTGCATACATATTTCAGTGCGATTTCTGTATAATTTGGTAATAGCTTTGACAAATTCGTTAACCTGCAAAATCTGATCAACAGTTTCAAAATGGAGACCATTTAAATTAAAACAAAAACGATAAGGTTTTTTTCTTAAACATTTTCGCCGTAGTAATGAGCAGTTATGCGTTAATTAGCTCGACCGTCGAAACACAGTTTTTTATTGTACTGTTTCTTGTAATATTTATCAGTAAATAGCGGAGGAAATCATTTTAACAATATTAATGAAGGTATATTGTTGTTAACTGTGTCCTCAAATAGTGATAACAGTTATCGGAAATAACGTTAAACACATTTTAAATAGTTTATTTTCACTTACTCAATCTGTTTTTAATGTATAGCGTAACTTTATTGTATAATAAGGAACAGAAAAGAATTATGCAACATTTAGAAATAGTACACGTGAGGAAATCGGGGATTTCCAACAGAAGCGAATCTTTTGTTAATGATATCTTTGCTGAATATATAGTTGATTTGAAGATATGTTTACAAAATATCTTGTTTTGTTTAAATACGTGAACCCAGCTAGATATTATTTACTGTAGTTACAGTAAAAGATCAGTTGTTTTATATTAATCCGTAACGATCAGCTGATTTCATTGAACAGCTGATAGGATATAATACGTTTTAGGTTATGTTGTTGAAATCTAGCAATATTAATAATAATTGTTATAAAAGTTTATATTAATTTCGAATGTATTATAAAAGGTTACAAAGTGCACGTATTCTTCAACTAAGGAAAAATACCGAAACCAAAGCAGCACAACGTGTTCATATAATACGCGTTTACCGTTATCGAAAAGAAAGAAGAAAAAGCGACAAAAATAGAGAGACAAAATTCGTTTGCTCATTCTTTCCATATTTCCATTACATTCTTCCGTTCGGCAGACTTTATTCTATTCACTCCTCTCGCCAAAGCTGACATTAAAACCTTCGCTTCAACATAAATATAAATTCAGACTGGGCAAAATTCGTGACAGAAATAGCACTGCGGGGTCAGGTCTAACTGTAATGGTACAAATATTTTTGTTCATATATTTCGTTTAGGCTGTCGAGATGAAAATAAAGTAGGTATAGATATCGGTAAGAACAGCTGATCGACAAAAGGTCTATATGGAACCAAAGAACCAATCAGCGAAAAATCGGTTAAATACGTCGGATACAACCAATAAAAACGTACAACGTAGAAAAGAATAAACCAATGAAAATCAATTTAATTAACAATTAAGGTTTAAGAAAACAATTTTGAGTAACGTTGGTACCATCAGAGACTAGATACTTTTTGAGAAGCATTAAATGAACTGAATCCTGTTATTCAATTCAAATTGATTTTTTCCTGTTCACTCCTTTTGTTTTATGTATAAGAGGCTCTTAATGTGTATTTAGTACATTTTCGACGTATTAGATCAGCTGATTTACTTCCACAGATATATATTCAAGTTTCATTTAAATTCACAGTGAGTTCAAACAGCTGTGATCAGTTGTTTAACATTATTGTATGTGGAATTGAAATGAACAACCCTCTAGTGTAAGGGAGTGTTTGGGCAGTAAGGGTTGCAAACGATTAAATGGATTAGCGATGTCTGGACCGTGAATAATACAGTAATACGGTACGTGAAATGCGTTGCGGGAAGTTTGGCTAATTTTAGATTATAGACCAGCCTGGGCGGAGAATGGCCGGCATCATTGTACTGAATGTGCTCAATATAGAGCAGTTTCGTTCAATAACCGGGCCTTAGGACTTGTTAATCTTTGAAATACTAAATAAGCAAATTAAAACTTACTTTTCAAAGTTGCAGGCAGAAGTGATCTAATCTTACTTTAATATCAGCTCCTAAGAGGATTCTAACTGGGCTTTCACCCCGAGGACCCGGGTTCGATTCTCGGCCAGGGCTTGGCATTTTCATATGCTATAAATCATCCCATCGTCTGCATTAGCCCATGTGTGCACAATAGTCAGACGTTAAACATAAAAAAAACAACTTTATACAGCAAGGAAGGAAATTTACATCAATATAAGTAACAATACATCACAAAAAGTATTTTTATTTGAAATTTTGAAAATCTAATTTCAACATAATAGCCAGAAACCTCAATAACCTTTTTTTTTAAATTCTGTTGCATCATTACCTGCATATACAGAAATAGCATTTTAAACATTTCAGTTACATTGAAAATAATAAAACGAACCATGACCGCCGTCAAATCAAATTTCATATTTTCAACGCTGATTGCGATAGTGAAAACAGATTTTCAAAAAACATTTAAGACAGAAGAGCTATCAACTAATAAATTTTCACAAAATTATTTTATTTAGTGTTACATGTTTCGTCGTGAGACATCTTCAGACTAGTGTTATTTTGTTATCTGTTATTTAGTAACAGTTATTGAAGAATGACTAAAATAACAGTTATTTAAAAGTAACAATAATAGTTACCGGACTGAAGCGTTATAACCTCAATAATAGTTTAGTAACATCGCACTCTTCCGCCAAGCCCACTGTAATAACGATCAACATTAACGGCGTTAAAATAAAGAACTAATAACGTTTTATTTTCAGTAACCTTTTAGTAGTACAGTGTCTCGTCGCTAGACGTTATTGGCGCTAGCGTTGAAATAACTTGAAACAAAAAAATCAGTAACAGGGTAACTTTTAATTTGAGAATGTATACTGTTATAAATTACAACGAACTATGAACTTAACGCTAACGGTTAACGATTTCAAAATGAGAATTCAAGTTCAGTTACTTGTATAGTTTATTTTGGTGTTATTGTTTGTAAATGAGTGACTATTTAACCAAATAAAAAAAGTAATACCAAATAAAATATTACACTTAAATGGATGTTTTATTTCTTATTGAATAGCATGTAATTATAAACATTTTGTAAATAAACAAAACTGAAATTTTATTATTGTATTGTACATTTAATAATTTAAAACAAAGATTTATTTTGTTTAACATACAACCTATTTATCGTAATAAATGTTTAGCCACTTTAAATGTTTTAATTCGTATACATAAAAATTAAATTTATTTTTTATATTAAAAATTAATTGATATTAAATTACAAACAAATATTTTATATATTCAAGAGTTTCAATAAGAATTAATTATATTATATATTTATCATTAATGCAATAAATGGTGTTCGTAGTAAAATATAAAAAGTAAACATACTTCATAAAAAATCTGAACATATTTAAAAAAATAATCTATTTAGTTTTTTGCGTAACTGCATTGAAAAATCTTTTGAGCTTAAATACCAGTTCTTAATAACGGTATAAATAACACGTTATTCTAAAGTAGCAATAACGGTTACAACTGTTATCAGAAAATAACGCTTAAGCTGAAAATTACTTCAGACATGTTAAAGCTACATATTATAAAGTGCGCTTATATACAGACGCAGTGATGTCAAAACTGAAAGGGATGAGGTAAAGAAAGGAAGGTAAGGTCAGTGACCTGGATGTTTGGAAAACATGGCTTAAGTAAGGGAGAGAGTTAAAGTACATTTCAATTGTTGGAAGTAAAAATGACTCAAATTTTAGAATCTCGTATTGAAATCTGGTCAATTAACAAACTCGATTTGTTTTGCCATGTTTGAATCAAAACGGACTAAACACTTTTTATAGCAAAACGGTGTTAATGCTTTTTTATAGCAACTCGAGGTTAGGATTTGCGCTTACTTTAAACTACCAGACTACCAGGTCTGGGTTTTACTATGATGGCCGCCCCAATAGTTCATTTTCCAATGGAAATTCGCCAAAAATTGAAATATTAGAAGTTAATACGCTTAAAAGACAGTCATTATAAAAAGTATGAAAATAAGTTTCACGGATCCATTTTAGTCTCAAAATAAGCGGTTTTCCAACAGAATATTTTAAAATAGAGCTAATAACTTCTTCTTCTTTTTAGCTTAAAACGTTCCCAGGCGTCTTCCGATTCCTAGCTTCCATTTTCTCTGTCGTCCCATAGATCTTGGTAAAATCCCCCTTTTCTGCGACCACGTGGTTTCCATTTTAGAACCTATTTGGGAATTCGATTTTCGCCCATCCTTTGGACATGCCAAACCATCGAAATTGTTTTGTGCTAAAGTCGTCTACAATGGTGTGTTCCACATCCATGATTTCATGTGTTCTTAAATTTTGTATCTCTTCCAGTTATGACCGATCTGCGGTTCTTCGCCAATAGGCCATTTCTGTAGCTTCAAGAAATTTTTCTGTTTTATTTTTAGTGGTTATACTTCGCTTCCATATGTGGTTATACATTTTAAACTGTGTTATATATTTTACGTTTGTTTACTTTAAATATCAGTTTATCACAAAGGTGTTTGTTTCGTTCTTTTATCGCTCTGTTTAATAGTTCATCAATCATAACTGTCATTCCCAAATACTTATAATTTTACACCCTTTGATTTGTGTATTGTGTTCCAGTTGAAGATGCCTGCTGTGCCCCCACCAATGCACATTTTTCTCTGTTTAGTTTAGGTTTACCTCAAGCCTCAAAACATCACACTTCTCTATTCTCTCACATGTCCTTCCATTATCACACTTGCGTTTCCAGTTGTGCAGTGCTTGTTCTAGGTAGATTTTAAACATTGTTGGGACAAAGAACAACATTGCTTCAGTCTCTTGGTGACTTTGAAACCTTTATAACCTTCAAGTAATAACTACAAACTGTACTTAAAACACTTCCTTTCACAGAATCTGGTAAAAATACTTTTTACAAATCTCCCGTACGTTTACACGATTAATTAACGCCCGACTTAATTGGCGTTCCATTTTCTACCTCACAGATAATCCAAAATTTCCCACAATGCGTTTCGCTCGCACCACATTAATCACGGTCCAAATATTTCTAATCCCTTTTACCGTGTTTACACCCTTTGTGTGCTAATACACCCTCGCTCTAGGGGTGGTATTGTTTCATTTTATTACATCAAGCAATGTCCGTAGGGTGGATGTAATGGCAACATTTCGTATTCAAATGTATGTGTTGAAATAGTTTCGCCCCAGTCATCTTCAGGGTTGATTTAATTCTATCACTGTACAAAGTAATACGATCGTAAAACAAATTTAAGTATTTAGCTTTTATTGCGTTTTCAGTTAGGCCTAATGTGAATAAAGTAATCACGTCACGCAACTGGTCGCTGACGTAATGAGATGACGTAAAATGAGATCAGTATCTAAAAAACAAAATTAAGATCATTTTTGTCTAATATATATATATATATATATATATATATATATATATATATATATATATTAAAATGTATATATAGTACGTAGTTGATATGTATATTGGCCAAATTCGTTAACCATCAAAATTCCTTAAAAATTTATAACGTTTTTGTCCTTAATGTTTTTTGAAAATCTGATTTTACCATCATAATAATGGTTTAAAGCTGCATAAATTTTCAAAATTTGTTGAAATTAATGCAACATATCTACTTGCTGCATTTATTTGAAAATACAATTTCACCGTCCAAATCTGCAAAAACCTAGTTTTGTTTCAATGAAAATTTGAAACGCTAATGAATACGGATCATAACGGTTATTAGAATGGTGGTATCAGAGTTTCAAATGATCGCTGAAGTGATAGAAGCGGATTCCTAAAAGTATTTTTTGTCTTAGCCTTTATTAAATTTCGCATTCACTATCATAATCAACATTAAAATCTAAATATATTAACACTTTAAACTTAAGTAACTTAAAAACGAATTTGTCCATGTTTTTAACAAAAAAACGAATTTTGTGCCATGATTGAATCGACCCGAAATCGCAATCATAACGTTTTAACAAGCAGCGGGTACACATGCACGCTTGCTCGCGCGCGCGCGAACGCGCACACGCACACACACACACACACACACACACACACACACACACACACACACACACACACACACACACACACACACACACACACACACACACTTGCCGCTAAACACTACACAGATATAACGAAGCACACAGTTGCGCCATGATGTAGATGTAAGGCGCAGGATAGGCAATATGACTACACACTTTCTTCAACGTTTAAAATCTCTCGTGGTTTGCAACTGTTACCCGAAATATACTGTTTAAAATTGTATAAATTTGAGTTAAAAAAATTAAAAATAATTTCTTAAAAAAATAAAAACACGACTGCTAAAACACAAAATACAAAAAATATATATTTCATAATTAAAAGAAATGAAAATCTGAAACACAATTGATTTAAAAAGATGAAAACAAGGTATTAGAATAAATGTTGAAGAATATTTTCCGAGTATTTAGTTAATAAATTATGAATTTTACATGTTAAGTTCAAACAATAAATGCAGGCGGAGACTGTATATCAATATACTTGCGCTAAACATCCCCCGACTGCATTTATTGTATGAATTTTACATTTAATTCATAATTTATTAACTAAATACTCGAAAAATATTCTTTAACATTTATTCTAATACCTTGTTTATACATTCTAATACCTCGTACGTATATACATTCTTTTTAACATTCCTTTAAATCGAATTTTATAGTAGTTCTGTTGTTGAACATTTGACAGTACAACTAACAGACTTATTACATCAGCTGCCCTTATAGATCATTTTCAAAGGAAATGCACCGCCTACTAGTTCTGTGTTTGTACAAACAGTAAAGTTAATTAGTTTAAACTGTTACCTGAAAAAAATTGTCTCTTTTTAAATAATTATAATTGATCGAGCGAAGCGAGGTCTCTGTTTCAGCTGAACCGTTCGGCAATTGATTTGTGTATTTTCTGTTACGCAGTTTCGAACTAACATATTAACCGATTGTTTTCGAATTTGGCACGAAGTTACTTTGCATAAAGCCCGAAAGACGGATGTGTAAGACTTTTTTCCGTTCACTTTATTTCAAGATGGATGTTTCTGATTTATAATAATGAGTGAACACAGCTTCAGTCAAATCATTAACCGATTGTTTTAAAATTTGTTACGAAGGTAACTTGTATAATGCCCTAAGACGTATGAGTAACATTTCTTTTCATTTCACTTCCGTTTCAAGATGGCGGCCTCTGATTTAACGACGATTAGTGTACGCAATTTTAATCAAAACGCATTAGCCGATTGTTTTGAAATTTTTTACGAAGGTAAATCCCTAAAGATGTATATGTAAGAATTTTCTCAATTTACTTTCGTTTCAAGATAACGCGCCCTGATTCAACGTTATTATTTTCTGTAATACTGGCTGAACGGCAAAACCTACGTTAACTTTGACCGCTTCATAAAAAAAGCATATAATTTCAAATAAAGTTAGCACAGTATTATTTTTCGTAAATGTCACGGTTACCGGTCAAATTGACATTTTTATTTTGACGTTTATGAATATTTTGCGAGGTCTACTGTCCTTTGAATTACTAGTATTTTAAAAACTGTCTCCTTTGGTCTACGTAAATATTTTTTCGCCAATATTGGCCCGCAAGAAACTTCTATGATGTTAGTTTCTACAACGTAAAATGCCGAAACGAGTTCAAAATTCTATAGAACATTTTTTTTGTTTTTTGTTATTTTAAGGCCAAAAGCACATTGAGGCTATTATCGCCTCCCTAAATGTAAGTCTGAGTGTAAAGTCTTAAAGTCGTAAGTGTAAGTGTTGTAAGTGTAGACTGTGTTAGTACCGCGATGACGACTAAATCCTCTCAATAGGTGCAGCTAGTCTGCACCCCCTGCGGGGTTCTATAGAACAAACGGATCCGTTATAACTGATAAAACAAGGCTACGGCCTTCAGTGGATTTGCCGTATCCTCCGTAATCGTGGCAACAATTAAGTCGCACCTCTTCACCAAGATGGCGGAAGGAGCACCTCGCACACGCTATTAGTTGTAACATGCATTGTTTAGTGAACCGCGTAGGTATGCCTGTGTCTGTTATTGATGAGGCATTGTTTAGCAACCCAAGGTGGACGAGAGATTATAGGTTATATCCGACGCGTCGAGTGGTCGTCGAGTATATCTGGTATGCACTAATATCCTACAAGTGTCACTCCCCGCCCGTCCGCCATATTGCGCAACACAGGAGGTACAGTTATTTCGAAACATTTACACCGAATCCACACACACACAAACATATACACACACACACATACATACATACATACATACATATATATATATATATATATATATATATATATATATATATATATATATATATATAAAGAGGATCAACAACGTCGTGGATCACACAAGTCAGAATAGACCTATATGACACAGAAATAGACTCAACAGACATTGAAGACAGGAAAGAATACAGGAGAAAGATGCTCGGTTGGAAGATCGCAGAGAATGAAATCTCAAAGAGAGCAGGGGTAAAATGGACGGAGGAACGAAAGAGGATCCATGAGGACAGGATGAGGGAGGTGTGCAGGATTAAAAGGAACAAGACATGAGTCGGAGTGCTTTGCGTGATCCAACAGGGTCTATACGCAAATAACAATAATAATATATAAAGAGGTTGTTTTAGGAACACATGTTTGTTAAACTCTCAAAGATATTGTAGACATTTTAGTGTTTAACTTCCGATATATTCGGTACACACCTTTAAACGATTGCTATTACTTTCTCACAATAGGAAGTGATTGAGAAAAAAATTATTGTTATGTTAATAAATATATGTTTTCAAATCTCGTGAGCTCTAGTCGTTGGTTTATCGTATCTGTCTGTGTGACTGTACACATCTGTCTGTGTGACTGTACACATTCTGTACACATCTGTCCGAATGAATTTACCGATGCTTTCAAAATGCGGCAGATCAGAAACCGACGACCCGCGTTTCAACTTCGCAATATAAAGAAGCAGTATATGTTTGGCAATCATAGAAAAATGCATTTCAATGGAATTCAACTGAAACTTAGACAACCAATTCGTTAACTCCTCAAATTTTTGGATCGGAATTACTAATCGAGAGTTGTGTGTGTGTGTGTGTGTGTGTGTGTGTGTGTTTGGTGATTGAGGGTTTCTCAGTCAATAAAATGAATAATTGTATCACTAATACATGTAAGAATAATCAAATATATAGTAATCTTTGTTTCCGAATTCATTGCCTTTTATATCAGGTATTACATAAAAAAACTGTTAAAAATATTAAGGCATTATTTTCGAAGTCAACGTCCTCTTGCATCAATCGTTACACATAAGAAAAGTCAGAGCTTATTAAGTCTTAATCTCCGAAGTCACTGCCTCTTGTGTTAGTCATTACACATAAACTGTGAAAAAAATATTAGTAAGGCATTATTTTCGAAGTCAACGTCTTCTTGTATCAATCGTTACTCATGAGAAAGGTCGAAGCTTATTAAGTCTTAATCTCCGAAGTCACTGCCTCTTGTGTTAGTCATTACAGACAAACTGTGAAAAAAATTATTAGTAAGGTATAGTTTCGAAGTCAACGTCTTCTTGTATCAATCGTTACACATACGGAAAGTCAGAGCTTATTAAGTCTTATTCTCCGAAGTCACTGCCTCTTGTGTTAGTCATTACAGACAAACTGTGAAAAAAATATTAGTAAGGTATTATTTTCGAAGTCAACGCCTTCTTGTATCAATCGTTACTCATGAGAAAGGTCGAAGCTTATTAAGTCTTAATCTCCGAAGGCACTGCCTCTTGTGTTAGTCATTACAGACAAACTGTGAAAAAAATATTAGTAAGGTATTATTTTCGAAGTCAACGTCTTCTTGTATCAATCGTTACACATAAGAAAAGTCAGAGCTTATTAAGTCTTAATCTCCGAAGGCACTGCCTCTTGTGTTAGTCATTACACACAAACTGTGAAAAAAATATTAGTAAGGTATTATTTTCGAAGTCAACGTCTTCTTGTATCATTCGTTACTCATGAGAAAGGTCGAAGCTTATTAAGTCTTAATCTCCGAAGTCACTACCTCTTGTGTTAGTCATTACACACAAACTGTGAAAAAAATATTAGTAAGGTATTATTTTCGAAGTCAACGTCTTCTTGTATCAGTCGTTACACATAAGAAAAGTCAGAGCTTATTAAGTCTTAATCTCCGAAGGCACTGCCTCTTGTGTTAGTCATTACACACAAACTGTGAAAAAAAATATTAGTAAGGTATTATTTTCGAAGTCAACGTCTTCTTGTATCAATCGTTACACATAAGAAAAGTCAGAGCTTATTAAGTCTTAATCTCTTAAGTCACTACCTCTTGTGTTAGTCATTACAGACAAACTGTGAAAAAAATTATTAGTAAGGTATAGTTTCGAAGTCAACGTCTTCTTGTATCAATCGTTACACATACGGAAAGTCAGAGCTTATTAAGTCTTATTCTCCGAAGTCACTGCCTCTTGTGTTAGTCATTACAGACAAACTGTGAAAAAAATATTAGTAAGGTATTATTTTCGAAGTCAACGTCTTCTTTTATCAGTCGTTACACATAAGAAAAGTCAGAGCTTATTAAGTCTTAATCTCCGAAGTCACTGCCTCTTGTGTTAGTCATTACACACAAACTGTGAAAAAAATATTAGTAAGGTATTATTTTCGAAGTCAACGTCTTCTTGTATCAATCGTTACACATAAGAAAAGTCAGAGCTTATTAAGTCTTAATCTCCGAAGTCACTGCCTCTTGTGTTAGTCATTACACACAAACTGTGAAAAAAATATTAGTAAGGTATTATTTTCGAAGTCAACGTCTTCTTGTATCAATCGTTACACATAAGAAAAGTCAGAGCTTATTAAGTCTTAATCTCCGAAGTCACTGCCTCTTGTGTTAGTCATTACACACAAACTGTGAAAAAAATATTAGTAAGGTATTATTTTCGAGGTCAACGTCTTCTTGTATCAGTCGTTACACATAAGAAAAGTCAGAGCTTATTAAGTCTTAATCTCCGAAGTCACTGCCTCTTGTGTTAGTCATTACAGACAAACTGTGAAAAAAATATTAGTAAGGTATTATTTTCGAAGTCAACGTCTTCTTTTATCAGTCGTTACACATAAGAAAAGTCAGAGCTTATTAAGTCTTAATCTCCGAAGTCACTGCCTCTTGTGTTAGTCATTACACACAAACTGTGAAAAAAATATTAGTAAGGTATTATTTTCGAAGTCAACGTCTTCTTGTATCAATCGTTACTCATAAGAAAAGTCAGAGCTTATTAAGTCTTAATCTCCGAAGTCACTGCCTCTTGTGTTAGGCATTACACACAAACTGTGAAAAAAATATTAGTAAGGTATTATTTTCGAAGTCAACGTCTTCTTGTATCAATCGTTACACATACGGAAAGTCAGAGCTTATTAAGTCTTATTCTCCGAAGTCACTGCCTCTTGTGTTAGTCATTACAGACAAACTGTGAAAAAAATATTAGTAAGGTATTATTTTCGAAGTCAACGTCTTCTTTTATCAGTCGTTACACATAAGAAAAGTCAGAGCTTATTAAGTCTTAATCTCCGAAGTCACTGCCTCTTGTATCAGTCATTACAGACAAACTGTGAAAAAAATATTAGTAAGGTATTATTTTCGAAGTCAACGTCTTCTTTTATCAGTCGTTACACATAAGAAAAGTCAGAGCTTATTAAGTCTTAATCTCCGAAGTCACTGCCTCTTGTATCAGTCATTACACACAAACTGTAAAAAATATTAGTAAGGTATTATTTTCGAAGTCAACGTCTTCTTTTATCAGTCGTTACACATAAGAAAAGTCAGAGCTTATTAAGTCTTAATCTCCGAAGTCACTGCCTCTTGTATCAGTCAATACACACGAAGTATAACCGCCTCTTGTATCGACCATTACACATCAAAAATGTCAAAGCAATAGTAAAATATTATCTCTGAAGTTAATGCCACTTGTATGTGATTACACAAACACGAAGTGTCAAATCAATAATAAGGCATTATCTCAGAAGACACCGACCGCTTCTTGTATCGATGCGTCGATGTGAATTCAATCAAATCAGTTTATCTGATGTAGAACTCGAAGCATTTGATTAAGGGAGAGGCAAGCTTTATTCTCAGCTAAATTCCTTTTGCATCTCCGCTCTTGGAGAAGGCGTCTGAGAAAAACAAAGAAGCGAGACTAAGTGAATCTTATCAGAGTTTTCAAATATTTTCGAACAAATTATTTGAGGGGTTCATAAAACGGAATTATATTAGTTGAGCTAACGGTTTATTAATCGTCCATTGCCTGGTAAAATAAATCCTTAATATAGTTTAGCCTAAACGTTAAATGACTGCAGTATGCGCATATTTTGTTTTGACGTGATATAAGCAAATTTCCATTAGAAACATTGCTTACCGCAAACTTTGTGTTTACAATAAAAATAAACAATTCTGGATAAAAACAACGCTATTTTTCTCGTTTCCATGGAAACAGTAACCAAACAATAAATAATGGGAAGAGAACTGAGCTAGAACGTGGATTTATACCAGAATAAACTTAAACATTACTGGTTGCCATGGTGACTGCGGTGCTCTGTATTATAAACAAAGTTGTAATAACAGCTGACAGCAACTCGATGTGCGGTGTTGCCAAACTTTATCACAAGCGAAACGCGAGATAATGTAATTTGTGCTTTATTAAATAAAAGGTGATCGAATAAACGATTCAAGAACGTTTCACTAAAGTTAATTACGATAAAAGCACTGACTTTCTTGTATAAGCGGGATGTTACGCAAATAACTTAATATAAATTGTTGCTGTTATATTTATTTTCTGAAGCCAACAAAAAAATTGTGTAAACCGAGTGTTACGCATATAACTTAACATAAACTTTTACTGTTATATTTATTTTCTGAAGCCAACAAAAAAATTGTGTAAACCGAGTGTTACGCAAATAACTTAAGAAACTTTTATTGTTATATTTATTTTCTGAAGCCAACAAAAAAATTGTGTAAACCGAGTGTTACGCAAATAACTTAACATAAACTTTTACTGTTATATTTATTTCTGAAGCCAACAAAAAATTGTGTAAACCGAGTGTTACGCAAATAACTTAACATAAACTTTTACTGTTATATTTATTTTCTGAAGCCAACAAAAAAATTGTGTAAACCGAGTGTTATGCAAATAACTTAACATAAACTTTTACTGTTATATTTATTTTCTGAAGCCAACAAAAAATTGTGTAAGCCGTGTGTTACGCAAATAACTTAACATAAACTTTTACTGTTATATTTATTTTCTGAAGCCAACAAAAAATTGTGTAAACCGAGTTTTACGCAAATAACTTAACATAAACTTTTACTGTTATATTTATTTTCTGAAGCCAACAAAAAAATTGTGTAAACCGAGTGTTACGCATATAACTTAACATAAACTTTTACTGTTATATTTATTTTCTGAAGCCAACAAAAAAATTGTGTAAACCGAGTGTTACGCAAATAACTTAAGAAACTTTTATTGTTATATTTATTTTCTGAAGCCAACAAAAAAATTGTGTAAACCGAGTGTTACGCAAATAACTTAACATAAACTTTTACTGTTATATTTATTTCTGAAGCCAACAAAAAATTGTGTAAACCGAGTGTTACGCAAATAACTTAACATAAACTTTTACTGTTATATTTATTTTCTGAAGCCAACAAAAAAATTGTGTAAACCGAGTGTTATGCAAATAACTTAACATAAACTTTTACTGTTATATTTATTTTCTGAAGCCAACAAAAAATTGTGTAAGCCGTGTGTTACGCAAATAACTTAACATAAACTTTTACTGTTATATTTATTTTCTGAAGCCAACAAAAAATTGTGTAAGCCGTGTGTTACGCAAATAACTTAACATAAACTTTTACTGTTATATTTATTTTCTGAAGCCAACAAAAAAATTGTGTAAACCGAGTGTTATGCAAATAACTTAACGTAAACTTTTACTGTTATATTTATTTTCTGAAGCCAACAAAAAAAACTTCATTTCATGCAGATAAAATAGTAATTTATTAAAACAGCTGTTCTCTTCATTGCTACTTATATGCTGAATATTATAAAGGTGATTGTGTCAGAATTTTTAAAAAAATAAACAAAAATTAATGGCACTAATTTGTAAAATACGATAATGCTTTCTAAATTGTGTGTGTGTGTGTGTGTGTGTGTGTGTGTGTTCGCGCACGCGCGCGTGTGTGTAATGAGGAGTGAATTTCCGTTAGAATATAAGTTGTTATAGTCGCAATCGTGGGTAGACCTATAGCCGATATCATATAGCCTAATTAAAACCGACATCAATCTTTTGAACACTTTCTTAAAGGAGACTAAAAATTTCTCTTAGCCTTAAAAAAAATTGAAAACTTTTAAAATGTGACATATATATATATATATATACACGCGCGCGCACACGCACGCCCACATTTAAAATTTTTATCTAATTTTATTCAAAACTGACACAAAAATCTATTTTGATTACAGCACGGACAAGTTTGTTACCGTTCAGCCGAATCAGAAGAGAGGCTGTTAGTATTGTGATGAGTATTTCAATATGCGTAAATTTGAACTTTAATTATTCAAAGTTTTATTTAAAATATACATAATCAAACCTGACGGCGGTGCCCAAATGGTTTTATCTTCAGCGTTATCTTATAGCTATTATCCTTAATACTGCACTTAAGAGTACGGTAATATAAAAAGTTCTAGGAAAAGGTAAGGAACGCGGTACTTGGTATTGGAACCAAGTAGTAATACGGTGTTTTCGTTCTGGCACGCAAACAGGAAATTACAAAGAAACACTTCAAATAACGTACACAAACACAAAATAATTTTATGTTTATAACTCTAAGAATTGCGATAGTGAAAAATATAGTTTGTTAAATACACCGATTTTCAGTTTCTCTGATTCAAAAAAAGTAGTTCTGAATTATATATCTGTGCGTTTATGTGAGCGCACATAGTTGAAGGGTAAACGAATTAACAGATTTCGGTGAAATTAGGCTTGTAAGTTTTGTTCGCTCGTATCACGGAGTAGTTTTTCTTCTTTTACTGAAAAAAACCTTAAAAATTGAGAAGAATCTGATATATATTTTTTTAATTTATTGAGGCCTTCAACTAAACACAAACGTATCTAGTAGTTGTAACTTAAACTAGTTAATTTCACTGAATAGCTCTGGTTGTCAGCTATAAGCCTCTTAGCTGTATATGCTATCACTGCACCAAGTCGACGAGTTTAAACCTATGTGCTAGCGTCTGCTGAACACTAGCATTAGTATGGGTTTGGAGTCATTTTTCATGCTTCGTTGCTACTGCCTTGATTTAATCAATTCGTATTCACTTTAAGGCCTCTTTGGATATTTTCATTGCGTTTGTACCAAGGCGCTTTTGCTATTATCCGAAGTATTTTGTTTTGAATAATCTGAATTTTTTATATTACTTTTCTGGCACATCTGAAAATTTGCGGCTCGAACACATTTTGCTCAGATGTAGTCCTCAAGCGCCAATACGCCTTTCTGTTGGTTGTTAGAAAATTAAATAGTTTCTACCTTTCCAAAACAACAACAGGCCTGATGAAAAGTTCTTAATTTTATTTCTGGTTTGACCACTTAGGCAGGCTACTTGTCACAATGTTTTTTCTTAGTTTTTACATATTTTGACATAGGCCTAGGCGTTTAGGCTTATGTTTTAGCTGCATCTTTAGATTTTAAGTTAGACACTTGAGATCCATATTCTTTAAAACGTCTTTTATTGCTTTATGACGCCAAATGACCGAATAACCTGTAACAATACCATAAACATTCCATCAAGAAGTAACAAATTTTAAAAATAGTAGGCTACAGGTCCATCGGTAAAAAATAATGAAAATCTTCTTCTCTCACAAAATCACCAAATTTTCCTCAAACTGTAGGCTTGTATAGAGATTTATAACTCGAAACTCACTGAACCAAAATAATTCAAAAGATGTTTATGTTTTTAGTATTAGTAAAAAACAAAAATTAACACAGATAACCAAAGGATTTGTTTGTTTTCTTGATTTACGATTGATAATTTATTTTATTTCAACCGTAAATTTATTTTATTTCAAATTTTGTTTACAATAATCACCTAAATTTTAGCGAAATCTGTTTTTGTAAGATTAGCAACTCTACTTTTGGTCGATAAATTTCGAAACAAAATATCGATGAAATAATTAAAATTGAGAAGGCAGTGAAATGCTTTTGTTCCATTTATTTCGATTTTACTCGGCACACAAAGGACCAGTTAAAATCGATGTATCGAACCAGTAAGCAGTCAGCTGGATGGTGCTCTGCTTAACCTTACACTATAGTTAATTAATAAATACCGTTTTAAGTACTAAAACGCCCTGCAGAATTAGATCCTGTACACATTTCAACGTAATTGATATGTAAGCCGACATTCGAACAATTAGGTTCAAAGCCATTCCAAAAGGCTGAGGAATGTCAAATAATTTGAAAGTCCAAGGAAGCAGTCGATAGGCCTATAGGAAGCCTGCTGTTGGCACGCGACTATTTAATTAAATCGGTTTTATTTGCAGATGGCAGTGGCAAAACTTGAGGAATCCTCTCAACTGATTCCTCAAAAGGAATGTCCTTTATTTAGTTGCATTCCAGATCCAACTATTATCACGTGTTATTTACTTACGTAGATGGAACATCATATCAATGCTTATTGCTTCATAAAGACAGTGCCAAATTGGATAATTAAATTTTATGATTTAATCAGATTGACGGTCCGGATAAACAAAATTTCTTATCTATTTTTGAGACGTTGTCGGTACAGCCGTTGAACTATCCGGATGTATTGAGGCTATAGGCCTAGTTTTAATATGCCACTTTATTTAATGAAATCGATGAGCTGGATAATCCATTATGCTTTACTTTTTTTCAAACTTTAATAGAATGACTTGGTTATTGAGGATATTAGCCCGTATAATAAAATACTTTGATTTAGTGAGGCCTAAAGTCAAAACAGGCAAAAATATCTAGTCTATATTTTAATATTATATCGGTACACAGTTGAAAATTTTAATTGCTGTTGTCAGTCCGGATAATCGAACTGCGATTTATTGAAGTAATTATCGAGATAATAGAATACCCGTCGGCTGTTGTGACTTTGTTGGTGAGACATTGGAAATCTTAATTAATTGAGGCTTTCGGTCAAGATAATTGAATTTCCTGACATATTTTTGAGCCCGCCGGTTCGAATGGTTGATTATCAGTACTTAAATAATTACAACTTATCAGTACGAAAACTCATATATCATAACTCATTTACTGTGAGTTTTCAGGTACATTTCAAATTAAAGATATTTAAAAATAATTTACTTTGGTCAGTCTGGATATTACATTCTCGTATCGGTTAACCCGGAATTCAGAACACGAATTATTTATGTTTTAAATCATAAACAATTATTTTATTATCGTGAAAAAAATAAAAATTAACTTAATCAATTTTTATTTTTTTCATCCGTTTTGTGTTACCTCTATTATCAAAACTTATTGGAGTGGTGTTTTGATAATGAATGCAATCCGAAATGCGTCAAAGTTAAAAAAAAAATTATAATGGCAGCTTTGAATGTAATCAATAAAATAAATCTGATTGATAATTAATCCAGTTAAATTACCGATTGTCGATTTTCCAATTTTTTGTAGTTTCCAAACTGCATTTGTAAAACTTCGTTTAGCGTAAGGGCTAAACTTGGGGTTGATTTATTCAATATAGTTTGCTACACGTTTTGAGATAACACGTTTCTCACAAGAACAAAAATGTTTTTACGATAAAAATGTCCCTGATTACTGGAAAACAATTGTAACACAAGCGTGTTCATTGATACGTTCACGAGATATGAAAACCGAATTTCTGAATCACCGAAAAAGTAAATAGCCTACTTTTTACAAATTTCTTATACTGGTAAATACTAATAAAAAATCTTATCCGCAAAACATAAAAATCAGAAATTAAAGAAGATATTTCCTAACTCAAACTTCACGGAACAATTCTACTGTTCATTATTTAGCCGTACAATTTAGTCCGTTCTTAATTACCTTACAGTCTACCAACCTGACAAATATAAAGCACAGCTTTGCAACATCTGTGCTCCGTGACAATGTTCCACCTCGTGTTGCCAACACAGCGGCCCGTAATTTACCTCCACAGTAACAGATATATTGTCACAACTGTGAATAAATTAAATAAACTTTCGCGACGACAATTGGTCGGATGCTAATTGCGTCGCAGTTAATTACGGAATAAGCGCGAACCGACTTAAAAATAAAATGGCGCAAAAAAGTCGCACAAACTTTCTCGCCGCTCTCACGAACTTCCTGTTCTGAATCGACAGAAAACATATAACTTCTCAAAATAATATACAAATTTGTACCTATTCAAAAATTCGTAGCACAAGTCAGTACACCAAATTTCAGGTAAAAGATAATTTTAAAAATTTAAAAAAACTTCGGCAGTGAGGGATTGACCGACAGAAGTGACTACTTCTTTTGGCATGCTTGACTGTATAATTTTTCACTATTATCATTTAATTACTTTTATAAAAATTTACATGCATCCAGGGGAAAGGGCAACTCTTGAAAATAATTTTCGAATTAAATTTCGTGTGTGTGTACACAACTTAAAAATTAACTGAAACTGTCATGGACTATGAATTTGAGTATCTTAGGCTACATAAGGAACTTTAATAATTAATGAGTTTATAACCCTACTTTTGACAGTTATAGGCCCTATATGACAGTTATACTGTCTAACTATAATGATAAATACAATATTTTGTGATTCTGGCAAACAAAAATTGGTATAGGTCATATACATTAAATAATTTAACTAATCAAATTTAGAAAATATACATTTTTAAAATTAACAAGAATAAACATAACCTCAATTGAAATGATATTGAAGCTATTGTGTGTAATCAGCTGTTTAGAAGTAGTCACTTCCAGTCTAGATATATACAAGAACAATATATGCTGTGAGGTATGCATTACGGATTCAAGGGTGACGCGAAAGCAAATGTTTATTCCCATGTTTTGTCAACCGCGACCATACAAGTTTTCACTTCAAAAATACATTTTAATTAATCACTAAACAAACAAAAAATAATAATGTGTTGTAATAATAATACAGTTGTAATACAAATGTTTGGAATAATAATGTTCACTAGAGTGCGCGTATGGATGTGTTAGAGCGTTCCGTGATGGCAAACTGAATTTTTCCCGTGCAAAACATACACCCATACCCCGCAATAAGAAGTAGTCACTTCAAAAGAATCGGGAAAACTGACAATTAGGGTTTATTTTTTCCTATTTACTCATAAAGCGTAATTTTATTATGAACTTCTGTACAGTGACTCGGGTTATACGCTCAAAATCTGACAAACTAATTTTGAGAAAAAACAGTTTTTAGTACGGGATTTTCTTTGTTAACTAACAATATGTTTAATTTAAGTAATTAAATAATGCAGTAATTTTATTAATAATATTTAAATATTAGTTCAAAGAACAGCAGCCCTCGCACTATTCTCTTAATTAATAAACAGAGCTCCACGACAGCGCTCGTAACGTTTTCCGCCAATTTAACCGATAACCGTAACATTTACGAACAAAATGCTACTGACCACATTCATTAGAAATTTTATGCTTTTTCTCATGAAGCGGTCAAAATTATCACAGGTTTTGCCGTTCAGCCGATATTACAGGAAATACCAAGCAACTACTCTCTCAACGTTGAATCAGAGTCCGCCATCTTGAAATGAAAGTAAATGTGGAAAAATCTTACACACTACTTCTGCGCTTTATACAAAGTACCTTCGTATCAAATTACGAAACGATCGGTCAATGCTTTTGGACAAAATTACACACACTCGTCATCGTCAAATCAAAGGCCACCATCTTGAAACGGAAGTAAATAGGAAAACATGTTATACATACGTCATTTGCGCTTTAGACTTCGTATAAAATTTCAAAACAATCAGTTAATGCGTTTGACCAAAACTGTGTAATAAATAAAACAAACAAAAACCAAATGCCGATCGGTCGAGTTGAAACAGAGACCTCGTTTTGCTCGGTCGGTTATATATATATTTAAGTCAATATTTTACGCCAGTTAGACTAATAAGGACGAGGGATGGGTGTTAAAGGAAAGGGTAAAGCTGACGACAATAACTGCAGTCCTGAACCTACGAACTTTAGGTGCGCAGTTCAAATGTGTATGTGTGTGTGTGTGTGTGTGTGTGTGTGTGTGTGTGTGTGTGTGTGTGTGTGTGTGTGTGTGTGTGTGTGTGTGTGTGTGTGTGTGTGTGTGTGTGTGTGTGTGTGTGTGTGTTTGTCGGTTTTAAGTACAATTCAGCAAATATCTTCATATGTTCAAGTTTTCTTGTCCTTTTTCCTTTCTCGTCATGTTAGTTTGAAAAAAATCTTTCTTAAAAAAATTATTAACCTAGTTTGGGTAAAAAAGAACAGTTTTTCAGGATTAACATACTTGAAATATTTCGATATTTTACATATTTTGATATTGACAGACCTCAACAAAAGCGTGTTTTGAAACATTAACCAACATAATAGGAAAGCTCTTTTTAGGCCACTCGACCTCTTGCAGTTTGGGTAAAAGTAAGAAGAGTGCGATCAAAAGTCATTTTTATGTTCTCTAGTACGATTTCAAAGAAATATTTAAAAGTGTACATGTGGTACAGCCCGCGCGATGTGTTCCTATTGACAGACGCGATCCAGTCCGCGTCGCCGCAGTGCAAACGACACCAAAATCAGCTGATCTATTATATTTCAACATTCGACACTAATTTAGAAGGACAAGAAACCAGTGTCTACGGATTCTCAGTACGTACAGATAATATACAGATTTTTAAAGCACGCCATTTTGAAATGGTAAAACGAACTTGTTCAAGCTTATATCAAATTCGTTTTTGACAAGTCTAAATCACATCTACATAAATTATTATACTATTTACTCTATGTTTTGCCATGATAGCTGCTCTAATTGAAATTCGCAATAGTAGCACTGAATAGCATCGACAAGCAGAAAGAGGAAAAAGAAATAAAATGCAAAAGATAGATTGGCACTAAAAACAATGCAATTTGATTTACGGCTGCAAAAAGTGTTTTACTTCTGTTTGGGGAAGTTTACTAGATAAATGCTCCGTGAAGTAGGTCATAGATGTTGTTGCTTTGAACAAACACTGGCCGCCATTGTCTACATCGGAATGTGAAATCAATGCGAACCATGTTATTGGATATTTTTATTGAACTAATTTCGTTCTTGCAGAATCCGTTTTATTCGAAGCATCTCTCAAGTGATCGCGACATGCAGCTGTTGTGCTGGCGTGAAGGAAACGATTTTCAAAAAGTAACACTATTGCGTTCCGTAATAAAAACTTTTCTTGCAATTTTCTGAAAATATGATTTCACCGTTAAAATCAACGTTGAAATCTGCACAAATTCGAATTAAAAATTTTACAAATTATTTTGAAAATTCCAATTTATGCAGATTTTAACGCTGATTACAATGGGATATCAACAAAATAATGTGTAAGGGAAATAATGTAGGATTTGTTTCAGATTTGAGATGAACGCCATTTTTAAACGTTTAAACATATTTTTCTGAGTAAGAATTTTTCAAAGCTTTATGCAAATTATATATATTGTGCACGCTTCTACCATGCACAAAGATATTTAATCAATGTACTCGTATGAAAAAATGCAATAGTTATTACAACAATATTTGGATTTAATTAAACTCTAAAAATATATATAACACAATAAACATATAAAAATGCTTGTAAGATATATGTAATTATGATGTAATGATATATGTAGATAATGTAAAAAAGTAAAAATAGGTATTTTACAACACATTTGCAAAATAAGGTTTTAAGTAATAACAGCTGATGTTCTTTAAGACACAAATTGGTTTAAATAATAACAGCTGATATTTTTTGAGACACAAATTGATTTAAATTAATAACAGCTGATATTCTTTAATGAAAAAATGGTTTTAAATAATAACAACCGATATTATATTCGTTGAGGTGTAAATGGTTTTAAATAATAATGGCCGCCTCGGTAGCCTAGTTGATAGCGTACTAGGCTTTCACCCCGAGGACCCGGGTTCGATTCCCGGCCAGGGCTTGGCATTTTCATACGCTATAAATCATCCCATCGTCTGCATTAGCTCAAGTTTGCACAATAGTTGGAAGTTAAAAAAAAAAATAGTAGCTGATAAATAGCTGATAAATTTTAAGACACATTGGTTAGATAAGAATATCAATTTTTTTAAGACATAAGGTTTTAAATAATAACAGCTGATATTTTTAAACGATATGGTATTCTTTACATACAATATGGTATTCTTTACACCTTATATTCTTTACATGGTTTTAAATAATAGCACTTTTAATAATTTTATGTTTGTGTGTCAATAAAAAGTTTCTCCTTTTACTGTGTGTATCCTCATTATCAGATGTGTAAATAATAATAATAAAATAATACTAATAAAACATTTTATGAAAAATAGAGTTTTATCAATGGCTATTGTTTCCTTTTAAATATTGGATAAGTGTTTAGGCCCGGTACTAAACCAATGAATTTTCTTGGGATTAAGGACTTCCCCAGTCGATGTCTGAGCTAGTTGCGAATATATATATATATATATATATATATATATATATATATATATTTGTATACATATTCTCAAAACAAAGAGAGAGTTTTAAAGTTTGGTCTTTTTCAGATGCTGCTCAAATAGTTTATTTTCGAAAACTACATTACCACTGAGAATATCTAAGCTTGTTTCAAGAAAACAGCTTAGATAATATTGTTCAGTTTTTCCTACCAAAATAATTCCAATAGAAGTCAAAGTACGACATTTTAAATTTAAAAAAATGAAAGTTAACTAGTTCAATGGTAGACCATGCAAAGTAATTTCAAGAGAAAACCTTTAAGTTACCAACAAAAATCCAGGAAATAAGTTTTATTCCTCAAAGCGTGTTCATACGTGAAAGGTTTCGTACATGCATGAAGATTCAGACAACAATTTAGTATAAGAAATTTTAAGTAGAAAACATTATGGTTAAAAAGTAATTCGACAAAATAAAATAAATCCCAGACGATGATTGGGGTTTACATTTCCTGTATTTCGTCTCAAACTGTAAGTATTTGCATTTTAAACTTAGTACACTAAGTTGTGTTATAAATTTTATGCGTTATCAAAACTTAAGCGAAACCTGATGAATCAAATCTGAGAAATTAGACTGAAATTTTTTGTATTATTGTTGGTAGTTTTGAATCAGATATTTTGAAAAGATTTGTTGTTTGGTTATTTAAAAACTATATTTGAGTAAAGAATTATTAAAATTGTTAGCACTAATTTTTATTAATTAAAAATTTGTTTATTATATAAATAGTTACGCCGGAAGTAAGAGTGACGATGCCTTTGTTGACTTTGAATTGATGTTTATGAACATGGCGTAATATTTTTTTTATTATGCGCATTCTGTTTTTATATAATAAGTATTATAAAAAAAGGGAATGCACTGTCTTTTCTACGGTATGATCAGGATGCATTTTACGGCAAAACTAGATTCACTGAAGCTACTGCAACTCCCTAACCAATATATGTAAAAAGTTTATTACCTTTAATAACAAAACTGCACGATCAAATATTTCCCTTCGTGTTTTTCCGTTCAACTTCGGACGTATCCGTCGCAACAAACAAAAATACATTTACGTCGCTATAAATCCAGACCGATGTCTGTCTAGAAGGGGAGACAATAAAAATAAAGAAATTCTCCCTCCGAAGGGGGCTTCAATACGGATTGTAAATCAACCGAAGAGGCCATTTTGTGTGATTACAAAATCACCGCGGCGCCTCGGGTCTTTGTTCTCACAATTTGGGCACAACGCAGCCCCTAAGTAATACAATATGACTCGTTACTTCTTTTTGTTGTGGATATTGTTTCCGCAACAACGCAGGACGAAATTTGTTGTCGTTTCCGGTTGCACGCCGGAAGTAAGAGTGACTTGACTTTTGTTGACTTTGAATCGGTGTTTGTGAACACGGATCGACAGTTTGGCTAACATTTTTTATTATTCTGTTTCGGTTTTTATAGATGTTGTTTTTTTTCTCACTATTCGAAAAACACAAACAGTTTTGGGAACAGCAAAATATTGTATTTCAGTGACGAGATGAGCGCCTCACACACTCTAAGCTCCCAAATTTGTCCACCATCATTCCAAGTTAGTCAGTCAATGATGCAAGAGCTCCGATTATCTGAAAGTTGCTTAATTCGTAGGCAATTTTCCTTAATTATTGAAAATTTACTCGATTAGTTCCGTCAAGTTTGGAATAATTTTAGATTGAATTATTATTGTTTTGCCCGAATATATGCATGCTACTAAATTAGTCAACTGATTTCTGAGAGACGCTAAATTCGTGTTATAATTAGAGAAAAGTAATAGGCTTCGCAATTTGATTACATTTGTGTTGCTAAATTAGTGTTCAAGTCGCTCAACTTTTACCAGAATTAAACTTATTGCCAGTTAATTAATCATTTTTTTTTAGTATGGTTTTAATTTTTTTTTAATTTTAAATTACCACCATTTTGGAATTGTTGAATTAATTTTACTGGATTCCAAACGAGTAAGTTATTACTATTAATAATTTAAAAAACATTAGACCTAGCAATATATTCTTAATTAATACACAGAGCGTTCCACGACAACGCTCGTAACCTTTTTCGCCAATTTAACCGGTGACCGTAATATTTACAAAAAATGTTATTGGACCAACTTTATTGGAATATTTCGCTCTTTTTCTACGAAGTAGTAAAAATTATCATAGGTCTTGCCATTCAGCTAGTATTACAGAAAATAACCAGCAACTACACTCTCAACTTAAATCTGAGCCCGCCATCTTGAAACAGAAGTTAACGCGAAAAAATCTTACACATACATGTTTTGTGTTTTATATGAAGTACTATCGTAAAAATTTAAAAATCGTTAAATGCGTTTGGTCGAAACTGCGTAAAATCGTATTTGTAAATCAAGGGCCGCCATCTTGAAACGGAAGTGAATGGGAAACAATCTTACATTTAGATCGTTCGGGATTTATAGAATTTTCCGTACCAAATTTTAAAACAATTTGGTCAATGCGTTTGGTCAAAACTGCGTAACAAACACACAAACAAGCTGAACGTTCGAGTTGAAAAAGAGACCTGGCTTCGCTTAACCAAAAATCTATTCTGTTTTGCCATGATTGAATCAAATGGACAAAAATAAAATACTTGAACCGTAACTTCATGTTTGTTACACTTGTATATGGTGTGTGTGTGTGTGTGTGTGTGTGTGTGTGTGTGTGTGTGTGTGTGTGTGTGTGTGTGTGTGTGTGTGTGTGTGTGTGTGTGTGTGTGTGTGTGTGTGTGTGTGTGTGTGTGTGTGTGTGTGTGTGTGTGTGTGTGTGTAGTGTGTGCGTGTGTGTGTGTGTGTGTGTGTGTGTGTGTCCTGTACATAGAGAGAGAAGTAAGAGCCAGCGTGCCTATCCTGTGGCTGTTAAAGTAAGAGTGATCTTAACGACATCATTCTTACCATGAACACAGAAAAATCAATAAATATTTATTTTTGTGTGCCATAATGACAGTTCCAATAGCTCAATTTTCATTCGACAATCACTAGGAAAGAGTACGTTTTTTCAAATGGTAAGAGATTATACGCATGAACAGGTCTTTTATATTCGGATGACACGATTGGATTCGGTTCCAGTTCCGAAATATTCCGATTCAGTTGCGAATACCGATTCTGCGCTGGTAATCCGATGTCGAATTAATACATAATCCGAATATTTATGTAATCCGATTCCAATCGTTCCGAAAATCCTAATCAGCCGAATGAAGTAACAGAGCTCCATTATTCCAGCACACTAGCGCTTCACGTAGGCTATTATTACAACTAATTCGGAACGCACCCAATCCGAACACAAATCTTGGAAAGTTGCGTGACATAACCGCGGCCTCTGGCATTTCATTTCTCACCTGTTGCGGGATCCGACGCTGCCTCTGTGATTTGAGCCGCCAGTGTAACAATGAGCGTGAAAGTGTGTCGGAATGCGGCTGTCGCTGGGCCGGGAGGCGTATTGTGTAAGTGTTTGTCAATGCGGTGATTTGGATGTGTTAAGTGGACAAGGCCCGACTATGTTAATATACACTGTACGCATGCCAAGGCCGAGTCATAATTAATTATAGGACGACTCTGTAATGTCAGATACTGGACAGCAATTAGCCTCTTTAATACATTTGAAATTCGGCAAACCTTTATGGAACAAGACACGAACGTAGATACGTCCCAGCTCCAGAGATAAATCAAATTACTATGCGAATTCTGCGACTCTTTCTGAAGCAGGACACGAATTGAGCATCTTTAGGGCTCTCAAAATTTTAAACAAATATAATGTAGAACTCTCTCCTAAAACTGCGACAGGTAAATAGAAAATAAGGGTCTATATTTTTTCTCGGAATAATGGTAAGAATTAGTAACTTTTAGATCCACATATAAAACAAAAGTAGACACACACACACACACACACACACACACACACACACACACATATATATATATATATATATATATATATATATATATATATATCACAAATGTCTTTATACACGTATAAAAACAAATATGTGCAATATATAAACTCAACGAACTGTAGGATCCTTTCATTTAAAATTTCGTATACTAACTTAAGTTGTGATTTTTTTATATTTGACAAAAAAAAATCCGATGAAAATATTTAAAGAAATCATCAATTTTTATTGTATTTGTCGGTAGTTTTCTTAATGTACCGAACATTTTGAAATCAGCTGAATGTGAAAAATTTTGTGCAATATTTCTACACCATTTCTTTAAGTACCGCTGCTCTACATTCTCGCTATAGAATATGAAGTAAAAAAAACCGGCAAAACACTGAGGATCCGTAAGTGACTTGTCAAGAATGGATCAGCTGATTTCCGTGCCGTCTGCACTGCTTTGGCGCGGACTAGACTGTGTCATTTACTCCGGACACCTCGTGCACGTAAAGTCCTACTATTTCAATACTTTTTTTGAAACTTGTTTGTTTCCTACTCTACGCACATTCTACCTACTCTTACGCACATCGCAAAATGTCAAGTAAAGTATAACAAATATTCTAAAGTTGTTGAATTTTTCAACATCACGCTTTTGTTGAGCTCCGTATGTACAAAAATATGTAAAATATTGAATAACCTTGAAAATTCTATATTTGTTTTAACCCAAACTAGATTTATAATTTTTCGAGATTTTTCTGTATTGGCATGTCGAAATTAGAAGAAAGGGGCAAATGAAAACTTGTATTTTTGGAGAATTGAGGTTCTATATACTTTCTTTAAGTGCAAAAACTGCACAATTTCGGAATCAGTAGATTATCTCTTCTAATTTCAAATGATAACCCAGACTAGGTAAGTTAAAAAAAGTAAATAAATACATGCGGCACTTGGGGTAGTGCCGACAGAAGTGAAAATTGGTAAGGTCATATTCATTAAGTAATTGGGCGAAGCCCTTCTTCCCAGCAATTTTGACAATACAAAAAACACATCTCCTCCGAAACTACTGAACCGATTTTCATGAAATTTGATATGCATCTCCAGCATAGTTCTGCGGATGTCGTGGCGCAAACCTTATCTAAATATTAATTTTTAATCAAAAGTTACTGAAGTTTTTCGGAAACGCCACGATTGCTTGCTGCAGTGTCTATTCTCTAGGCTTTACCTGCTCCACCTACTCTCTCTTAATGACTTTTTAACTGCAATAGTAGTATATCTGGGTGCTTATCTGGATTTCAGCCTGTAAATACAGGATGTAATTTACTGCAGTAGGCTATATTTGTTCGGAATGGACTTACATTGTTTACATATCAGTCGCTACTTGGATTGTTTACCAGTAACAGCATCTTTTCAAAAATCAGGAGTTTACTGTTCCAGGAAACAATTTCCATTAATGCTTGGGTACGCGGTCAGCATTCATCGATCTCAAGGAATTACATTGGATACGGCTGTAGTCAATTTAGGAGACAAAGAATTTTCAGTTGGTTTATCTTACGTTGCACTGTCTCTAGCTGGATTATTATTAAAACCAACATTTAATTTTAACAGACTCGAGAAAATTAATAAAAGCAAAGCAATGGCAGGAAGACGTGCAGAATTATCACGGCTTGAACAAATAGCAACACAATTTTAGTAGTAAAGAAATACAATAATTAATAATAAAATGTAATATTTGAAAGCAAAAATAAATACTATATATTCACTGTAAACTTTGTACTGAATTTGTCTTATTTCCACATTCCCAACATTGAGGGCTTCGCCCTTTTTATGCCTCAGGCATTCCTAGTTTAACAACACAAATTTAGAAAATACACATTTTTAAACTAACAAGAACAATAAACATAACCTCAATTGAAATTAAACTGAAGCAACAGCTGTTGTACGAAATCAGCTGTTTAGAAGTATCAACTTCAAGTCTACATATATACAAGAACAATTATATATGCTATGAGGTATGCGTTATGGAATCAAGCGTGATACGAAGGTAAATGTTTATACCCATGTTTAGTAAACCGCGACCACAAAAGTTTTCGCTTCAAAATTTGCTCAAAATTTTTACCCCTTCAAAACCCTATTTAAAGTTTGATTGTTCCTGAGTTCAAAGACAATTTTCACCAAATTCTGCAGTGATCCGTCAGTTCGCTTTACCGAAGACAGACAGACACGCATGTAAATTTATAAAAACAGTAGATTAACATGTATTATGTCCACATAATTAATTTTAACAAAATCGTTTCCACACTATTCGATCACTCAATCTTTGGTTTCAACACGCGTGCAGCATGGGAATTAAATTTTAAAATTAATTACCGAGCTTCAAATCGGAATTTCGACGACAGTGCCATAAATCATCCGCAGATATGTTAAGAGGCGTCCCTAATCGTGGGTTCGCGGCGGTGATGTAATCTAATGATTGTAAAGGCCGTGGTTACGTCACGCGGCGAGAAGAAGAATGCCAACACTCTAGGAGGCTGTGAAGTGTGGAGGAATAAACTATTCATAATATTGGTGATTTGTTGGATTACGTCACTGGCTGTTTTGTAATAGCCGATGTTTTATAATGCAGTACTTGCGGATGTGTTTACTTACAACAGCTTTCTGTTTACGAAAACAGTTTTTAGGCAACCGTGTTGAAAATGGTCTTTTAATTAAAATAGTGTGCGCTGATTTTAATAATGATTTCAAAAATTGAATATTTTAGATTTTCGCAATGCACAATTTTTTTGATTTCGACAGAGAAGATTGTTTTTAGATTTTAAGTCACAGTATTGTCTTTGGTCAGAAAACAAAGGAATACAGATCTTTAAAAAATGAACGAATATTACAGTAAACAAAATCTGAAATGGGGAGAACGGGCAGCGGGTAATGGACCTGTTTACTATGTATGTTACTGTTCACTCGATTTCTTCGGGACACGATATGAAGGGGAGGTAAAGGGTACGGTTATTGGTAGGGTGGACGCTCGGTGCATTCAAAGGGAGGAAATTTGGCAGATTGTTGTCTATAGATGTGATCGGTAAACTGAACAGTTAATGGAAGAGGGGCTGGTAGAGAGAGCTGATATTTGGAGTGAGATGTCTAGTACACATTATTATTAATAATAAGACACGCAACCGTCTCGCTGGCGTAATAAAAGTGAATTTACAAAAAAAGTAACAATATCATATAGCCAAAACTATTTTAAAGTTTTTTTATTTGATTTTGCCTTCGTAATAAGCGTTAAGATCTACATAAATTAGCATTTTAGACAAAGACTGGAGTAGGAAGTTTTTACTGTGTCCAAATTTATACAATACAATAATAAAAATTTATATATATATATATATATATATATATATATATATATCATTCATTAGAATATGCCTCCATGTCCGTAATCCTTAGATATTGCCTCCACATTCACAGCCTTATATCTCAGCTAATTGTAAAGATATATGTGTCATCCCATTTGAGTATATGTTCAAAATAACAGATTCAAGACATTTATTCCAATATGCTCTAATGTATAATACAATTTTTTGTTATGTAATTAATCAAATATTGCCTCCCGGTGGCAAGATGTAAGGTTAGCATAAAACATTTGTTTGTCAAACATAGATTGTTGCCTCCGGATGTCGTTAAATATAATTGATGTCTAACTTTGCAGATATATACCACTAGACCTTGCCTCCAGTCTAAACCTTTTACCAAACTGAACACTACTGAAGTCCTGTATATGTATATAGTTGAGGTTATGTTTTATGTTTCTAAAGTTTTATCACCTACAAATATACCGAAACTGTAAAGTTCTATTTCTCTACACATAAAACCAATTAAATTGTTCTTTCTTTGAGATTTATTGTTGTATTCATTAGATATGGCGAAACTTGTGGCTCTTGTACTTTTCATAATTTTGGTTTGACAGTTCAAACAGGTTAGAGTTGTAGTTGATATTACAAAACCTACCTTTTCTTTCACTTCTACTTTTATATAAAAGTAATACATATACATATGTATTAAATCACTAATTTGACTGTAGATCTAAGTTTTGCCTAAAGTTTATTTTCAGGCATGCCACTTTTTTAGGCTACTTAAATTTTGTACTTTAGAGGGAAGTACTGTACTTCCAAAACAATAAAATGTTTTTCATTAGGTCTTGGGAATTGATTTTTAATAAACTGATTTGCATAATAATAATACAAAAAATATGATTAAAATATTTTGGGCCAAATTTTAGTTCTGTAAGCTATTTAGCTATAAAATCACAATATAGCCTATTGTGATTAGCCTACATAGCCAAATACATACAGGTGCTATATATAAAAGGTACAAATATACATTAAAAATTTTTTAATGTCTTTGGTAATACAAATTTAAACAACTAAGTTCAAGTTTTATCATAAGCTAAGTATGAGAAAAATTTAACGGACAAGTATTAAATATTGATTTCGATTTGCTCATCAAGTTTTTAATCTAAGTACCAAAATATCACCTCAAGTGTTTTTTATATAGAATTTTGATGTTGTGCTAATAAAAAAAATAAAACCAACAAACATAGGAAAGAAATATTGCTGTCTTTTTGTTTTCGATGTCATTTAACCTTGGTGCGATAAGCAGTACAACTCATAATAGCCTGCTCGAAAAAGTTACACGAGGTCATGATTCCCTTGGAAAATGGTTAAAAGAGTAATGAACAACAAAGAAGAAGCAGAAATATTATAGTCTAGCACCATTTCGATATGAAATCTAATCTAACCTAACAGCTGCAGTATGCCGTTTTGGATTAGCATAACCCATAAAAAAATTATAATATGCCTGCCTTGATATAATTTTTTTATATCACAAATTATTTACTGTAGCAATAAACATGCTGTCTAGTGACCACTATTGCTACTTAAACTTATTTAATATATATATTTACGCAAGCTACTTTGTTCGAAAAATGCCAGAAAGGTTGGTGTGTTAGTATATTACAATTACCACCTAGGTTAACATCTGTAGGGTGCTGTGAATGGTTTCATGACTATAATTTGTAACATGGTATGGTAAAAATATATATAATCAATAACGTACCTGGAATTGATACAAGGTTTTTATCACTTACTGTTGCTTTTAATGAAGTACCTAAGATAGTGTGATTGTAACCAGAACAAAAGCAGTGTTAAGTACTTATGAATAAGTGTGTACTATTGTTATTACATCCTCAAAACAGAATAACATGTGAAAGTGCAATACTGTCATAAGTCGTAAATGTCTTCCACCCTGTAAACAAAAAACAAGTGCAGAAAATGCACCTTGCAGGTGGTTAATGGTGCAGTACAATTCAATGGGAAAACTCCACTTTTGCAGGAGATAGTAATCTTAAATGATTTTAAACTGCCTAGTTTTCATAGACTGTGTTCTCATAAAACCCAAGTATTGATAATTCAAAGTAAATATGACGATAGAATAGTAAATAACCACATATAACAGAAATTTTATTTATTTTTAATTAGATTAGAAATCTTATTTTTAATGTCAAATGTCCTGACGTGTATGGGTACAGGAGCGAAAATTTAAAACCTTGATACTTCATAATAAAGCAAACTAAAAAGAATAATCTACTACTAATGGAGACTTTTGAAGTAGGCCTACTGGTATATCTGCAGCTGCAATCCCTGTTAACCTAAGCTATATCTAAGGTTTAAATGTAATTAAAAGGTTTGCAAATAAAGTTTTTTACAAAAAAACTGCCACTAAATTTCATAGTATTCACTTACTGATACTTTAAATAATTCTATAGTATTTGGTTAATATAAAATAAATGGTTCACCACCAATTTTTTATCCTAAAATGCTAAATTCATGTATATTTAAATAAATATTTAGGCTTACATTTAAGTATATGTTTTAAAGCATATCAATAAAAATCCTTAACAATTTTTTGCCCGATTGAAGAAATAATCAAACAATTGAAAAACCTGAACTATGGGGATGTGTGAAGCTTACTAACCTTATTTTATTGCCCACTGTGATCATATTTGGAGTTCATACCAGTTTACTGACTACAGACTACTTTCAAGAGTCTGGGTCAGTTTATTATTAAAAAGTTCACATAATAAATTGTTCATGCATGCAATGTAAATGATAATATAACGTCTTAATGTATGAAGTTCATTAAAAATTGCATAAAATCATAAATTAAAAAAATGTACCACATGTTTATATTACTTAATTTTGTTATACAATATGAAATACAACAAAAATGTAGTATAATCATCATACATATGTGTGATTTTTGATGATATATGTATGATCAATATGTATGAGGTATCATGATATGTGGTGATCCATTATAAATACCTAATTTTTAAGCATTATTTTCATCAGACAAAACTGTACATAAGTATTTTACCAAGGTGAAGGGATCTGGTAAGGTTAGAGTGTGTCATACAATTATAAAATCAACATGTGTCGCTGCTAGCCCAATACGAATGGATGAAAGTGGGCATAAATGGGTTTAATAAATATTGTGTAAGATATATTAGGTTACTTTATTTTACATTATTTATAGTTTTTTCTAAATTTATTTCTTTTAGCCATAAAACTTAAAGATTGAAGCACTGTAATACCCAGTTTATTAGCTATTTCTTGCTTTTACCAGTTTTTAAAACCAAAAAATTTTAGAAATGCAAAACAAAAATGAAAATATTACTTCTTTATAATTATAAAATAAGCTTTTCTGTAGAAAAAAATACTTCAAACTTTTTGTTAAAAATGTTTCTAAGATATGTTAAGAAGACTAATGTTTAGGCCTGTTAGGTTTTTTTTTTTAGTGTAGGCTATGGCTGGATGTTGGTATAATTATGAATGTAAAAGCACAAGGAAAATCATCTTTCTTAAGAATAGCCCATACGGTTTATTTGTAACATACAATCAGTATTTATATATATCATTCATATAATCAATCAGTAGAATATTTTATATATCATTTTAGCACAATCAATAGACGTTCAGGAGTTTCTTCTGTTATAAGCTTCCAGTATTTGCATGTTGTCCATGACAAACCAATTTCTCAATGACTGAAGACTGATCCTAGAACAAAATATATATTATAACTATACAAAGCTATTACCTCTAATTTTAATTACGAACTTAAAATAGTTACACTTTGCAGTAGTATATAGACTGATAACTATTTGTACTTTTGTATCAAACTGATAGCTAATGTTCTATTTTTATAATAAAACTGCTGATCAAATAAATTAGTAATGCTAAAATTTTTTCTCAACAATATAAATATTCACCTCAATTTCAAGCAACAAAATATATAACTTTAAAACTATAAAATAGGAGAACAGCACTACATTTAATGCAGATTTCAAAATATATACAAGAGGCTATAAGTTTTTTCTTGATTTAACTTAAAACACACATACGCTTAACACTTTACTACAAGTTTTACCTAGAGTGAAATCTGATTAACTGTGTAAGTATAAAAATTATTAAACTTGATATTATTTAAGGCTGAGGTGAACAAAGTTGTACTTACTGAGTTGTTTATTCTTTTCACTGATGAAATAGGCACATATTCGATTTGATAAAATCAAAATGTTCAAATCCAAATATCTTTGGCTAGGTGATGATTACTGTAATTTAAAACTTGTAGTTGAAAGGTTTCTCAAGTTTAACCTGCAACACATATATTTCTCTTAAAAAAATAACTCGCTGAAAAATATATTTTCTATATAGCCTAGCCTAATATCATGATAGTCCATCAAATGATAATTTATACAAATGCCTTGACATTTTTTGAAAAAAACTTTTATTACAATCACATGGTCATAATTTCATGAAGGCAAATTTTGTGTGGTCTTTCATTTACCAATTGTAATTTTTGATTAGGCTACCTACAGCAATAAACTAAAAGGCAACATGTAAACAAACATTATTAATTATTGTAGGACGTGTATATGTATATGTAACAAAAATTAATATACATTTTCTTAATGCTAGTTACTTGTGAACTATATCAAGTGGTATTCTCCTTGTGGAATTATAAAATATACTGGAAAACTGGTTTACAATATTCCGAACCTGTTAAGGAATACAATAATCCTCAATTAATTAACAAGCAAACAATCCAATAAACAAGAGATGGTAAAACTGAGTTATTGGGACCAATATTAATTTATCAAAAATATAAAAATAAAGAAACAAGTAGAATTTACAAAAAAGTGAATTTACAATAAAAGTTACCAACATAACCTCAAAATGACTACTGTTCGAAAGTAGGTAACATGCTTTTAATGGTAAAACCGATTAATGTTTCATAATAACGATAAGTGTATTTTCATAATTAAAAGAAAACATATTTTTTTTTTTTAAAAAGAACTTGATAACCTAACTCTACTTAGCTGTTGCTTAACCTAACTTGACTCACTTTTGGGTGTTTAATGAAACGCATGTTATTACTAATCAAAAGAATATAATTTTTTTCTTAAAAAAGAACTTGGTAACCTAACTCAGCTTAGCTGTTGGGTGTTAACTCATTTATTACGTATATAACTTATATTCCTTAAACATACTAATCTTTGTTGTTAGTAGTATCACAGCATATAGTAAAAATGGACGTCGGAATATAGATTTGTAACAAATCACTAAAAATCATAATTTATCATAATAAAGTTAATCTTCCATGGGTTAATATCTCTCAACGAAATGACAGAGCATATAATAAAAGCAAAAAAATAGTAAAATCACAATTTTTGCAAAAGTTCTGAAAAGTCAGACATACTCGAGAGCCAATTACAATCCAAACTGTTAAAATTATAGTGTATTTTCATAATTAAAAGAATACATATTTTTTTTTAAAAAAAAGAACTTGATAACCTAACTCGACTTAGCTGTTGCGTGTTTAACCTAACTTGACTCACTGTTGGGTGTTTAATGAAACGCATGTTATTACTAATCAAAAGAATATAATTTTTTTCTTAAAAAAAGAACTTGGTAACCTAACTCAACTTAGCTGTTGGGTGTTAACTCATTTATTACATATATAACTTATATTCCTTAAACGTACTAATCTTTGTTGTTAGTAGTATCATAGCATACAGTAAAAATGGACGTCAGAATATAGATTTGTAACAAATTACTAAAAGTCATAATTTATCATAATAAAGTTAATCTTCCATGGGTTAATATCTCTCAACGAAATGACAAAGCATATAATAAAAGGAAAAAAAATAGTAAAATCATAATTTTTGCAAAAGTTCCGAAAAGTCAGACATACCCGAGAGGTAATTACAATCCAAACTGTTAAATTTTTATATTAATGTACACATTTTACTTATACGTATTGTAACCTATATAATAGATTTATTATTAGCCTAGAAAATGTCAAAACAAAACTAAATCAAAATATAGTGTTGTTACAAACTTTGATTTTATACTGAATTTGTAGAAGTCATTAAAGTTTATCTAGTTCTTTATGAAAGAAGGACATAATTTCGTAAGCCTGGGATTAGTTTATTCATTAGCAATTTTAAACCATATTAACTTTTTATAAATTTGTATTTAATACTTATCCCTCAGCTGACTTTTGAATGTTCTTTTGCCAAAACAATTTTAATTAAATGTATAGGCCTATATGTAAAAATCCAAAATGTCATTTTGCGCAAATGAATGAAAGACAAAAAAATGAACCTAACTAGTCTAATATGGGTTTGTGTGAAATATAGATTTGAAATTAAAAATAGTTAGGCCTAATATAATAAGTAATCATCATTTTATATAAAAACTATATTTTGTTTTAAAATTGACTGCCTTTAGCTTATATTGAACAATAACATGCTGGTAGCAACATTAAATTATTCTTGTGAATTCTACAAATATTGCTATATTTTAGACTTAAAAACAACTGTAACTTCACAATTAGTTAGAACCTATCATCTTGTTACTTCAAAATTTGCATTGAATTAATTACTGACTAATTTGCAAAGTAAATCCTCCATGCTCAATGTAATGTAAAATGTAATAATAATGTCGCAAAATTTTTCTGTTAAAAATTATATAAAATCGTTACTTAATAAATGTTGTGTGGGTTAATATTAGGCCTACTTAATTTTTATAAAAATATTGTAATTATATTACACCTGAGGCATATTAAATACACAAATAACTTATCTTTTCTCCATCATATAAATAAGAGAAGAAAGTATGTTATGTCCTTACAGAGCTTAATATAGTTTATAAGTTGTAACTGTTAGCTTTAGGAATATTTTATACTTTTCTGTAAATATATTCTCATTTTCACATAAAAACCTACTTTAGACTAACCTCACCCCATTACAGTAGTAGGTATAAGAAAAAAAATATATTTAGACTATAATGCTTAGTTGTAAGTTTTCTTTGGTCTGTAAGTAGACATAGACATATTATTTAGATATTTGCAAAATATTACTAGATCTACCAATGTTACAACCAAGTAGCCTACTTTAATATTAAAAATAAACTGATATCTTAGTGATATGTAAAAATTTATTACTAATACATTAGTTTCAGTTTACTATTATTAATATATATATATTATTATTATATAATATATAAAAGTGATTGTTGGTCCTCCAACTATTTGTCATGTACAATAATTGTTAATATTCTAAGTTATAAATAATGTGAAATCTTAAAATTATAGTAACACACTCATGGGTTTACTAACCTTCTTCCAGTCCTGTTTTCTTCAATCCAACAGAATTTTGGTCCGTAACAATATTTTGTCAATATATTTCAAAACTTGTATTTGTTTCTACATCTCAATTCTTCATTGAACTACTTTTTGTAATAGAAAAATCCAGACACAAATGAACAAAATACATTATGGTTATCAACATTGGCATAACCTCAACCTAGGAAAAAGCAGTTCACTTTGCATTTTTCACAGGAAAAATTGAATTTGAAGACGCATTCATATACAATAAAGTATCGTATTAATATGTCACTCAGCTCGCATTTCAACATATTAGAAACGTTTCAACACAGTACTTAATATTTCATATTTTTTAAAAATCTGCAATGAATCTAATATACTTCTTCCAGTCTTGTTTTCTCCAATCCAACAGAATTTTTGTTCGTAACAATATATTTCAAAACTTGTATTTGTTTTTACATCTCAACTCTTCCTTAAACTACGTTTTCTAATAGAAAAATCCAGACACAAATGAACAAAATACATTATGGATATCAACACTGACATAACCTCAACCTAGGAAAAAGCAGTTTACTTCGCATTTTTCACTCGAAAAATTGAAATTTAAGACGCATTCATATACAATAAAGTATCGTATTAATAATATCACTCAGCTCGCACTTACAATACATTAGAAACTTTTCAACACAGTACTTAATATTTCATATTTTTTTAAAGTTTGCAATGAATCTAATGCATTCCAACATGACCGCTTATAAGACAACACACAGTTTTCTAAACCCAAATATTCCAGTGTTTTGTGAACCTGATTTCTTGCCTCCGTGGAGGTCAAAACTCGAAGCGGAGGCAAATTCTCGCTCTGGAGGCATATCCTAATAAATGACATGTATAAAGAGGCAAATCTATATATATATATATATATATATATATAAAACGACTGAGGCTTAGTATTTTTGTGTAAAGAGAAAAACATCTTTTTTTGTTCCCAGTGTTGTGAATTAATTTTTAAAAGGCAATTCCTACCCCCTAACGGCATAGGTCGTGTGTGTGTGTGTGTGTGTGTGTGTGTGTGTGTGTGTGTGTGTGTGTGTGTGTGTGTGTGTGTGTGTGTGTGTGTGTGTGTGTGTGTGTATGTATATATATATATATATATATATATATATATATATATATATATATATATATATATATAGAGAGAGAGAGAGAGAGAGAGAGAAGTAAAAAAAAAATATTTTTTCTTTTTATAAAGTTTAATACCTTAAACATTATAGCCTAAACACTATAATCCATCAGCAACGTTATATTTTTTTTTTAAATGAAACAATAATTCCATTCACTCACTAAACCAGATCTGTACTGACACGCATGTCTACATTAATGAAGCCCAGTCTTTCCCATTCCTTCCCAGCAAGTCATCTTCTCAACTTGGTCAATACGGGACACCCGCAAGGAAATGGAGCAGACCTTCTATTTTGTCTGAATACTTACACAGGGAATATTGTAAATCAGTCCTTTCAAACGGTCTGAAATAGTTTCAATAACCACCTGCATTTCTCCAACGCCAGAATACCAAAATAGATCTTACAATGGAATCGTAAAGGAAGAAGGAAGCAAGGTGGACCTAGAAAGAGCTGGCAAAGTGGTGACGAAGAACTGAAAGGAAGAGGACTAGAAGAAGATCTCTGAAATGATAGGGAGGAATGGCGTTTCGGAATCGGATGGCGTAGACCGATTGATGATGATGATTTCTCCAATGACATGTCAGCATGCAGATAATTTTAGTCACTGCATCTAATTACTCTGCATAGTTCACTTCCTGACCAGTTCTCGATATTTTTACGATATTACTTTCACTCGCTCTTCAACTCCAACACTTTCATAAAAATATGCTCAAAAATCCTCAAATCTTCTGGGATAGCCATCCTCAAACTGAATTCATTCATTAAATTCCTCACTTCTTTCAGCCAGTATATGTTTTCTAAATGCAGTAAGTTAATAATTTTTTCAGTATTATTTCGTCTGATCTTCTTAAGATCATAATTATATAATTTAAGCACAGAACCAACGTATGCAAGAAAGCACAGGTTTTACGCTGTTTTCTGTCATTAGGAAAGCAGTGAATGTATTTCGTGGCAATCCAAAAGGATCTTGAAAAAATATATAAGTACGCTCTCTACTTCTTTATACCTCCTGCTGCCCCAGACCTGCGCACCACATCACAAGTTAGATCTGATAACCGCATCAGTAGACCCTGATTGGCCGAAAAATATAAAAAGTTATTTTCCAGCATCTGGTTCCATACTGAATTTAAACTCACTTTGGCCTTCTCGCAGTTTTCTTTCAGAAGTTTTTTAACTAATGCTGTGGAGTTAGTTTAATTCCTATATACGAGTAGTAATATTCTTTGACTACATTTACTGGCTGACTTTTGTAAAGCCACTTTCCAGTCTTGGCAATTACCTCGCTATTTACAAACACCATAATCGCGGATTTGTTCAAGTTAATCAGAATTTTAAATGTCCAATGTAATTCAAAAATTAAAAATTTCAAATTGGAGACTGTGAAGGTCATGTCAGATTTTCAAAAAGTTAAGACACAAAATTACGACGCTACTTTTGTGAACACGTGATTGACACAGCTGAATGCCGCGATTATCTTCGTTATTATTTTTACTGTAAAGCTAAGGAAGTGGATAGTTTAATTTGGCGAGTGTGAAAGTACGATAATTTTTGAGCCAGTGAGCCGGTAAGCACAGTGTTACCTACAGTAAACGCCATTTTATTTACAGTGAAGACCTCTGGGTCACGCGATAAGAAAGGACCGGACCGGAAGTGACAGTGATTACGCAACAGTAACCTTGCACTTCCGGTACAGTGAAAGTACAAGCAGACAGTGTGACTATTACTGCCTTCCTTATTACTTAACTGAATTCACGAAATTAACAAGCCCGTGGATCCCAATGGCTGTGAAATGTAACGGTGCACGTTGCTTTCAAATCTTTTACTTTCCAAATATGTCTATAATAATAAATAAATAAATATATACAGTATTTTTATTATTGTATAGGGCTCGGTGGTCGATGTGGTAAAGCACCGGGCAGTTTATTGCGTCTCTGCACTGTGCAAATCCAGATTTTTAATCGTCCGTTGCTTTATTCTTACCGTTAACGTTTACACACACACACACACACACACACACACATATATATATATATATATATATATATATATATATATATATATATATATATATATATACGAGGGTTGATCAAATATAAACGAGACTGATTTTTTAAAAAATTTATTGCTTACTTACAAATTATTCTTGATACAACTTATTTTTCTACATAGTCTCCCGCACGAGTAACACATTTTTCCCACCGGATTGGAAGTTTTTAATTCCATCTTCGTAAAAGTTCTCGGGCGTTCATTGAGCCATTGGAGCACGAAGGTCTCCACCGCAGAATCGTCTTCGAAACGCTGGCCTCCAAGCGCCTCTTTGAGTGGCCCAAACAGGTGATAGTCGCAGGGTGATAAGTCTGGACTGTATGGGGGATGTTCCATTGGTTCCCAGCCAATTTGATCGAGTTTAAGCCTCGTAGCGTTCGCCGAATGTGGTCGGGCATTATCGTGAAGAAGAATGACGTTTCTCGCCGGTTTAGATATCCTTTTCCTACGAAAAGACTGTTTTGCGGCCTCTAAAACATCGCAATAATATTGTGCATTTATTGTGCGTCGTTGATGGAGGAAATCGACGTGAAAGGCGCCTTGATTGTCGAAAAATACAGTGGCCATTACCTTCCCGGCCGACGATCGTGATTTGGCCTTCAGGTTTTCTACTGCTTCCCGTCCTTCGGCGAATTCCTTGTGCCAAGCAAAAACGCGAGCTCTTGACAGGGTCCTGTCCCCGTATTGAGCCGTCAATCTACGAAAGATTTCAGTCGGATTGACCCCTCCTTGGCCAAAAACTTAATAATAATTCTCTGCTCCACGGAAACGTGCACTTCACTCTCACTCATTGTATAGTTTTATACTGAAGGGTCCGAACGGAAATGTTGCCCGTCTACGCCCGTCCTAAACCTCCCAGGCTACCTGAAACCCCACCCTTTAGAGTTCAATGTCCAACGGAAAAGTTTTTAGAAAGTCAGTCTCGTTTATATTTGATCAACCCTCGTATATATATATATATATATATATATATATATATATATATATATATATATGCCAAAGTCACTCACTGACTGGCTAAATTGTTCACTGTATCTCAAAAACGACAAGGCTTACGAAGTTGAAATTTCGCATGGTGGTTCTTCTTATTGTAAACGTAAGGCTCGTTTTTTTTGAAAAAAGTATTTTAAATACTTTAAAAATGACTTCTTTCTAGAACATTGAAATCTCGCGTATTTTTGTAGTATTTATAGTACTTCCAAGAGAATACAGCTTAACGCGTTTCAATGAAACGTTTTTGGTTTAAGCAATGCCAAACTGCCACACGTCTGTTTGAAACAAAATTGCACCACTCAAAATGTCTGATTTATTTGTCTGATATAAATGGTGTATTGTCCTCTTTTCGCTGTGACACGGCTTGACAGCCTTCAAAAAAGATCTTTGTTTTTATTAAATTCAATTGTTATCAAAGTTTAGACTGCCTTAAACTGTCATACATTCATTTTAAAATGTTCAAAATGTTTGATTTATTTCAGAATGTGGTATTTTCGTGAGCTTCATGCTAAATGAGTTATATACTATTTACATTATAGTTGTTTTCACTCCATGCATTGGAACAACCAAATGTGATGTTAAACAATTTTATATCTGGGCCTTACCTGAATGTCTGTTTATTACGTTTGCCACTCTTGTCGCTGTCCACTAAAAAACTATTCAATGAAAACAGATGTATTTGTTAAAGGTTAAGTACCAAATTATTAGTAGCTTTTAGGCTACCTAAAACTTCCTTTCACTTGTGTAAAACAAAATAGCGGGCACACAAAATGCCTAATTTATTTTTAAAAAAATGGTACTTCTAAGAGCTCTTGCGGCCAAACAGGTTGACCAACCGTTAATTCTACTGCGTGATTTGTTACCTTAAAATGTTAGTTGTATGGTTACAGTATTTTAATATTGGGGGGGGGGTAATTAGGGTTTAATAGTTTGCCTTAAAAATACTGTATTCCACAATAACAATTTTTAATTACAAAAAGCTTTTCTCCCAAACATACGAACTTACTGTAGTTTATAGTCAAACAAAATGATTGTCAGTTTTAAAATTAATCAGCTGTAATTTTTACAACACGGTTACACAGCTGTTCAAGTATACAGGGTGTGCAGAAATCAAGGCGATCGTGAAAACGTTATCGTTACACGCAACTGTCTCGCTGAAGTAATCGAAGCGATTTTCTAAAAAGTAACAATATTCAGAAAATATTTTATATTTCAGTTAAATTTATTTTCGCAATTTCAATGGAATTTGAAAAATTCAAAAATACGTAAATTCAAATTATCCCTGAAAACGTAAATACAAATTTATGCAGCTTTTAAGGTCAATTACAATGCGGAAATCAAATTTTCGGAAACATTTTGAACTATTGTATTTCCTTACAGAAAGAATGAAAGAAAGAAAGGAAGGAAGGAAGGAAGGAAGGAAGGAGAGAGAGAGAGAGAGAGAGAGAGAGAGAGAGAGAGAGAGAGAGAGACCGTATGCACGCGTACGAGAACACATATCAATATTTTGAAATAAAAATTTTAACAATCTCTCGAAACGAAGTCTAGAGGTCAGGATCAGTGCACATCTAAAGGTCCCGCTAAAAATATATATTTATGCTTCCTGTTGTAAATTCAAAGAAAATTTCCATTTTAAATTTGGGCTAAAAAAAACGCCGAACATCTGTTCGCGTGCCTCGGATGATGTCAGCATGAATATGCATAAGGGAACAATCCGACAATTACCATATTTTACATTGTAAGGTTGGCATCCCTGCACATTTTGCAAGTGGGCTTACGTCCTGAGTTATGCTATGTAGGCACAACACGACGAGGCCGGTGTATGGTTTGTACGATAATTATGGAAAAATATGTTAAGTATGAAAGTTGTTTTGCAAATTCATTTCGAAAGCAAAAATAAAATGGTTTTTCATGGGATTTTTGTTTTAGAACAATAATAATCGTCTGTCTCGCTGACGTGATGGAAGCGAGTTTCCGAAAAGTAATAATATTTTTATCTTAAACTTTTTTGAAAATGTGTTTTCACAATCATGCATTTAATTAGGGTTTAAATCTGCGTAAATTACTTTAAATGTTTAAAATTACCGCCGGTAAAGTAGTTTTCGTTCCTCAATGGAATTTGGAAACACAAATTGCCAATTTATGAAAATATATAACGTAGAATACGATGATATATCATATTTAAGAATCATGTATAATAAACATATGATTAATATTTTATGATTTAAAATATCAGGTAATTTGAAAAAGTTAAAAAGGATGTTTTAGGCTCAAATTTTCAAGGATTTAATAATGTTAATTATGAAGATGAAATCATATTTTCAAATGATTTGAAGATAAAGAACACACACAGAATATTAAAATAGGTAGGGTATAGCTTGCAACCATTGTACGTTTTGTTGCAAATCAACTCCTTGGAAAAAAATGGTATTAGATTCAAGAAGTTTACCCAACAGAATCAGTCATATAAAATACCAAACCTATGTAAAAATATTAAAATAAACCTGACGGCGGTCAGGTTTCACTTCAGTAGTTTCAATGTGATTTGAAACTTTAAAAAATAATTCAAGCATTTTTTTATTGTAGCTTACGATAGTAAAATTAACTTTTTTTTAAAAAATCTAACAAAAAATTTAAAATTTTTCTACGGTCAGGGTTTGTTTTGGAATTTTTATTTTTTTAAATACAGCAATCGTCAAACTGAGCGACCAAAGTAAAAACTTAAAGAATTAAAGTAATTAATATTCATTGCGAGGATCAATTATGTTACAAATATATTATATATTTGTATTTATTATATTATATATTTTCTGATATTAAACAAAAATTGACACTAATCTATATCAAGTAGAAATATAAAACATTAATCTTGTACAATATACTGAACGTTTAATGCTCTAATAAGTAATCGTGATTACTGGGCTGGGCATGTAATATAACGGCGTTCATTATTAATTTGAATATATATTAACGAACTTATTTATAAAAGGTCTGTAAATGCTTTAGACAATTTCGTGTTAGATAGATTCATAGGTACTTATTGGTATTGGTAGGTCAATAAGGTATGTAGTATAATAGCGTTAGATATAATTTAAATATTTGTCTTTAAATTATTTATATGCATAATTTTGAACAAATAAATATTAAATATAAGAAATAGTTACTAAGCAACGGGTTTTACTCACCTTACTTTCACAAGCAAAAATTATATCCCTGTGCAAATATATATAATCGGCTCACTGGTAGACTTAAATTCATTTCAAGAATGCCAATAATTAATTTTACGACGTTTTTCTACATGTTATTTACTAAATTTATCCACACGCAAAAAAGAGTTTGGACCGCCTAAAGAAGTGGGCTTCCTCACTTCATAAACTTACGCTTGAGTGTTTGTCAGCGAGACAGTTGCGTGTTCCGATTGTTATTACGCGTCCATTAAATTTACAACAGAAGATAAACTCCCGTGCATTGAAACTGTATAAAAATTACTTTTGCATGGTTTAATTTAAAACTTTCATAAAGTGTTTTTATATGTCTACTAAATAAAGAGGAAAAATGAGGGTTGGCAAGGGGTGAGAAGCATTCTACTGTACTTTAAAGCGCTCGTCCTATCCACTTCCATCCCCTTTGTTTTCAACCCTTGTCGCTGAAATTGTATTCAAATCAAGTTTATTAAAATGTTTTTGTTAAACGTCCACAGACGGTACTAATATTAAAATGCTACTTATAAAAATATTAGTTAAATCAATTGTTATTATTTTTGAACAGGTGAAACATTTCCGTCTGTCCTTCAAATGATCTGCTACAAAAACAATATTAGTACATACGTAATCACGTACAAAGTGAATAAACGTTTGGTGACAGTGAACAAAACTAATTAGTGAATTTCCATTGGAAAATGAGCCATTATGGTAAGACCCAGACCCGGGACTTTGAAATGTCATGACTTTTAGATCACTTTCTCAGGGGGTGGTTAAAAGTTTATATGCATAAACACGAATGATCGAAATATTGATTTGATCTGATTCTGAAAATTACTATGTTTAAAAACCGTAACCTAGGTAACGAGAAATAATACGTTTTGAAGATTTTTTTTTTTGTGTGTTTCCCGTCCGACTATTGTGCACACTTGGGCTAATGCAGACGATGGGATGATTTATAGCGTATGAAAATGCCAAGCCCTGGCCGGGAATCGAAAAAGTGTGATTGGGAAGCAGTCAGCTTCAAAACCGAACTAGTCAGAGTAGAAGCTACGTGGAACGGAGCCTAGCGACGCCGCTTCACTCCGCTCAGCTCCGTTAAGCTTTCAAGGGCCAAACTTACATTAAAAACAATATGTTAGGTTTTGAATGCGTGTTCCAATAAAGTGTTTTAGGTCGGGTTCCATTAAATGCGGAACGAAGCTGCGCTGAATGAAGAACGGCAACCGGAAACGGACTTCAGTTAGTTTCTAGAATGCATTTGTATATTTTAATTAACTATACAAATATATTTAAGTCTACTGTAACTGATTCTAGGAAATTACTATATTTAAAAACCGTAACCTAGGCAACGGTATCCTAGGTAACAAGAAATAATAAGCTTGAATGAATGGTCGGTGTAGTGTAGTGCTCCGGGAAGAGGAGCAGCTTCAAAACCGAACCTTGGCAGAGTAGAAGCTACGGCCAGCGATGCTGCTTCACTCCTTTCAGTTTCGTTACGCTTTCAGTGGCTAAAAGAGCCCGTTCCTTCAGCGCAACTCCGCTCTTCAATTGGTTGACCGACCGGTCTTACTTGGTTGTTTGTGTATATACGTAGATAGAAAGACTGAGCCAATATCGATGAGACAGATTATAATGAATTTAGTTATGCGTTTCCTTATATCTCGATACAACTTCTTATTTTAAAATTTGAAGCCTTTTTTTCTCTTGAACGTATTAAATTTGTGTGTTCAAAAATGAGGTCAAAAAGGACTCATTAAGCGAAACATTTAAATTTTGAAATCTTGGAACATATTCTACACATTTTTTAAAAATTCGATTTTACCTTTCTAATCAGCGTTAAAATCTGTTTAAATTGTGAATTTATTACTAATGCAGATTTTAACGTTGGTTATTGTGGTGAATTTATATCTTTAAAAACTGTAAGATAATTTTTTTTTTTTTGTGTTTAACGTCCGACTATTGTGCACTCTTGGGCTAATGCAGACGATGGGATGATTTATAGCGTATGAAAATGCCAAGACCTGACCGGGAATCGGACCCGGGTCCTCGGGGTGAAACGCTATCAACTAGGCCACCGTGGCGGCTTCTGTAAGATAAAAATATAATATTTAATGGAAATCATAAATATTTTGAATTGCGTTACTTTAAAAGTAGTACGAGGGAGATGTCGTATTTATTATTGTTTTTTAATTTTTTAATTTTTTTATTATTTTTATTTATTTATTTATTATTTTTTTTAACGTCCGACTATTGTGCACACTTGGGGTAATGCAGACGATGGGACGATTTATAGCGTATGAAAATGCCAAGACCTGGCCGGGAATCGGACCCGGTTCCTCGGGGTTAAAGCCCAGTACGCTATCAACTAGGCCACCGAGGTGGCATTTAATATTTTTATGTTTACTATATCACAGTTTAGGCAACTATCAACAAAAACCTTTACAAAAAAATGTTAGATTAAATAAAAATTTTGTTTCTGGCACGGTAGTCGATGTGGTTAAGGGACCATTCAGTCTGCCGCGTATCTGAACTGAGCACGTGCGTTCGAGACGCAGTTACTGCCGTTATCTGTTCCGATCCTTTGCCATCCTTTGGCATAAAGTATGCATGTTAAGCAAAAGAATAATCAGTGCAATTAAGGTTGATTTTTTAAACCTAAATTTAACCCTAAAAGTTCAAACGGAATTTTTTTCATATAAATTAGGTTCTCGGGAAAAAATCGGAAATCTCCTAAACAGATTTTTTAAATTTTAGTTTCGCACAAAGATAAATGTAAAAAATTTAACAAAATACTACTACGTGAAAAACTAAAATAAATTCTGAACATCGTTAATGTTAATAATTTTCGAGCCGAAATTTTCTAAAAATATAGAAACTCACAGTTTTGTTTGGACTGAGCACTTTAATATTTGTGCAATATTTTTGCCACGTTTCTGCTTCCACCATACACAACAGGATTTATAAATCCGAGTACGTATTTATGTAACACCATGTATACAAGTTATTAGGTGTGTTTTAGCAGTGAAGTTAGGCGCCGTATTTGTGTACGTTATACCAGAAGACTGGAGGGGAGGCGGAACCATTCGATTGTACTTTGAAGCACACACCCTCCTTTCTCGCCCCATTGTTTCCTCCCCTCGCTGGGAAATTGCATTTCAATCCTGCGGATTCGATGCATTCGTTGTGATTTTTTCTGCGAAAAAATGGGAACTGATTTAATTAGTATCAAAAGCGCAATTTTAAACACGCTTCTGATGAAATTGTTTTCCGAAATTGTATTAAGCGTGTAAAAGTAGCGGCACGCTTCAAAAAGCTTTGAGTTTATTTCTCGGTGCTGGAATTATTTGAAACGGAAAATCAAGTTTCGAAGTTAAAATTAGAAAAAAAGATTCTGTAAATAGGAAAAAGCTAGATGGCGCCAGGAGTTATTTTATACTTTAACTTTTGCATCGTACAAAGTAAAAGGAAAACGTAATTGTGGCACGCAGCTGTTTCGCTGACGTGATAGAAGTAAATTTCCAAAAGTATTTTTCTTCACCTTACCTATTTTGAAATTCCTATTTCACCATCACACTCAGCATTAAAATATGCATACATTAGCATTTAAAACTTCCAAAATACATTGAAAAAACGAAAATGAAACCTAACCGCCTTCAAATTAAAAATTTCTTAATTTTCGACGGATTTTGAAAATTGAAAATGCAAATTTGTTCAATTTTAAAGCTAACTACGATGATTAAATTGAATTTTCAAAAAAAGACTTAAAAGTAACAAATTTGAAATTATCGCTATTTTGAAAGTGTTGAACGAATTTCGCGGGTTAACGAACTTGTCCAAGCAATTACCAGTTAATTTTTGTGTGTGTCAATTTTTAATCAAATCAAATTTCTAGCAACCCATACAACAGCTTTTTTTGTTTCTCCTCTCATCCGAATTGATTCCAGTGAGCAGAATGTAAATATTTCAAATACTTAAAAAATACAGTAGGCTAAGTTACTTTTCAGTCATCCTGTGTAATAGTGATTAGCTAACATTTATTGTGATTATCACTACCCTAATAAATAAATATACACTTCAAGACAGTCAAACAACTGAAATATAAGGTACCCTAAGAGTATTCGAAAAAGACGTTTTTGGCTTGTGTACCTCTCCCGCTAATTCTTTTTGACGGATTAAGTTCAAATTTTGTGCAGAACCTTTAAAAGTATTGTTTTAAAATCGCATTACAAAATAACATTAATTTTGGTGATTCTACTTACCAAATATTTTGGGATTGTAGCCATTTTCTTTTCCCATTGTTATCACTTAACTACACCTGTATACCTTGCAGGATTGCCAACTCACCTAGAACAAAAATATTGCAATTAGTTTTTCGTTTTTCAATAAAAAAGTACACGTGTGGAACTCGGATAGTTACCGACAGAAGCGAATCTTTTGTTAATGATATTTTTGCTGAATATATAATTATTTTGAAGATATGTTTACAAATATCTTGTTTTGTTTAAACATATAAATACGTGAACGTAACTTGATATTATTTACTGTAATTATAGTAAAAGACCAGTTGTTTTACATTAATTCGTAACGATCAGCTGATTTCATTGAACACCTGATAGGCTATAATAAGTTTTAGGTTATGTTGCTAAAAACTAGCAATATTAACAACAATTGTTATAACGTTTCTACTAATTTCGAATGTGTTATAAACGGTTACAACTAACCGTGCACGTGTTTTTCAACTAAGGAAAAATATCGGAAAAAAGCAACACAAAGTTTTCACATAATACCGTTATTGAAAAGAAGAAAAAAAAGAAAGAGATAGAAATAGAGAGACGGAATTCGTTTCCTCGTTCGTTAGATATTTCCGTTACATCTTCCGTTCGGCAGACTGTTTTTCTACTCACTTCTCTCGCCAAAGCTAATATTAAAACCTTCGCTTCAATATGGCGCTAAAACAACACGAAAAGACATGCATAATTCTCCCCGTCCAGCTATAAATACGGGTCTAAAAATATCGAAGAAACTACGTAAAATTTGTGTCTATCTCAGAATCGATTCTTATATTTTGATCAAAATATAAACACTAATAATTGAACTTAATGTATCGCATTTTAAAAAGAAAAATACCAGTGGTCAGGTTTTATTTACGTTCTTCCTAATTTATCGGAAAATAAATTGTTTCATTTAAAATAAGCAATACCAAATTTCAAAGAGCTGACAATACATTTTGGTTTTTTTGCTGATGGACTACATTTGAGTCAAAATATTTTTTTAATTCTAATTTTTAGCCGTCTAAAGTAAAAATTTCTTTAGGCATTTACTGTCTAACTTTTATGACGAAAAACATAAACTAGCTATCGCGAGCTTGTATTTGTTGACGCGTTTCGGAATACTTCCATTATCAAAACTTTTTGCAACCGTCCATTTGATAATAAAGCTATTCCGAAAGGCGTAAATAATAATATACTTGAAATTAGGAAAGGCAGGTGTACATACTCAACGAAATAACAACATTCCCAGCGGAAAAAAGACGATTATATTGAGACGTTTAAATTAATCATGTTATCTGGAGGTGATCGCTGCTCATTAGATGGTTCCTATATGGATATGACTATGACGGTTGCCCTAACTCATTTTTCGTTGTAAATTTGTTAGGTTTGACTGTAAAAGTTCAAATTTATGAAAATAGGAGATGTTATACAAAATTTAATCATTACTTAAGTCAGTGGTTCAAATTTTAATTAAATTAAATTACTGTACATACAAAAGAATTCAAAAATTCTCACTGCCATTTGTTCGAAAGAACCTTCAGCGTCTAAACGGTAAGTTTAATTGGCACTTCTTTACATAATCGCTCCAGAGTAGAAAAAGCAACTTCAAAAGAACAATGGCGGAACGAATGCAATGTTAATAAACATGTTCCATCCTGTCAACATTATAAGTTTATCGATTCTGACATATCGATTGTTGAAAGATGCGCCGCGTTTATCGTTTATCGACCTTGACCTTTTTAAACATTCTATTCACGATATTGGCTTTCTCCGCGTATTTGTCATGCGTGAAAAGAAAATGGCGAACGCGTTAGTCAGCTGTTTCGCAAAGGTCGTTATGCAATCTGTAAATCTGTGTGTAAAGCGCGGTGCGCAGTGATTGCACAAACTTATCGGTCGTGAACTGTAGTATTAGCCGTAGGTAATAACTCGTTCGTTTGGAAATTTAGGCTAAATTATTCCTTAGATATTTTTGATTTAGAGAATTTGGATTTAGAAGAATTCCTTAGATATCACTTTGGAGAATTTATAAACCGAAAAATCCAGTCAGAAGTCAGGCGTGTCCGAGATGCTTCGTCTTTGAATTTTCGCACTTGAAGGCAATAGGTTCGAGTCTGCAGTTACTGTCGCAATATATTCCGTTTCAAATGACCACAAACTATCATTCACCCTATTTTCTAACTTTAATAAAGAATGTCCATTACGAAAAAACCAAAAAAAAGATGTACTGGTCTGGAAGTTGAATGTAAGGCTTAAAGGGATTTTCGAAGTTCTTCTGAACCTTAAATATTTCTGTCCGTCCTTGCCTACAGAATCAAGTTCCTTTTATTACTGAAAAACAGACACAAACGATTACGATTACTCTCGACTCAAACGTAACCACTGGATAAAAAAACTAACGCCCTTCTAAAAATTGTTGTCAAACTACCTACAACGTAAGCGTGTAACAAAATTGAAATTTTCAGATTTGTCTCCGTTTTTGAAGACAACTACTTCTATTTTTAGTTCAGGTACCGTCAAAATCGTCATAACCGATTTAAAAAAATTGTACCTTTTATCCCAAAAAATCTAAAACAGTGTTGTATTAAAAAAACACTTACTAACTGCTGAACTAATCTAAGTCTGTTTCAACTAGACTGTTCGTCATTTGACTTGTTTGTGTGTTAGTTACGCAGTTTTGGCTGAACGCATTGACCGATTCTTTTGAAATTTAACACAAAGGTACTTTGTATAAAACCCGAACAACATATGAGTAAGACTTTTCCCGTTTATTTCAGTTTCAAGATGGCGGCCTCTGATTCATAACGACGAGTGTAAGCAGTTTTAGCCAAACATACTGACCGGTTATTTTGAAATTCTTTTGGTACGAAGGTACTTTTTGTACGAAGCCATAACGACATACGTGTCAGTTTTTCCCATTTACTTCAGCTTCAAGATGGCGGCCTCTGATTCATAACGACGAGTGTAGCAGTTTTGGCCAAACATACTGACCGGTTATTTTGAAATTCTTTTGGTACGAAGGTACTTTTTGTACGAGGCCATAACGACATACGTGTCAGTTTTTCCCATTTACTTCAGTTTCAAGATGGCGGCCTCTGATTCATAACGACGAGTGTAGCAGTTTTAGCCAAACATACTGACCGGTTATTTTGAAATTCTTTTGGTACGAAGGTACTTTTTGTACGAGGCCATAACGACATACGTGTCAGTTTTTCCCATTTACTTCAGTTTCAAGATGGCGGCCTCTGATTCATAACGACGAGTGTAAGCAGTTTTAGCCAAACATACTGACCGGTTATTTTGAAATTCTTTTGGTACGAAGGTACTTTTTGTACGAAGCCATAACGACATACGTGTTTTAGCCAAACATACTGACCGGTTATTTTGAAATTCTTTTGGTACGAAGGTACTTTTTGTACGAAGCCATAACGACATACGTGTCAGTTTTTCCCATTTACTTCAGTTTCAAGATGGCGGCCTCTGATTCATAACGACGAGTGTAGCAGTTTTAGCCAAACATACTGACCGGTTATTTTGAAATTCTTTTGGTACGAAGGTACTTTTTGTACGAAGCCATAACGACGTGTCAGTTTTTCCCATTTACTTCAGTTTCAAGATGGCGGCCTCTGATTTAACGATGGCAGTTTCCTGTGATACTGGCTGGACGGCAAGACCTATCGTGATTTCAATCGCTTCGTGAAGCAAGAGAACAAAATTTCCAATAGGTGGTTCAGTAACGTTTTTCCTTAATATTATAGTTACGGTGAAATTGGCAGAAAGGTCACTAGCGTGTCAGGGCGCTGTCGTGGAGCCATGGTCAGGCAATTGATTAAGAACATACTGCTAGGTCTACTGATTCTGAATTATTATGTAATTACCTGAAATCACAAATTCACGCACAAATAAAAACCACTTTTCAAAACTTAAACGATTTGACAGTAGCCTAAGTATTGCAATAAAATTTCAATCTCACACAATCATAACACTTTCTGTAAATCAAGTGCAAAATACTCTGTAACACGTAAAATATAACCTTAAACATTTTAAATGATTTATCTACGAACTCAACGTTTCAATCCGAACAAATTTCCGCACGGCTGATTCCTGTACGATAATTCCCTCGTATTTGCATAGCGTTTCCAGAATTTTCCTCCGCTTTTCCGGCTGAGTTTTCCCGCGCTTTAATTGGCAGCTGGTACGCTTTGACTCCGTCACATTGCGAGTACATGTTTGATTACGAATCGGCGGCAAATCCGCTCGCACTCATACGTACGTGTGTGTGTATAAGCGTCTCTTGTGTTCATTAGACGGTGTTTATTAAGTCAATTATAGACTGCAGTGTGAAAGATGTGCCGGCGAAATTATAATCAGTTGGGCGAAAGATGTACATCTATATTTGGGAAAAGGCGTATTGGGGAAAAGACGAAACTGGGGAAAACATTGTTGATACGAATTTTTCATTTTCAGCATTTGAATGAGATTATTAGGAAAGCAAAAAATCAATTACTAGTAGCTGAAAGAACAGCAGACCTCGCAGTATATTCTTAATTTATTGCCACCACTCCACTGTAGAACTCTGACGTGCTTGTAACTTTTTCCGTCAGTTATACGGTAACTGTAATGTTTAAGGAAAACGTTACTGAATCACCTTTACTGAAAATTTTAAGCTCATTCCTCACGAAACGGTCAAAATTATGATAGGTCTTGCCGTTCAGCCATTAATCGTTAAACCAGAGGACACCATCTTGAAACTGCAGTGAATAGGAAACATTTTACATATAAGTCGTTCCGGTTTTTGTAAGAGATACCTTCATACCGAATTTCAAAACGATCGGTAGACGCGTTTTGGCAAAACTGCGTACAGTCATCATCGTAAATCAGAGACCGCCATCTTGAAAGAGAAACTAACGGGAAAACATTTTACGCAAACATCTTTCGGACTTTACACAAAATACTTTAATACCGAAGTTCAAAGCAATCCGCCAATACGTTGGGCCCAAATTGCGTAACAAGCAAACACATCAAGTGTTACAGGTTACAAACAAACAGTGCAAAAACATTACAGAAAGTTTTTCACTTTGAATTATTTCCCTCAAAAATCTCATTAGGAAACTACAGACAAAACTAAAAAAAAAATGTTTTCGTCATAAAGCCGAATAATAACTGAAATCAATCACCAGATTTAAAACGAAAGAAATTTTCTGTATGAAAGTGCGTAAATCAAAAAACTCGAAGGCGACCAGATTTTTTCGGTCTCTTCCCGAACCGCTCACAAAATGTGAGCAAAGTCTGAGCAACCGACTTAAAGTTGTAATGTTAATTTGTTAATATTTTTATATAAGAAGCTCCCGAAACAAATGTTTTTGGGTGGAATAATTACGGACTACATTTGAGCTAAATTTGTTATATGTTTGTTTTTACTTAGGACACCTGAAAACAGCCAAATCAAAATCTCCAGATGTCTTTCTTTACATGATCACTATAATTCATTTATATTTCGCAAAGTGAGGAAGAAACAACGAAATAAAAGTTACGCCAAATCGAAGTCTTCTTCTCGATTCATCTTGAACCGTGAAATTCTTGATTTTTAAATCTGGTGTACTTGGTTAAGTTAAAATAAAAATTTAAGCAAAATCTGACGTCCCGACTATTACAGAAGATCAATTTAAGGAAGACTGTGTAATATGTTTTCAGCACCAATTGTCATAACAACTTGTAACGATACCGAAATTTAAATTATACGTAAATATATCTAATGACCTCAGGGTAGCTATCATAAGTCATCAAATCCTGAACTCATCTTAAAGAAAGAAACCTATTTCATTCATTTCATTCACAGTCCATAGTAAATTAAAATATTATATTCATAACAATATTGTAACTAATGGTTTGTAGAGAAAAAGAAGGAAAACTCAAGAAGCCATTGTGAATGTTTGTAATTCTAGTCCAAGCATTTCAAGAGAGACGTTCAAGAGATAATTAAGCATCAGTGAAACAAATTAAGAAACCAACGAAACGGCACGACAACATCCATTTTATTCAATATTCAACAAAATTCACCTTACAGAAAACAATAAAATATAATATCTGGTAACGTAATTGTAAGCATTAAAAACATGGCGCATGTTACTTTTAATAGAGATCATAACTAATAAAAAGACTTTACTTAAAAATAGTAAACAATTTACAGACGTTTTAAAGAGCAACTTAAAGTAAAATAACCTAAATTTAAATTCATAATTTTATTTTGTTGTCAACCCCAAATCATGTCGAATCATTCATCCGCACAACGCGTAAGTAATTATTGAGTAAAATGAAATGATTTTATAGGTTTAGAATGCATTTATATGATTACACAGTTTGTTTTTAGTAATTTTAAGTGATCAATTTTAAAACCGGTCGAGGCATAAACTAAACATTGAACCCGAGATTTGTAATATTATGAAATAAAATAAAAATAAATAATTTTTGTAATCATAAACATATCGTACGATTGATTCATTTATAAACTATTAAATTTAACAATCAAAATAGAACTGCTAATATGATATTTATTTCTTATAAATGTTCTAATTTTGTGGCGTAGGAATCCTATACTAATCCGCCTTTCCTCGCACTGTCAATTTTTAACTTATTAACAAGCTTCGGATTGTTGTACTACTAATTGTGACAACAAATGAAAAATTGACAAACTAGAAAAGTTTTTCAGATAAATATACTACAAAAACTCCAGTATCTCGTAATAAAAACTAATTAGTTCCTATTCTAACTTAATCGTTACTTTTGTCAGAAAAAAGTTTATTCTTTTCTCAGTGTTAATACGTTTTCACAAATTTAATCCCTTTTGAAAAGCACGAGAAAACCACCTTGCAAATGTTCCAGCGACTGATACAAATCACGGTTAATCAACAGTTACAAATCACAGTTATTTGATGACAACCGGCCGCGGAGGGCAATTTATGTACGCAATACTCTATATAACGCAAGAGTTATTGCTGGGGTGGAAACGGGAGATAATCAGTTCACTTCCATCCCCCAACCCTAGACAGCCACTTCTAATTAGATTGCAAGAGAAACCATAGCGAAACTGAAGTCATAGAAACTAAATATTATTACGCTGTTTGTTGTGTAATTGTATTCAAACCTTTGTATGGTACGTCGTTATTAACTCATACGTGCGGAATTGAATTCACGACAATATTTATTTTTGTCTTACACTTTTTTCAAAAAAAGTGATTTCACAACGTATGTGTTTTACATAAATTAGCATTTTAAATCTCAAAATTCTGTCTGGCTGACGTGACTGAAGCGAATTTCCAAAACTATTTGTCTTTATTTCACTTTTTTTAAATTATTATTTCACCATCACAATCAGCATTGAAACCTGCATTTTAACCTTATAAACTGCACGGGAATTAAGAAAATATGTCCACCGAACTAATTAAATTTCTTAATATCAACGGTGTTTGAAAATTAAAAATATTAATTTATGCAGTTTTTATCGTTGAAACAGTGGAAATAAGATTTTCAAAAATATTTAAGTCAAAAAAACGTTAGGCTATAAATTAATCATAAAAATTTGGAATTGCCGCCATTTTGAAACTGTTCAACGAATTTTACTGGTTAACGAACTTGTACAGGCTAGTACCATATCCAATTTTTGTGCCAAGTAGAAATTAAATCGGACCAAAATTGCTAACGTGCCGATACACGCACGCACGCACACGCGCGCGCACACACACACACACACACACACACACACACTCACTCACACACAGACACACGCACACACACACGCACACGCGCACACACGCGCGCGCGAACACACACACACAGATAGGCACATACACGTACGCACACACAATTATGTTCCCGGGTCTGGATGTTACCATGATGGCAGCTCCAATAAGTCATTTTTCTAATGGTAATTTCGATAATTACATTTAAAAGACACAAAATAAACTTGTGTACATTTTTGTACTTTAAAAAGATTTTGAAAATTTTGAAAGTAAAATAAATTTCAAAAACGTTATTACTGCAACAGATAATTGTGTCCAGCCAACTTGACCACGTCTATCATCTGTTTAACACTACAAGAGCCGCTACAATATTACGTAATTGCAATACGATGTTCAACTGAAACTATTGAAAATGTTTATTTAATAAGTTTAATGAATTTCCACTTTGTAATGCAAGCTCGCGACAAGGGTTGCAATAAAGGGGTAGAAAATAGATGTGCTTCAAATTACAGATGAATGAGTTCCACTGCAGGCAAGAGTATTAAAAATAACTGGAGCAGTTGTTACTTAGATTTCATGAACTGTAGTTTTTGTTTCCTAAAAAGTATTTTTTATTCAGTACAAGAAAGATTTAAAAAAATTAAATGGTGAAAAACATTAAACAAATATTTTATATTATTTGTCAAAATTCTTTTAATCAGGTTTTTCTCAAATTTCGATCATTAAAAACATAAATAACTGTATTAAATTTCGAATAAATTAAATACAAAAAATCTATGATAATTTTTAATCAATTAAGCCAACTATTCAATCGTAAATGTTACCTTTTTTAATTTAGTAGGTGACGAAGTATATAAATCTTGAAATATGATCAACATTTCAGAAAAATCTTAAAAACCGATTTTTTAAAAATTATACCGATTTTTCAAAGGTGAAATGCTCGAGTACTTGTGGCAAAATCGTTACAGTCGATTTTGAAGAACTTATAAAAGATTTTTGAACGAAAATGAGAGTGACATTTGTCAATTTCAGTTTTAAAAAATAAACACATAATCACTGAGGGACAACGCTATTTTCTCAAAACTATTAGTTCCTCACATTTTGGTTGTAGATTATGTTTAAAAATTCATAGCTCGAGTCAGTGTACCGACATTGCCATAAAAGGACCGTATGATTCAAGAGTAAATGGGAAAACAAAACATACACGCAGTGGACTGTCTTCTTAAAGTTTGTGTAAACAGATTTTGGTAACTGATTTTTCAGTTTTTTCTGAAGTCTTTGAAACAAATGTTTTTGTAATATAGCCATCATAGTTAATATTGAATACTTCCGTATTTGTACCAACTTTGGATCATAACCATTAGAGCCTGTTTTAACTTATTTTTACTATCTTTAAAATGGCTAATTTTTTTTTAATTTTATAAAATATTGGTCAATTAACCGGCAAAAGCACAACCATACAGAAATGAAGGCATTCAAGTCCAAACCGATTTGTTTAACGAATGGTTTTTGAAAAACAATGGATAAAAAATTCAAGCTAGAACACAAAATTTCATAAGCCAAACTACCGTTACAACGCAAGAGGAACGCATCCGACAGACACCTGCTAACAACAATACCGACTAAACAAGGTTAGGTTAGGTTAGGTTAGGAACAATTCAGCCGTGATAATGGGGATTAAAGTAACAGCTGGTGCACGGCGAGTGAAATAATCCAATAATCAAAACTAGGTTAAAACAGCAAACACACGTAACCATGGCAACTAAGTTTGCAAATTGACAGCTGATTATTACAAATAGGTCGATTTCAATTTGACAGAGAATTTCTACTGGAAAATGAGAAACGATCATGAAATGAGCAATGTTCTATTCTCTGCAACACGTTCTTTAAGGTTTTACACGTAGCTGAAGGGACCAAACAGGAAAATTAGGCAATTTTTTTAGGCAGAAAAAAACGAAAAATCTGCTGAATTTATCAAAAACTGTCTATTTTTATTCAAATTTCTGTTATACAGCCTACGAAGATTTCTAACTAAAGTTTTTATACTTGTGTTATGAATACATGACCATATGAATGTTATGGCTTGATGAATGAATTCGAAAAAAACATATCGATTTAAGAGCTTTTCTATAAATTCAGAGGAAATAGTTGAAAGTAAAAAAGTGTAAAATTTCTGGAACATTCATTTTGAAATTAATACAAGTGAAGTAATTAAGTATCAAATTAAAACTTATACATCCATACATTTCGGTTCGACACTTAATTACTAACTACACCAAATCCTAACTGCTGTTTGAATTCATTTTAATTTTTTTTCTTTTTAAAATTTAATACTTTGAGGTGCAAATTTTGAAAATGACCTAAAATTGTTAATCTATTTTTAAAAAAGGGAAAATATTTGTTGTTTTTTGGATGTAGAATTTACTTAACGTAAACAATTTCACAAATTTTTGTATCGTTTATTAAATCGGTCGTATTTACAAACAAACGTAACACTAAAAATTTTGTACAATTCATTCAACCAAACCACTAATATCAGACTGCCGTTAAGGTACCAACATTTCAAAGTAAAATATGATAATTACCGAGTTATTTCCCTCATAAATATTCATGATATCAGTGCAGCCACTCTATGAGATGTATATTTCCCATTTTCCCGTTTTACGTAAGAGACTTGCGTTTAGGGGTAGGGTGAAATTTTGTATGCATGGTTTATTCGCGAAGTTTTTAATAAGTGTTTTCATTCGTTCAATAAATGCAGTCTGGGGGGTGGAAATTATTTGACTGTAATTTGAAGCACCCGCCCCAACCCTTTGTGACAACTCGAGTCAAATATCGCTTCGAAGGACTTTCTTTGCACTTATTTAATTATATGTCTAGCCAAAGTTTCGTTTTTGTTATAGTCAGAAGCACGCGATAAATTTCATTTCTATAAATCCTTAGGATCAGTAGTAAGGGATGGATTTAAAATAGGAAGGTTTATATTGTAATTTGGTAAATTGATGAATTCGTTTAATGTTAGAGTTAATATAAACGGGGTAAAAACATTACATTATATGTGTATATTTATTATGTATTTTATTCGCTATGCACCTATTGAGAGGATTTAGACGTCCCTCGCGGTACCCGAGTCTAACACACATTCACACTTACAACACTACACTTACGACTTTAACACTTTACACTTACACTTACATTTAGGGAGACGATAATAGCCTCAATGTGCTTTTCGCCTTAAAAAAATCGCTATGTTTTAAGCACTAAAGTACTTTTGTACAAAAATAGAAAACCTAATTTTTTAATGTTTTAATCAGGCAAAAACTTTCAGCAAGAATTTTTTTAATTTTTTAATTCTATATTAAAATAAAAATATTACAGTTCGTATATTAGTTTGTATTTCATGAACAATAGTTTAAAAGTATTATTCGCTTGTATTTAACGTCCATACTTTATGCCAGTTAGAGTAATGAGGTCAAAGGATCAGTATTAACTGTAAGGGTAAAGTAACGGTAGTAACTGCGGCACGAACTAAGAACCTTGTGCGCCATTCAGAGACGCATTAGACTGGCCAGTGCTTTAGCACATCGACCACCGATCCGCTAATAGTTACTATATAGATTCGCCTGTAGTAGATACAGTTAGGGCCACCATAATGGAAAATATTTAGGATGATTCGTCAAATTTTTCAAGAATATGTATAATAGAAAAATAAACTGAATTCTTTTAAACTAAGCTGCATATAGCTATAATACAGGAATCTTTGTTGTCGAAGGCTAACCGATGTTTTCAGTACGTGTAGTACAGCGCCCACCTGTCTTAATATTTCTACTGCCAACGAATCGTGGAACGAGCAGTAATACCGATTTTTTCGGGGTTTTATCGATATACGTTTTGCTTGGGATCTGAAGGGATAGTTTGAGAATGTTATAGAACAAAAATAAAGCTTTAAAGATTTGTATAAAGCATGTGGTTGTTTTTTTTTTATCAAAAAGAGGTTTCAAAAAACAGGGATTTTTGAAAAGTTAAAAAAAGATATCGGTAAACCAGGTCTGTATGGCGTATTTAATCAAAAACGTAAGTATACTGCGATGTGTACACCAACACAAACAAACAAATAAAAAAAGAAAAAAACACTATTTGCAATTAAGTGTGAAAACGAATAGAACTATAAAAATTTTAGTTCTACTTTTTACAGGATCACTATCCCCCCGTATTTTGTGCAGTGAAAAATTAAAAAGAACAAGTTATATAAAAATGTGTAAAAACAAATTTGATTTATACAATGAAATTAATGTAGACAATTTGCAACAAAATAAATATGTGATTCAAAAGTAAATCAAATAACGTTACTGCTCGAATCAAAATTTCTTGCAAATCTTAAGTATTAACCACAAAATCTTTAAAACTCAGTTCAAAAGCACTTTCTATAAAACCAAAATATGGAAAATAGTACCAGTCCGACTAACGTATTAGTAAAAAAACATACTAGATTTTTCTTAAGTTTAATCATACCAGATGTTTAAAAAAATTATTAAACGTAAATGAACCCTGACCGTTGTCAGGTTAGTTTCTTAAAAGTTTTTTCTAAAGTGTAGCTCTGTTCGCTGATTTGAATTTACACATATTAATTAAACTTTACCAAAATAAATTTTATCAGTTTTATCAGTATTTTTAACACGAGAAAATATAACAGCAGAGTTTAGCACTTATATATTTTTCAAAGTTAATATTTAAAATATTATTCCAAATATTTAGGAATAAAGAAAATTAGTGCGGTTATGATGTACAATATACTTTAAATTGTTTCGATGCCGCGTTATGTTTAACAGTCCGTTGAAATCGACCTCTTACTTCGATTACAACACCCGCCTTCCAAAATGAAATACATGTATCGATCTGGTTCATCAGAAAAGCACACGAAAATCCTCCTTCCAGCCGATGTACCATCTGTGTATCTTTTATTACAGTTGAAAAGACCCATCCAATATCCGCATCATAATAAAGTACGCTCTCAAGGTCATAGAGCACGTACAGAGGGGATGAGAAGCCCTTAAATAAACCCCGACTGAAAAACGGCAACCACGCTAACAGAATACAGAGTTCTTTGTCTTCTTCTTCTTCTTCCGTCTCATTTCCTCGCCAATGCCTCGCAGCGATGATGTTGTTTGCCAGTGCCTTCTGCGAGCCGCGTTGCCAAATTTCATTTCAATGCTGTCATGCATTGATACGCGATTAGGATATACACGCTTCGTGTAGGTTTAATAAAAAAAAAAATAAATCAAGACAAAACAGTTCAAAAAAGCAAAACAAGTTGATAAAATAGTACACAATAGAAATTGATACAATATAAAAATACAGTTTATTTATAAAACATGACAATAAAACTGTCGAATAAAAAATATTCACTCACTCGATTTTTATATATTATTTAATTTTTTTAAAATATTTTTTTGTTTTATAAAGATAGCAACATCGTTATAGAACCACGACAGATAAAGCAAAATAATCAAAACAAATTTAAATCAATTAGATTATAAAGCAAGGGAAGACAAACTGTTGAAAATAGTAAATTTGTCAGAACAGAATCTGTTATAAATTGATACAATCAAAACAATTAAACAGATTTAAAGATAAGAATAATTTATAAAAGAAGACAACACAAACCGTTAGAGATAATAAACAATTTTATGGAATGAAACTGTCAACCAATAAATTGAATCATAAATTACAATAAATTGAAAAATACAATGAAATCTAAATAGATTTAAAGAATAATGCATGAAACAAGAGAAGACTAACTGTTGCAGATAGTAAACAAGTTGATAGAATTGAACGTAATAAAATGACATAATCAAAAGCTACAATTAAGTTATAAAAGAAGATAAATTGTTGAAAATAGTAAACAAGAGGTAGAATGGAATTTAATATAAAATGATAAAACATAAGCTACACAAAGAAATAGAAATTTTCAAATTGATACAAAACAAGACAAAATGTCACAGGTATTAGACAAGCTGATAAAAATGCAACAAATATAAAATGACACGATCAAAACAATATAAAAAATCTTAAACCTACAATTAATTTACGAAAAAAGAAAACGATTGAAGGAAATAAAAAAAGGCTTTTAGAATTGCAAAAAATATTAAAACACCGCTATTTTGATTGGAATCTGTATATTTAGAATTGTAAATATCTAAATACATTGAAAACACAAAAAATCAAATTACAGTAATTGAAAATTCAAAATGCTAATTTATGTAGATTGTAACGCTGATTACAATGATGAAATGAAAATTTCAAAAAAAAATATAAAAAAGTTATTATTTTTAACACTTAAAATGTCCGCCATTTTGAAACTGTGAAACCTATTTTCCTGGAATACGGAATGTTTCCGAGCTATTATTACAGTCGATTTTAACGCAAAGTTTGAATCAATTCGGACCGAAATTACGAACATGAGCGTGCTAAAATATACGTAACATTTTTAATTAACCCTCTCAAAAAAATTCTAATGCTCAAAATGAACTATTTGAAAGTACCGGTTCTGTATCTCAACACGGTGGCCACTCCTTGTTGTCTGCCAATGTATATACACCAAGAATACATTTAAAATATATTTATCTTTGTCGCATATTGAGGTTCATAACGCAAATCTATGTACCAACTTTGAAATACAAAATATGGTACAAGAGTAAATCTAACTAAAACAATACTTAACTGTTTTAGGTTTTTTTGTGCTTTAGCTCTTTGGAACTAATTTAATTGAAGTTATAAAAACTACGAGTATATCGAGCTGTTTTCTCCCATTTTTTTAACTCAATCTAAAAACGGTTTTATTAAAATCTATAAATGTATTTTGGCAACGCTACCGCATGCACTTAGTGTAAACGTTCCAGTTCTGTACAATTTAAAATCGAGGATACTTAATTGCAGTGGATTGCTGTAGATTGTCTGTAACTTATGGAGGTACTTTAAGTTACCCTAGATACACTACCAATAAATAACCTGGAGACTGACCAATGTGGTCACAGCTGATTGTACAATGGGAACTAGTGCACTGTGGTGATTTACTGGGGTTTTATCCTGATTAATGTAAGTACTTGAGTTTTAATGTACTTGTAAAAAGCGATGTTTACGTTCTTGCTATCCGAAGCATGAAGAAAGTCGGTGTTATAAAAAAATCGATTTTTAGATTGTGGTATACCCATTTTTAGGTGTTGTCAATCAGAAATATATTTTTGATTTAGATATTTACACGTATGCGTATGTTCAATGCTGGGTACTAAATTAATTGACCGTTTTTAAAAACACTTGCCACGCAGGTCTGGTTTTGCCAATATTTACAAACAAATTTTTTAACAAAATACTGTAAACGTAGGCTGTACCAAATGTAACACCAAATTACGACGAATTCAAGTTATTTCGACGTGCCGCAAGACCTAAAACACAATCCGACGAACACATCCGTCCAGGAACGATCGGTCACAATCTCATTACACTGACTCCCTTAAATCCTATTATTGCCCACCCCCGCCCTTACGCGTCCCTAAGGGTGGTTCTATTAACAAGTTTAGTGCGTTGTGCACCGCCACCCTGAATGTTTGCTTATTTAACTAAAGTCGAAGTAAATTTTGGGTTATAATGTATTCAAACACCATATCCTTGACTGGTTAGCGGTCAGGGTTTGTTAGCCATATTTTCTTCTTTTTTTTTTGAAATAAAACTTGTACTTATTTCGAGTTTTCTACGTTGAGCTGTAATTCGTCATATATGGTTAAAGTTTCAGAAATGTTTTGTCTATTATATGTTCAGTATTTAAAAAAAAAACAGTAGCAATACAGATGTTTTATTTGAGTTAACAATTTTGATCAAAATCATAAATTAGTTTTTGAAAAAAATGTTCTCTTTTAATTTAAGGTATAAGAGAAAGAAAGAAAGAAAAAAGAAGAACAATGAGAAAGAGAGAGATAGAGAGAGTGTAAGAGAGAGACGGTAGTAAACGAGAGAGTGTGAGAGAGATAGACCTTCATTAACCCTGTTCCCTTTAGGCACCTTCGTAATCTCCTTATGGGACAACTGAACATGTTCATACATTACACATATCTGTAGTGTACAGTCAGGCATGAACACAAATTTTGAATCAAATGGATATAGAGCCTCCTCATGACAATAAGCTGTTTTGTTAAATTATGTTTCTAATAATGGGAAAATCACGAACTCACTACCTATAAACAATTTTCTACTCTTTGACAAGATTTGAAAACTTGTGCAAATTGGTGAATACGCGTAGGAATTACGAAGTTTCAATGTGGAAACTTTATCTGACGTAATTACAAAAACAATTGCAGCCAGCAGGTATTTCGTTGACAACTGAAGTGCGTTAAAATAAATAAATATGTATAACTTTATATAAGCAAATTTTGATACCGTAATACTTCTGTATCATATATAAAAAAGATGAAAATGAACTCGGATTGCCTTATTTAAAATTTTGATAGGCCCTACATATATTTTTTCAACATTTTGATTGCAAATTATCAATTTGCGTTTAAAATCTTCGTAAATTACTTTATTAATGTAATTAAATAACGTAAATTAATGCAGACTTTAACAATGATAAAGTTTTTCAAGATTCAAAAAGTTACGATTTCAAAATTTTGATTGCAAATTATCAATTTGCGTTTAACATCTTCGTAAATTACTTTATTAATGTAATTAAATAACGTAAATTAATGCAGACTTTAACAATGATAAAGTTTTTCAAGATTCAAAAAGTTACGATTTCAAAATTTTGATTGCAAATTATCAATTTGCGTTTAAAATCTTCGTAAATTACTTTATTAATGTAATTAAATAACGTAAATTAATGCAGACTTTAACAATGATAAAGTTTTTCAAGATTCAAAAAGTTACGATTTCAAAATTTTGATTGCAAATTATCAATTTGCGTTTAACATCTTCGTAAATTACTTTATTAATGTAATTAAATAATGTTAATTAATGCAGACCTTAACAATGATAAAGTTTTTCAAGATTCAAAAAGTTACGATTTCAAAATTTTGATTGCAAATTATCAATTTGCGTTTAACATCTTCGTAAATTACTTTATTAATGTAATTAAATAACGTTAATTAATACAGACTTTAACAATGACAAAGTTTTTCAAGATTCAAAAAGTTACGATTTCAAAATTTTGAATTACCGCCATTTTGAAACGCATTAACGGATTTGCTGGGTAACGTTATTGTTCAAGTTATTTCCAAAATCAATGTTTGTGTTATGTTTGACCTTTTCTAACCGAAATGTTTCGAAATTCGCTTTAATTACACCAGCAAAACAGCTGCGAGGGATGATGATTTTTAGGTCACGTGGTTAAATTATATGACGTTCAAACTAAATAGCGTATCCGTAAATTAATGTGCAACATACAGTAGACAACAGTAACACAACGTTCGAACGTGGTTGCAGTACAATCATTAAGGGGGCAAGGTAGGCAATCTAAATACATCAACACCCAATATTTGCATAAATTACAATAAAGTGGTCTCACCTATTAGGTCTACAACATTGTACTGTAATTAGCACATTTTCGTTAAAAAGAAACTACCTCTTTAATCATAATACGAAGACGCGACACACTGAAATGAGCACCGATCCTGATCTCTAGGTTAGGTTACGTTCAGTCAGACACAAAAAACGATTAAAGTACAATCAATAAGGGGCAAGATATGCAATCTAAGAACATCGAGGACCAATATTTGCATAAATTACAATAAGTGTTCTCACTTAGGTCTATAACATTGTACTGTAATTAGCACATTTTAAAAAGTAGATACCTCTTTAATCATAATACCAAGACGCGACACATTGAAATGAGCACCAATCCTGATCTCTAGATCAGATTTTCTCTAGAAAATATGTAGATTTTCTGATGTGTTGTGTATATATAAGGGATGCAAATACACCGCATGTATATTTGCACTTTTACATAAAAGGGTAGAGAAAAATCAGTAAAACATTTTCAAAATGGCGGCTACTTCGAAAAAATCGAAACATATTTATATCCAACACTTTTTAACAAAACTCTTATTCTTTTTATATTCTTCTTCTTTTCTGTTAGGATTATTGTCACTATGTTCAGTAATGATCTGCCTTCCCTAGCTTCGTCAATTCTACTTTCGTTGACGCGTTTCGGAGAACTTCCATCTTAAAAAAAAGAGTATGTATATATATATATATATATATATATATATATATATATAGTTTTTGAAGATGGAGGTTCTCCGAAACGCGTCAACGAAAGTAGAATTGATGAAGCTAGGGAAAACTCTTATCATCGTAATCAGCGTTAACATCACCTGCAGAAATTAACATTTGTCATTCTTAAAAATTTTTCTAAGACAAAAATGAACATGACGGGGTTCAAATACGTATTATTAGTGTAATTAAAAAGTATAAAGTTTGAGTTTCAAAACTTTTGAAAATCGGACGTCTCTATTATAATCAACATTATTATTTGTACCCTAAATCAGGTGGTCAATATTAGTAACCAAGTCCAAAAGATTGTCTTTTTTTAATAGTACTTTGTATAATTTAATTTTAGATTTATGTTTTCTCTTATGACTCGTGTCTTTTGTGTTGAGATTTTGTTCTTAATCAGTGTGTTATATTGTTTTTTTATACTGGTAAATATAAAGATTTAAAAATAAATTTTATGTTAATTTTTTCGGTACTGCAAAGATGAAACAACAGCTTACGATTTGCACATAAATTTTGTTTCCGCTTTATTTACACCGCTTTAAATAAATTGAATCCGAGATAAAACGTTGTCTGCAATGTTTCAAGCAATTTACTTGAATGAAATTCTTTAAAGAAAGGTGGCGCTCTCGGTATCAGATATTGATAAGAAATCGAGCGTATAAAATACGATTACCTTAGTTACAAAAACAGAAAGAAAGATGTTCCGTCAAACGTGTTTTTCAACTGATCCTGTTATTTACACTGGGTTTTATTCGTCCCTCCCATCCGGGATCTTTGATATCTTTTTTTTCAATAAACTTAGAACTTATAACTGTGAATACAATAATGCGTAAACATTAAAACAGAAAAAATCTAGACATATTTTTCACGTGTGTGATATAAAACTATAAGAAAATGAAAAGCATTTTTATTTGTGCGCATAAAAGAAAAAAATACACGTGGCACGTAGTTGTCTCATTGTCTCGCTGACGTGATTGAACTGAATTTCTAAAATTCTTAGCTAGTATCTTACACATTTTTTTTAAATACTGATCGTAATTGTACTTTAAAACTCCTTTGAAAATTCGAAAATAAACCCCGACCGCCGTGAAATTAAAATTTTTAAATTCGATGTTTTTTTTTAATTCAAAATGCTACGTTATGCAGTTTTTAACACTGATTACGATAGCGAAGTCAGATTTTCAGAAATATTTAATGAAATAAATTATGAGTTTTTAAAGAATTTAAATGACCGTCATTTTGAAACAGTTGAACAAATTTCGCTAGTTAAAGGAAACTTCCAAGCTTTTACCGTAATCTATTGTTGTGGCAATTTAGAATCAAATCAGACTAAAACTTCGAAAGTACTAAAATTCAAAGCGCGCGCGCTCTCTCTCGTAAAAGGTACTGTACTTCAAAAAGTGTTCAAAAAGTGTGTTAGTTCAGTATCGGGCTCATTTTAAGGTAACGGGTCAAAATACTTCTATGACGGCTGCTCTAGTAGCTCATTCCTCTAATGAAAATTCATTAAAAAGAAATTTCTCTAATTGATGAAATGTTTCGTATCGCATTAGACGAGACCTAACCTTCACTGAAATTTTTTAGAATTAAATTATTTTAAAAAAAACTTTGCTACTTAAAAATTAAAAAGTCATTTTCAGAAGCTGGAAGATAAAAAAAAACTAATTTATCAGATCTTCTTAAACGTTTGATCATAAATTAAACTCAAATCGCTGTTTACATTATTGTTTTATGAATTAGGTCTACGGAGAATGAATTGCAATTTAGTAAAAAATATAATTTTGACTTATGTGAGTGTCCATTTTCAGTTCCATTTAGTCAAAAAATTATCTTTTTCCTTAAACGTCTGTATGTCTGTATACATAACTGGAGCCTAAACTAATTGTTTTTTTAAATAAAATATCGCATTTCATAAAACAAGTTTTTACCATACGTTCAGAACATTTTTTAAAATTATTTACGGAAAAGTTTTTTTAAGCCAAAACAGATTTATTAAAATCGCCACTACAGATTTTCATCATTGATCACGAAATCTTGAGATCCAAAATCCCTGTAGCCGGTTTATAAAATATTTATTTAATGCTTCAGTAGTAAATACTATTATAGCATTATAGTTTTCGAAACAAAACATTAAATTTTGTATTTTGTTTCTAGATAATATTTGGTAAAAGGTTACCTAATCGCCAATCAACCTCGCATTAACTTAAATGAAAGATTAATTTAAGGAAAAAATGTCTGTTTTCAAACATATGATCAACATATACATTGTAATTTATAAGTTACTAGCATTACCCGTCGCGGCTTCTCCCACGAAACTGAAACTGTTTGAGTAATGTAATAATTTAGAAACAAAAAAGTATATTAATAAAAGCGTGATCATCTAAACTCGTGATTATTTTACAGTGAATATGAAAAAATATACCTGAATATGTTGTTTTATTGTGTTCAAAACGTGTTCCATTCGAATTTAAGAAAATCTGATAAAAATATTTTTCTCCAATACAAACATTTATATATCTTTTATATTTTTGTCCTTTTTCGGGATGACTTCGGAGGAAAAATGTTGAATTACGTGTATCATGATTTGTGTTTTAGAATATTTCGTTTACTTTTAAGAAAATCAAATAAAATATATTTTTGCTCTAAAGCAAACACTCTTTTTTCTCCAATGATACCTCTCTTTTACATTTTTATTCTTTAAGGAAATGTATTCAGAAAAATGTTGAAATATGTGTTTCATTATTTGTGTTTCGTAGCATATTTCAAGAATATACGATATAAAAAAAATATATTTTCATTGCAAAATTGTACACCCCTTTTTTACATTTTCTACCCCTTTGCAATCTCTTTAATATGAGTTTTGGGAAATGGTGCAAAATATATTTCATTACTTATATTTAAGAGTGACTATTTTACGTTTTAAGAAGGTCAGATGAAAAACATTTTTCCAAAAAAAAAAATTGTTGTATCCCATTTTTACCTCTTTAGGGGTTGAATAATGGAAAATTATTTTTCAGTGTACCCCTTCATGTGGTGGTAATCCTGGAAATTTTAAATTTGTAGCTATTATAGTCACGGCTATACGTTGATTATTAAAGTTGGACTGGGTAAGTAGATTAATGGCATTAAAATCAATTTTTTGCAAGATCTTTTTCAGTGCACCTCGACATTTTGTAATAAGATACTCTGAAAATGTCGCCTCTAGATAAAATAGTCTCTGTTGTACGTTGATTATTAAGGTTGCACTGGGTAAGTAGTTTAATGGCGTTTAAATCAAATTTTTGCAAATGCCTCTCTTAGTGCATCTAGACCCTGAATATACCCTGAAAATTGCAAGTCTCTGACTATAATAGTCTCGGCTGTACGTTGATTAATAAAATTGGACTGGGTAAGTATTTTAATGGCGTTAAATCAATTTTTACACCTTAACATTGTTGTAAGAAGGTACCCCGAAAATTTCAAGTCTCTAGCTATAATAGTCTTGGCTGTACGTTGATTATTAAAGTTGGACTGGGTAAGTAGTTTAATGGCGTTAATTTTTTTTTTAACGTCCGACTATTGTGCACACTTGGGCTAATGCAGACGATGGGATGATTTATAGCTTATGAAAATGCCAAGCCCTGGCCGGGAATCGAACCCGGGTCCTCGGGGTGAAAGCCCAGTACGCTATCAACTAGGCCACCGAGGCGGCTATAATAATGGCGTTAAAATCAAATTTTCGCAAAATACTTTCTTAGTACACTCCTATATGGTAACATAAATGTACTGCTAAAATAGTTTTGGCTCTGCGTTGATTATGAATCAGTCAGTCAGTCAATCATTACTTCTTTTATATATTAAGAATGTTGACTGTTTACTTTTTTGTTTCCATAGTTACATTGTTACTGTTTACATTGTGCTACATTGAGTACAGTAGACTAATTTTTTTTGGGGGGGGGGAATGGCACACTCCTAGCTGTAGTGTAAGACAAGTAGCCTACACTTTGAAATTATACTTAAAATGTGAACATCGCTTTCATTACTTAACCTAAATCTAATCGTACATTCTTTATCCAAAAAAATAATTAAAAGAAATTAAAGTTTTACTACTGAACACAACACAACTACTTCTGTTAATTTGTCATGTAAACTACTATTATTATAATTACTAATACTCATGAACTCATTGCGAGTAAGACCTAAATCAATTTATAGGATATATTACTTTACCAATAAATAATTTGGAGAAGAACTTTGTGAACGCTAAAAATACAATGAACAAAATTTAAGCATTCAAATAAAATAATATTAACTTAAATAAAATTTAGAAATCTTAATTAAATCACAATTAAAATAAAATAAATTAGCACAAGAAAAATCCACAAATAAAACTTCGACAATGTTGTAAAGTTTGTAAAATGTAATAGGAATATTCCATAAATGAATCTACAAATAAAATATTTAATTGATCCATACTAGGACGTTAGGTTAATGATAATTTAATCTTTGATTACGAGTTAATGATTGTTCTACAAACTGAAAATAATTTAGTTAAAGATTGAGTTTAAGTAAGTTTAACGACTGTTTTAGAAACCGGGCAATGTAACAATAAACAATAAATAAACACAAATATTATAAGGAACATTTTTTAAAACATTAATATTACTGCAGAAAGTTTGTACACCGTTTGTCTTACTTTGTTTTTATAACTGAACATAGATTTCGTGGAACGATAAAATTGCACCCTATTCAGCTGCGACAGATGAAGGAATCCAGACGAATTGTTTCAAAAGAAAGCCGTACAGGTCGCTGAATCCTTTTCAAAACAAGACCCGATATCCAATATACAGGGGCATCGTTTTGCCGGTGACAGCTGCTACCCCATCCCCGTCAAGGCTGCCAATATTGTGACACGAAATTACCTCACTTATTGAAAGAGGGGAATCGTTCGTTTAGTTTGATTTTTATAGATTGTTGTTGAAACTTTTATATTCTCTCTGAATGAAGTACAGAGTGAGTTATCGTTCGAAAACACAAAAATACGACTTTGAAATGTTCATAATCTGTTCAAAAATAGGTCAAAAAAATGTATGAAACAAAAATTGGTTTATATTTAAACGTCAGTCAGCACGTGTAAGTGCACGTCTGTCGATTAAGCGATGGATCGATTTTGACGAAATAGTCGATATTTGAACATTTTAGTTTTGGAAGTTTAGTTAAAAAAGTTTTACAGCCATTATTCGGTGTAATTATCTTAACAATTTAGAAAATATACAACATTCCTTCGAAACAATTTTAACTCATTTGACCAAAATTTGTTTTTACGTATTAAGTAAATAGAAAAACATTTTTTTAAATCGTTTCATAATTGTTGACGATCTTTTCGTTTGATAAGAAATATGACTTGTCACATATGATGGTTTGTAGAAAAACTCGAACTTAATTCGAAATAAAATAAATGTACGGTTTAAAATAAATTTAGTGTATGATTTTTTTGTTATACAAATACAAAATGGCGATCGTTAAAGATGGAAGCAATGAACACACGTTTATAGGAAAGTTTTTTAAGTAAAAAAGTACTCCAGAAATTTGACGCCCTATATTGGAAACATCCAGTATACACAAATGATAGCCAATGTCCGAATAAACAGTAATACTAACATAAATATGCCATTATTAAGTAATAACGTTAGAACAGAACACACCGTATGGACTGAAAACAAAAACAAGAGCACAACCGGCACGTGTTCCTCCTCCCGACTCGCTGTAGTGAGACAAATCTTTTCGCATTAAAGACGGAAAACATTTCAACCCCTGTAAAACTGCCCCCGCATGTCACCTTCGCGTAATGTCCCTTATTCAATTCATTATATTTTTATGTCCAGATAAGACATAACTCTTCCGCCCCGGGTCTATAAATCTTAGCCCCCCCCGTCTTGATATCATCCGCCCCTACCACTCACCCTTTCTCATTATGTGTGCCGCGTTCGAGTGGAAGACTGCAATTTTCGCGAGACGTAAAATGTGATTTTGTCAACTGTCAACGCGAAGTGAGTCAAAGTTTAAGTGATAAGAGCCTCAGATCCGGGACCTTGAAATGAGCTCGATCCGAATTTTAACGCGCGCTCGTCTGCGTATGTGAATGTGTGTTTGCAAGCTCAAGTTCGCAATTTTGGTCCGATTTAATTCAAACTTGGTAAAAATATCAATTTTAATAATAGCTTAAACATGTGTTATTAATCAGTAAATTTTTTAAACAGTTTCAAAATGACGGCCGTTAAAAATTTAAAAAAAGTCGTAATATTTTTTGTATTAAATATTTTTGAAAGTCTGGTTCTACTGTCATAATCAGCGTTAAACTGAGTATAAATTAGCAATTGTATTTTCAAAATCCGTTGAATTTAAGAAATTTTATTTGACGGTGGTCATGCTTCATTTTCGTATTTTTAATATAATTTAATGGTTTAAAATGTTAGTGTATGAAAATTTTAATGCTGATTATGTTAGTAAAATCAGAATTTCAAAAAAAATTGATAAAAAAATAATTTTGGAAATTTATGTCAGCGAGACAGCTGCGTGCCGCGATTATTTTAATTTGAAAAAGTTTTTGAAAACTGCACCGCTTCGTAATTTTCAATAACGCGGCGCTCAGCAATTACCTAGAGTTGTGTCCACCCCTTACTCCGAGGGCTGTCCCCTGGTAATAATAAATGCAAATAGACCTACACCCGTAGACACTGATACAATGCTCACATATATTTGCAAACAATTTATGACGCAATTCAACCAGAAAGAGGGAAAAGATAGTTGGAATTAATGTAATATATTTTCAGCTTCGGAAATAAATTTATCAGAGACAAGTGAGGGTGCCACATTGTTGTGTCTGAGGGGAGGTTTTGTTTTTGCAGCTTTTAATTTTATTACTGCTCGTTTTTTTGTTTGTTTTTAATTATCGCAAGCAATCATCTGGCTCACTGACGTGATAGAAGCGAATTTTCATAAAAGTACATTTTAACATGCAAATTATATTTGCATTTTAAAAAATATAACCCTGCACACGTGACATTAATACCATAAACATTTTTGAAAATCCGATTTCATCTTCAACACTAGAATCGATATTAACATCTGAAATTAACATTTGGAATTTGAAAATTTAAAACGCAAATTAAGAAGATTTACAATTATTATCAATTTCAAAAAAAGTACCAAATTATTTAAAAAATTGTAAAACGTTTGTATAAACAATTACAAAGTTAAAAAAATCAAATCGAACTAAAATTATTTGTAAGTCTATAGTGATCCTTCGAAACGAGTCCTATTAGATGAAATGGCGTTCGCTCATTGTCCCCATTTTTAGCGTTTCCATGATATTCGTTCCAACAGTTTTTTTTCCAGTGAAAATACCCTAATGTTTTCAATTTTTAATTATTTTTTTATTTAGGCTCGGTCCAACAATATGCCGATATTGTAGGCTCGTTCCCTACAATACAGTTACCCTTACAGTTACCCGGCGGATAAATTTAACCCATCTACAAATCCAGCCGGCAAGAATAATTGTGTGTTCTACAACGAGTTTTAAATCTTTCCGATATACTATCTCTTACGTTTACAATTATTAACATAAGATCGCACATTTGCTCTAATGTGATTGGTCGATTACGTACACCAATTACAGAAAAACGAACTTGTTTTGAAAATTATTGAAATTGTGTAAGGCGTACTAATATTATTCTCAAAGTTTTTCTTATGTTTATTCATTATTTTTACTGATTTCGACAACAACACGTGTTTATTTTGTTTATTAATGTTATTGCATCGTTTACTAGTTTACTAATTAGGCTTGTAACCTCTAATTTACAAAGTTAGGTTAATTTTATTTCTAATTTTTAATCGCCTACACCTAAACGCTTGTGTGACCATTCAATATAAACTAACGTTTACATTTAATCGTACCGCTATTAGCAATGATTGTCTTTTCCTTAATCTAAATCATAAAAACCTTTGCCATCAAAATTTCAAATCCTAAATACCTTTTTCTGTTCTAAGCAATCAATTGAACTATTTTTTTTATCGAAAGTATCAACAGACTCTTCATAAAAGTGCATAGCTAACAATTTACCGTATAGACAATTACTACATTTCAAACTAAACGATTCGATTACTTTTATGTGCCGGACAACTCGATATTATCTGATCAAATCAGTCGATAATTTTATCAGTAGGATATCGAGTTTATTCTCCCGACAAAGGCTATCGGAAGTTAGCAGAACACCGTACATCCATTTATCTGGAAGATAAATCTATCTGGAACATGTCGAGCAGTTTATGAAATATAAAATGATTATTTGAATTTTCTATTCGACCGCCACTTTCCAGTACTGCAGCCAACTTACAAATATCTAATAGAGTGTTCAAAAACTGACGCAAATATTTATGGGGAAATAACAAAGTTTATTCTACGAGTTAGTTAAAAAAAAACTGTTGAACTGGGCTCCATTAGGCGATTCATACAACTGAATACGACGTTCCATGTTGTTAAGCAAATGTTGTATAGTTTGATGAAAAATTGTAGCTTTATATTTATCCTTGCAAAGTTTTGTAAGCAACATCCTTAAGTTGTCCCCGCAAGGAAACGTTTTGCGATAAATCAGGGGATCGTGGATTATAAACCACTAACAACTTCCACAAATACGCTTCATAAATTAAAAATGAATAATTTGTGAAATTTTTTTAATTCAACATAAAAAAATCGTTCCATAGGTTTGCTTTGACTTTTTCGAACACACTGTTATATGCCTAAACCGATGTTAACAATCATATTGCAAACTTCTTTTGTTTTTGAATGTTTTAAAATTAAACAGGTCCTATACTAGACGTCAGCGCTCAAAGCGGAAAACTTGCAATTTAAAATATATTTACAAAAACATTAATAATTCTATTATTGTTTAGATTTATGTATAATAGATCTGTATTGCTCAGAGAACTATTGCCGTAACATTTTATTGATAATAAAATTTTACTGATTTAATATTACTGATAATATAACATTATATTGATAATAATATTATAAATATTATTAGACATTTTATTGAAACAATAAAATTTTATTTTACAATATTTAAGCACTCAACAGCGATTCTATTTATGTGTTCAACATATATAAAATCTCTGCAAATTAATGACTGAAGAGCGTGTAATAATTTCGAAACATTCGGTAACAATACTGATACACGAACAAAAACAAAACTACAGGGAATTTTTTTAATCGATTATAAAACAAATTTAAACAAATGTAAAATGCATAATTGTTTTCATAATGAATTCCGTTTCTTATAAATACAAAGTTTTTATCTGAAAACACCACAGAATTAAAAAAAAGGTTCTAAAACAGGATGTTTAACTAGAACATAGATAAAAATATTAGTGGTTCTTAGAAGACATTTCCAAGGAAGGAAATTTTTTACACGTTTTCCAGGTCTGATAATTCATGACTCGTAGACGAAAAGTTTAGTTTGAAAAAACACATAAATGAAAAAATGTTTAAGATATCATGTTTAACAAAAAACAGTATAAACAGCGACAATAAGGAATTTAAAGTTGGCCGGCATAGCTTTCAATTTAAAAACAAAATGAAAAAAAAATTATTACAAAAATTTACTACTACTTACTTAGTAAAAAATTTTACTACTTTATTACAAAAAAAAAAAAAAAAAAATAGATAAGGTCTCCTGTTTGAATTTTACTGTAAATCTTATATTTTACAAAGATCCTAATGGTGGCCTGGTTTAAAAAAAACCCAATATTAAAAAACCGTGAAACGAATATTTTTGAGATATAAGTTTTCGCGTTCATTGATTTTAAAAGTAGGTTTTATTTAATAAACCAGCTCTGGAAACAAAATTCAGTAACACCCTGTACATTAAACACTTCGAAAACAATCACGTGACTACTTTACCCGGTAATACACTAGAAATGTAGAAACACACAATTGATGTATCTTAACCAATGTTTTCCTGACTACCAGCTAAAGCGATTTTCCCACGGTCCAGAACTAATCGATATTATGGAACAATCGAGTCTCGTGCGAGTTTGGATTTTTATTATTTAAAATTTCACGCGTTTTGGTCAGCGTGAGAATCCAGACAGACAGACAGACAAAGATTGTAAAAACTAGGTTGTATCTACACTATACTAGGTACAAAAATATTCTTTTTGTAAAGCCTCCGCGGCCTTCGTGCTGTTCGCTATGGTCTTCGACACTCTAAATAAACCATTTCCGACTGCAATAATTACAGTTACATTTGAACTGCATAGACTTAACCAACTCACTACACTGTGCAAAAGTGTACAATAAATAATTAATTACCAAACAAGCTGTAAATTAAAACAAAATTAATTAAAATTACTTTATCTGTTTGAATTCCTTGTTGTATGCATAAATATTTCGATATTAAGAATTAATATAAAATTAATATTAATTTATTATTTATATTTATCTTCCTGTGAATTCCCATTGGAAAATGAGCTGCTAGAGTGGTAATGATAATAACAACCAGGTTCTGACTTCTAGATATTTTTGGAGATATTATTCTGACTTTTTGGAGATATTATATATATATATATATATATATATATATATGTGTGTGTGTGTGTGTGTGTGTGTGTGTGTGTGTGTGTGTGTGTGTGTGTGTGTGTGTGTGTGTGTGTGTGTGTGTGTGTGTGTTTTAGCTTTCTCACGTTGGAATTTTTGGCTCCATTTGATTTAAACTTGATAAACAATCGTTTATGGTAATAGCTTGCACAATTTCGTTCAACAGTTTCAAAATGGCGGCCAAATGAAATCATTAAAAATAACGTTTGCGCCGTTAAATATTTATTGAAAATCAGATTTTGCCATAGTAATCGGCGTTAAAACCTGCATAAATTAGTATTTTGAATTTTGGAAGTCTTATTAAATTAACAAATTCAATGTAACGGCGGTCATGGTTCATTTTTGTACTTTTAATACGATACGTGTTGCATTATAAAGTTTATATATGCACATTTTAATGTTGATTATGACGGTGAAATTACAAATTCAAAAACGTATTATAAGTAAAATAATTTTGGAAAATTGTTTCTATAACGTCAACGATGTATTTGTTCATTTCCAATTTTCAAAGAACTTTGATAACTTAAATTACTAATTGATGTATGCTTTATTATCGATTACGGTGATGAGAACAGATTCATAAATATGTAAGACGAAAATGTGGTCTGAATATCACAACGATCAGGTTTAACTTTTGTAACCTTCTTTATGATTCAAAATATCTCGCTTACTGAACCAAAATATGACTAGGTTACACTAAATTAGCTTTATTACGGGACGCACAAACAATTAGTTTTCATTTGCGATTGGCTTTTAAAATAGTGTTCCCCAAATTTTCATTTTCAAAAAAATTTTCATACAGTTGAATACTACGCGTAGGATTAGTCATATTAACACTTTGTGGAACATTTTCAACTTTTAAAATTCACTGAACTTTGCGAGAGTCGCGTGTTGCAACTTTTTCATTGCTCGCATTACAAATTGAAGCGCGTTACTTTTCACCCCCTTGAGAGGGTGTGATGAAGTCATGAACTAAGTGGGGATGAGATGTAAAGATGAGAGGGTGAAACTCTTAAGGGAAATTTAAAATGTTCGTTGAAAAATGAGACTTCGAGACGTTGCGAGGGGACAGGATTAACGATATACTGTACTTGAGATTTAATGCTGGCGTTACACGACGCTGTTAGCGGATACACTGTACTTTACAGTTACGATGATTCTAGCTGAAGCAATTTAAAATACTTTACAGTTACCATTATTCTAGCTTATACAATTAAAATTACTTTACCGTTTGCCATTATTTTAGTTGAAATACTTTAAAACAGATTACAGTTACCATTATTCTAGCTTATACAATTAAAATTACTTTACATTTTGCCATTATTTTAGTTGAAATACTTTAAAACAGTTTACAGTTACCATTATTCTAGCTTATACAATTAAAATTACTTTACATTTTGCCATTATTTTAGTTGAAATACTTTAAAACAGTTTACAGTTACCATTATTCTAGCTTATACAATTAAAATTACTTTACAGTTTGCCATTATTTTAGTTGAAATACTTTAAAACAGTTTACAGTTACCATTATTCTAGCTTATACAATTAAAATTACTTTACATTTTGCCATTATTTTAGTTGAAATACTTTAAAACAGTTTACAGTTACCATTATTCTAGCTTATACAATTAAAATTACTTTACAGTTTGCCATTATTTTAGTTGAAATACTTTAAAACAGTTTACAGTTACCATTATTCTAGCTTATACAATTAAAATTACTTTACAGTTTGCCATTATTTTAGTTGAAATACTTTAAAACAGTTTACAGTTACCATTATTCTAGCTTATACAATTAAAATTACTTTACAGTTTGCCATTATTTTAGTTGAAATACTTTAAAACAGTTTACAGTTACCATTATTCTAGCTTATAAAATTAAAATTACTTTACAGTTTGCCATTATTTTAGTTGAAATACTTTAAAACAGTTTACAGTTACCATTATTCTAGCTTATAAAATTAAAATTACTTTACATTTTGCCATTATTTTAGTTGAAATACTTTAAAACAGTTTACAGTTACCATTATTCTAGCTTATACAACAAAAATTACTTTATAGTTTGCCATTATTCTACCTGAAACAACTGAAAATACTTTACAGTTACCATTACTCTAGCTTATACAACTAAAATTACTTTACAGTTGCCATTATTCTACCTGAAACAACTGAAAATACTTTACAGTTACCATTATTCTAGCTTATAAAACTAAAAATGCTTTACAGTTTGTTATTTTTCTAGTCGAAACAACTAAAAATATAGTTACCATTATTTTTGCTTATACAACTAAAAGTACTTCACAGCTTGCTATTTTGTTAGCCGAAACAACTAAAAATACTTTACAGTTTGTCACTTTTCTAGATGAAACAACTAAAATTACTTTACAGTTGTCATTATTCTAGCTGAAATAACTGAAAATAATTTACAGTTGCCATCATTCTAGCTGAAACAAGCGAAAATGTTTTACAATTACCATTATTCTAGCGTATACAACTAAAAGTATTTTATACTTTGCCATTATTCTAGCTGAAATACATGAGAATACTTTACAGTTGTTATTATTCTAGCTGAAACAACTCAAAACACTAAAATTATACATTTTTTTTAGCTGAAATAATTGAAAAGACGTTACAATTTTTCTAGCTAAAACAACTGAAATCAAAAAATTTCACAGTTTTAATTTTTCGAGGCAACAGTGACTATTTTACAGTAGCCTTTTATTTTATTTGGAACAACTGAAACTATTTTATAGTTGCCATTATTCTAGGCCAATTAATTAAGATTACATTACAATTACAATTATTCTAGCCAGCGCAAATAAGACTAATTCACAGTTACTTGCTTCTAATTAGTACAAATGAGACTACTGTACAGTTTCGGATAATTCTAGGCTGTGAAACTGAAACTTTAACATAGATCAGACTATTCTAGTTGGCACAAACAAGATTATAGTTGTGATGATCCTAGTCAGACAACTGAGATTACTTCACGGCTACTAAGCTTCTAGTCAGCACTATTGAAGCTATGTTACGGCTACTATGATTTGAGATTATTTGAAGGTTACAATGATTCTAATCAGCACAATAAAGATTAGGTTACCGTTACGATGTACTCTAACAAGTATATATACGAGGTGTGTTCAGAAAGTAAAGAGGATTTTTAAATTTCGCGGGCTTGCACAGTCCGATTGTCAAACATTTTTTTTATTATCTTGGTATACATGCCCTTGAAGTATGATAAAAGTTTCAGCTGTTTTCATTGTTGACTTTATCCGTGACAGCCACTAAGGTTAGACGTGTTTTTTGACGATTTTCGTTTGTTAAAAGAAATGGATCAAAGAATTTGTATCTAATTTTGCGTAAAAAATGGAATAAAGTGTAACAAAGTGTGTGAAATGTTAACAAAGGCCTATGGTGAGTCTGCTATGAGTAAAGCAAGAGTTACGAGTGGTATAAACGTTTCCAAGAAGGCGTTGAAAGTGACTAACACCTTGGACGCTCCAGCACATCAACAACCGATGAAAACGTGGAAAAAGTGAAAGAAATGGTTATGAACAATCTCCGAATCACAATTAGAGAGGTCGCTGATGATGTTTGCATATCGATTAGATCATGTCATGACATTGTTTTCAATGTTTTGTGTATGAAACGCGTGGCAGCAAAATTCGTTCAAAAATTGTTGAATTTTGAACAAAAATAGCGGCGAATGGAAGTTGCTCAATAGTCACTAAATGAAGTCAACGACGATGCAGAATTACTGAAACGTATTATAACAGGTGACGAAATATGGGTTTACGGATATGACGTCAAAACTAAGGCTCAATTATCCCAGTGAAGGCATTCTGGCTCGCCAAGACCGAAAAACGCCAGACAAGTGCGGTCGAACGTGAAGGTTTATGCTCACTGTGTTCTTCGATATTAATGGCATAGTGCATCATGAATTCCTGCCACCAGGTGAAACGGTCAATAAGGAGTACTACTACCTACAAGTTCAACGCCGTTTGCGTGAAGCAATCTGAAAAAAACGCCCGGATCTGTGAAAAAACAATTCATGGCTTTTGCACCACGATAATACACCAGCTCACACTTCATTGCTTGTTCGTGCATTTTTGGCCAAAAACAGTACTGTAACGATGCCCCCAGCCTCCATATTCGCCAGACATGGCTCCCTGTGACTTTTTCCTATTTCCTAAGAATAAAGAGAACCTTAAAAGGCCGTCGTTTTACAGCCGTAGATGACATTAAAAGCGCATTGCTGAAAGAACTAAAGGCTATTTTAAAGATCGAGTTTGAGAAGTGTTTCGAGGATTTGGAAGAAACACTGACACAAGTGCATAATCTCCAATGGGGACTATTTTGAAGGCGACAACATGCCTAGAATAAATAAATATTTTGTTCCAAAAATTAAAATTCTCGATACTTTCTGAACACACCTCTTATATATAGTTAAGAGTGTAACAAACAGAACAATGATACTAATTTAAAGTTGACAATTTGAGTACATGTTTTAAACCATATTTTAAAGTGTATTTGTGCATAGAAAACAGTTAAAATTAGAGAGTGTTCAAAAATTAATAACACTAAAAACAAGTATTTATTGTACTGAGGGATAATGTTTTTTTTAAATCATTTAAATTACGGAATAAAAATTCCATTTAAAATCGTTTATCGTATTCTAATGTTCATACGGTATTTTCTTCTTCAATAAGCGCTCCAGTTCTACCACTATATAGTGCCAAAATACCCAGCTTATATTTCAATTTCCGTTCCATAATGGCCACAAACGACCGCACAAGAACTCCGTGCTAAAGGCAATTACGCATCATCAAGTGTAATGAACACTGATTCTCTCCGTTATTGCATTCACAGGATTACCAACCTAAGGGCATTAAATTTACCACCGCGATGTAAAACGTTTACTCAAGTTAAAACGATATTGCAAGTCGGTTCGCCTACGTATTACAATAACAGGTGTGGTTCTTTAAAAAACTAATTTAGCAAAAAATTAGCAAAAAAAATTAGCAACTTTATTTAGCAAAAAAACCATTTCGACAGTGGTCAGAGTTTTTCAAAATTTACTTTCGAACCGTAATTTGTTAATTTAAAATTTGTTATGCGCTGACTTAAGTCGATACTTTTTATGTGATAAAAATTCGAGAAAATCTGACGAACTCAATTTTAAACACACACACACACGAGCGTGTGCGCGCGCGCACACACACACACACACGCCATTATTTATCTTTAACGATTTTTCATTGGAGCTTCGATGAAATTTTAGCCAGCAAAATACATAATATTTGAAAAGAATGGCGACCAATTCAAATCTAGAAAAAAAAATCTGAACTTGTTTGTCTGTTTCACTAGCGTAATCAGCGTTGATCACTGCAGAAATTAGCATTTTAGATTTTCAAAAATCCGTCGAAATTGAGAAATTAAATGGCGGTCAGTTTCCATTTCGGTGTTTTCAACGCAATTTGGAAATTTAAAATAAAAAATTTAGGCAGATTTTAATGCTGTTTATTATGGTGAAATCAAAACTTTGGAAATTCGCTTACATCACGTCAGCACGACAGTTTTGTGAAGAGATTATCATATACTTCGTATAGTGAGAACCTAAAAATAATTGGTGCAATGAGATTACATTATTGTTATTCACACAGTTTCAATAAAAAGTTATGAAAGATGCTTCTGCAAAAAACACAAAATACATTTTCCTAAGCATCGTATTTGCTAGTTTTAATGAAAATTCGGCTAGACATTTCTAACTGAACGGAGAGTAGAGTATTCCCTATTTTACTGAACGTAAATATCTTTAATACCTTATATGTGTATTGGGCTCAACTGTAAATCTTCACATATCAACAAAACTTTGGCAAAATCCGATTAAAAATTTTTGTTAATAATTTAGTCAAATTACCGCTATTTTTATTTCCTCACTGGGTTTCCATGTTTTTAACCTAACCTAACCTAACCATAACATAACTTAACCTAACCATAACATAACATAACCTAATCATAACATAACCTAATCTAATCTAACCTAACATAACCTTTTTTTTTAGACGTTTCGGATTTGAGGGTGTTAATGAGCCGTAAGACTGTTGCATGCGTGGAGGTTACATTTGACCTAAACCGCGTCAGAATTGTTCAGAAAATTTAAAGCATTTTTCTTTCTTTCTCTTATGACTACTCTAGTCAGCATACAGCTTTCAACATAACCAGTGAAGTCGTTTTAGAAAAATGAAAACTTTATAGAACTACATTTTTTCGACCCAATAAATATGCTACAGTAATGAAGAAAATACATAGTTTTGTTGGTGTAGATTTTAAAAAAAATAAACTTACAAGAGCAGATTTTCATAGATTAGCTAAAATTTGATTTTATACTTGGTTCCTAGATTAGGTTCGTTACCCAGAAAAATCAATTAAACCTATATTACTTTTTTTAAAAATCCGCTCCTATTACGTCAGCAAATCAGTTGAGTGCAGTACTTGATTCGATATAGTCTACCTATATTATCACTTCTAAAAAGAACATTAACAAAACAACCAAAAACCATCTTTCACAGATAATACCTTCTTTCGTTTTATAACTGTGAAGGTGAACAATTCAACCTATCAACAGATCTTCACCCACCCCTTGCAAGATTTCCTCCCTATTGTAACAAAGTCAACTCCAGTTCTGGTAAAAGCTTTCAGCAAGTTTTCTCCATTTCTTGTATGGATGAAACAATAACGTGAATGACGAAGCGGTACATTAGTTACGGCCCACCCTGTATAGTCTAAGGGTAGTCTGGGTATCGTCCAACAGTAACCCTTCTAATTCAATTCTACGTTGAGAACTGCCTACTGTCAACCAACGCCTGTTTTGGCAGTGCGAAATATTGTGCTATTAATTCCTTTGACAATACGCTTTGTTTTGTACTTCCTACTATAGGAAGCAGGCAATATACAAAGTGTTGTGAACGCCAAAAAATCTCGATTTCTCGAACCTTTTTAACTAAAAAAAATATCGGTTATCTTTGCTATCGGTTGGGTCGGTGTTCATCGCTGGTGAATAAACGAGTAGTTCGATTTAAAATAAATGTTGGCATTAGTGCTATAATTTGCCACATAGGCAAATTTATAACTGAAATAAATGCAACAAATTTAAAACTAAAAAAAAAAAAAACAGAGCTAAAGCGTAAACGAAAAACGTAATTGAACCTTGACCTCCGTCTGGATTGTTTTGGGTTTTTTCAATTTACTCTTGAATCGTCGTCGTATATTTCAAAATTTGGAAAACTGGTTTGGACTATACACGACAAGTAGGCCTGATGAATTCTTAAATAATTTAAAAATTCTAGTTAGCCCGTTCGATGTATCGCAGTTAATAAGAAAACGAAACGAATAATATACAACAATATACAGGAAGACGTTCTTAGTTATTTTAAAGCAATGCCATTTATACTTAAGTTATTTAACACAATAGGCCTTACTTTGTTCTGTTTTCGTATTTTAAAATATAACCTATAAAATTAATAACTGAATTCTAACACTGTATCACTGAAATATTCACAAATAAAACCTACTATAACGGGGATTTTACATTACACACCTAAATTAGGATACAGAATTTACTGTTTACTAAAAGCAGAGTATTTTTATTTATTATCATTTACATATTAGAAATGGACCAGATTGTCTTACGGTCAATAATTATTTAATCTTGGATGAAGTAATAATTTAAATATTACTTTCGACAATGTGTTTTTTTAGAAATAAGCTGTTTTGGTACACACACAATTATTTCCGTCACCAATGCCTGCATTGTGCTGAACCTTCACGAGGACACTTTATTCTGGTATTGGAGTTCCGTTTTCAGACCTTTTATCGGTTTTAAGTCGATTTTATTTATCGTAAAGCCTTAAAATGGAAACGTATGAGGTGTAAGGTGTTCTGACGAACCTGTAGGCGATCGGAATGCTTTGCATAATAATATATAAAAGTCGTCAATAATAAAAATAAACTAGATTGGAAAACAGCTTTGAAAACGATGTTTGTTATATGAATAGTATTATGCGTGTTACAGAGATTGCTAATATGAGCTCTTTAAACATACTGCTTGTGGTACACAGAGAAATGATGACAGATTAAACAATTGTTATTCTATTTGACAAATTTGTCAGCCATTTCGAGCATCACTATAATCTGAAATAGTCACTCGCATTTCAAGCTACTAATAACACAATTTTTAATAACGGAGTTTAAGTACACCATGTATAAGGAAAGTCTGGATAACTTCCAAACCCCTCCCACTACCCTGTATCTGAATTATATCACGTGATCAGCTAATTGTCAACGAACGCCTGTTTTGGCAGCGTGAATAGTTTGTTATTTAGTGTTTCACTCATACACTCCCATTGTCAAAACTGCGCTTTCAAATCCTTCTGTTTATTTATTTTATATTTATTTATATATTCATTTGAGCCACTAACATAATATATATATAAGACAAAAGGCATTGTATTTGGAAGTTGAAAAAACTCATGGTTTTGATATCCACGCATGGGGTTTTCACCTTTTTTTCTAAAGAGAGGCGCTGACATATTTTTTTAAATAGTAAATTTTATAGTGCATTCTCTTCATTCAGATACACACGCGTGCACTCACGCACGCATTTTCACGTTCGTAATTTGTCCGATTTGATTTCAACTTCACACACAAATTGATTTTAGCAATAGCTTTGATAATTTTGTTACCTAGCAAACTTTTCCAAAATACTGGTAATTGAAACTTTTCAAAACCATTTTAAATATTTTTTTATCATGCCTTTTGGAAGAACTGATTCCATAATCACAATAAGCATTAAAAACTACATATTTAGATTTTAAAATTGCATTTAAGTATAAAATTGAACCCTGGCAGCTGTCAAATTCATTTATTTAATTAAAATGTTTTTTTAATTTAAAAAACTGATTTGTGTAAGTAAGACTGCTTAAGATGTGAAATCAGATTTTCAAAAAAAAAAAAATGTACGATAATAAAGTTGACTTTTAATTGAAAAAGACCTAATAGAATTAAAAATTACAGAAAATTCACTGCTTGACCAAACTGCTAAGATAAGTACCAAGGACGAAAGAATAAGATTCCAAGATAAAACCAAAATAAGACCTAAACCTGTCATTTCGGAAGATGAGAGGAAAAGAAGATCGGAAAGAATGAAGAGCTACTGGGAACAAAGAAAAGTACAGCGCGCAAGAAATGATTGATTCAGCGTACCCCAAAGAGGGTGAAACGAAAAGAAGAAGAAAATTTGACTTTTATGGAGATTCGAAATAACCACCATTTTGAAACTGTTGAAACAAATTTTACAGGGTAAAGATCTTGTCCAAACTATTATAAAAATTATATTCATGCAAATTCTAAGTCAAATTGAATAATTATATACAGTATGCACAATTTTTAATGACTCAAAAATGATCTAGAGTTACACAGTTTGTGTTCACTTTAAGATCCTGCACTAATACATCATTTGCCAATTGAAATTTAATAATAATCTCAGCGAGTGATGCCAACGATTTTCCAAAAAGTACTAATATTAATATAAAGGAACATTTATTGAAAACGTATAATTAAAAAAATATTAGTAAAATTTAAAAAAATACATTTTAATCAAACGTAACAGAACGACAGAAATGTCAGTTAACAAATAAATACTGTATATACCGACCTCAATGTCCAACGGCACAAAACTAATTATAAAATGTTTAAACTGCCCCTCGGCAAGGGGTGAGTGCCAAACACATGTCCCCCGCACTACCGGCTACATGACTTTGATTACCGACAGAGACAGAGCACACCGAATCCCATTAGAGCAAGAGAGACGAAACATAGAAACTCATTTAGGAGTGAGAGAAACACCGAAACTCATTAAAAGTGTGAGCCTGAGAGAGAGAAATATAAGGTCATTTGCATGCGGCAAGTTTCTTTGGTCCATATTCACGACTTCGCTAAAGTTTGCTAAGCTGGTGACTGTATTTGCATATGGTATAAGTGGCGGGTGACACACACTGACTGACGATCTAACGGATTTGTGAACAAGCTAATAATCGATAATCGATTCAAGATATTCCTTTGACAGATGACAGATTCACATACGACTGATGCAATTTTTTTTTATTACAAACTATTTGATGACGTATTGACGAAAGACAGATGAATGAAGGACAGAAAGTGTCTTATGAAGTGAAGAAATTTTTTATGACAGGATTTACGTATTGGCGTATGACAGATAGATTCGTTGTCGGATTTCCTATGATGACTGGTTTACGGATGGTATGTGGGTGTAAGGGTGTAAAAGTATTTGGGAATGACAATTACGAGTATTGGACTCGTAGATACAGCGATAAAAGATCGAACCACCTTAGGAAGAAGAGTAATAGTGATACTGAACAGCATCATATGGGATCAACAGATATCGAAATAAATATAGAACGTAAAATAAAATTTAAAAAGTATAATCTCATATGGAAGCGAAATATGGCCATTAATAAGTAAAGAACAGAACAATGTTTTGAAGTTGCAGAAATGAACTACTGGTGAAGAGCCGCAGGTCGGTAAAAATGGGAAAAATAAATAATTAAGAATTCGTGAAAACTTGGATGCTAAAAACACCATAGTAAACGACATTAAAAGAAAGAAATTTCGATAATTTGACTACGTCCGAAGGATGGACGAAAATCGGCTTCCTAAACAAATTCTAAAATGGAAACTACATGGTCGCAGAAAAAGAGAAAGTCCAAGAGTTAGTTGTAGAGAGGGTTGTAGTTTTACCTCTCTTCAATTAATTGGAGGTAAGGAAATAAGAGGAACGGTATTGGATGAAGAGGTACAGATGAAGACAGAGAAAATGCAAAAAAGTTAGGAATCGAAACAAGCCGGCGAACATTTTAAGCCGAAAAGAAGATGGGGTGTAAAACCATTCCAATTGTGTAAGACTAAGGTTGAACAGTTGAAGTATGGACGGGTGACAGAAGAATGCAGAACAGATTGAAGGATTAGTACTCGAATTAATTGGTTTCTATAGAACTATATGTTAGAATGAAGTTAAATAAAGAACAGATTTTATGAAGTACTTTATATGACCGGGTACAATTTGTAGTATCAATGGATGACGGATAATGCAGGAAGAATCGAGGGTCCTATATAGCCAGATGACTGACTGACATTGACAAATAACAGGTGGATACAGCATTTTTTGGAAGTTAGGAATCGGAAGACGCCTCAGAACGTTTTAAGCCGAAAAGAAGAGAGATGTAAAACCATTTCAATTGTGTAAGACTAAGATTTAACAGTTGAAGTATGGACGGGTGACAGATGAATGCAGAACAGATTCAAGGATTAGTACTCAAATGAATTGGTTTTCTGTATAACTATATGTTAGACTGAAATTGAATACAGAACGAATTTTATGAAGTATTTTATATGACCAGATAAAAGTTGAAGTATTAATGGATTACAGATAATACAGGAAATAATCGAGAGTTTTATGTAGCCAGATGACTGACTGACACATTGCCAGATAACAGGTGGATACAGAACTTATTGAAAGTTTCTGTATAATCAGATGCTAAGTTTCTGTAAGTCTGATGCTAAGTGTAAAAGCAGATTCCAGTATAAGACCAGATGACAAGTTGCAAATGATACAGAACAGTTTAAAGGATTCTACGTAGTCAGATTGACAGATACACTATTAACAGGTGGATGCGAAGCGGATTGATGGATTCTATGCTAACGTACTGACGGATGAAAGGTTCATGGATTTTTTACAAATCATATGGCAGATTGACGTAAAATGCAAAGTGGAATCCAATATTTCCTATGGCCAGAATAAAGGTTTAGGTATTAAATGATGGTAGATTCAAAGACTTTATATAACCAAATGATTGACATTTTGAAGTACTCGCGGATGACAGATGAATACAGGAAATATTCATGTGTATATACATAGGTGACGAGATAAACTATTGAAGGACAGCAGATGAATATAGAACAGATTGACAGTGTTTGCATAACCAAATGAAAAGCTGAAGTATTGAAGGACGACAGATGAGATAATAGGTTGTATTGGCATATTCGAGAACTGTAGAATAGCAGACAACACGTTTATTTATTTATTGGTAGATAACTAGTTACAAAATTCATAACTAAAAAAATATTTCTGCTCGTTTCACTCGCAAGAACATAACCGCAAAACAAACATAACAAAGAAAACAGATGCAAGAAATTGCGTTGTGTTGAATATAAATTGTATCGTGTATATTTTGTTTTAATGAGTTACGTGTTTTACTAAACAGAGACTAGTCGAATTTGTTTGGTTAATACCAGAGAAACAAATATTTATAAATTCAACGTTGTGCAGCATTTAGTTATTTTCTAAATAAATCAATATTCAATCATACTTTTTCGAATCAAGTAATAATTAAATTAACGTTTAACCAGCTAGTCCTAGACAAAAGTGCTGCCAACATTAAACAAACAAAATTACATAGACCAAAAAACTGTACTTAAATAATGGATTTAAAAATACACAATTGGTATCGATGATTTCACAATGAAAATAACCATTCAATGTGCATAAGCTAACATTTTAAATTACACTAAAAATTAGAAAATGGAATACTAACAGCTGACAAATTTATTTTCTTAATTTCTATAAACTTTTAAAATGATAACTTATACAGACTTTAAACATTAATTACTATATTTTCCAAAATGTTATAATGTCTTTAACGTTTTTAAAAGGCCGCCATTATTAAACTGTTTAAGGAATTTCTTTGGGTAACAAAATTGTCGAAGCTACTGCGTCCAACTATTTTTCGAGCCAATTTTGAATCAAGTCGGACCAAAATTGCAAACGTAAGACTGCTAACGTACAAACAAATTTTATCGACTCAGCAAAAAGTGATCTAAAGTTCAGGATCGGCGATTAGTTCAAGAATCCATGCCTGGATGTTTCCTAATAACAGTTTATTTTCCAGTGGAAGTTCACTAAAAAGTAATGAACTTGTATAACTTTATGAACGATTATAAACAGTTCAATTAACGGAGAAAGTACAGAACCAATTAAAACGCGCTATCACAGATTGTCTGCTTACTGAACACAGGTTGACGTTTACAGATATCAATGACGGATAACAGTTTGGTGACGAATGGAAAACGCGTTAAATGACGTCAGCTGACGTTCAGGATTGACAGATTTACAGGACCAAAGATTGATGATACATTGACAGTTAGTAGATATCGGATGACAGACTAGAAGATGGATATCAGTAAATTGGCACAAGTTAATGATGTCGCCGAATGAAGGTTAATGCATAATAAATTGTACAAGATTTATTAACGATTTCTTATTGGAAAACGAGCGAATATGGTAAGCACTGACATTGAATATAAACGTACTAGAACGATAACCCTTATGAGAGATATGTGAGCTGGTTGCATCTTGTAGCAGATAGTCCAATTACTTGGACTATTATCGAGTACACTTTTTATAATGGTGGTTTTACTTCTAGTACGTTCATAATCAATGGCACACATTAGGGTTAGACCTAGATTCGTTTTATCGTTCGTAATTTAGGTTCATTTGGTTTAAACGTAGCACAAAAATCGATTTTTGAATTTGCTCTGTAAAAGTTAGTCACCCAGCAGAATCAGTTCTACAATTCTAAAACATAAAAAACATTATTTTTTTACAATTTATTTTGCTTTGTCATTTACTTAAGTGAACACACCTAAGAAGTGGTTTGAGAGCAAGGTCCCTCGTATTACATTGGTTAAGGACTTTGTGTTGATAGTAGTGTTAACTAGAGCTGTGTTCCAGATGGCAAAGACGATGATCTGGATCCTGAAATCTCTGTGCAAATTTTCACCAGATGAAGATCCTGTGTAAAGGGCAACTCAGGACTCGTTATAGAGCGCTGTGGTGTGAGGATACAGGCTAGGAATTTATCACGGAGAAGCAGTGTGTAGACTATGCAGGAAGTAAGAGGAAAATGCAGACCACATAATCATGATCCTGGCTCGAAAATTAGTTGGACGCAGTAGCTTCGACAATTTTGTTACCCAAGGAAATTCCTTCAACAGTTTAATAATGGCGGCCTTTTAAACACGTTAAAGACATTATAACATTTTAGATCATGGTCCTGCAAGGTTTTTACCAGCAGGAGACCAAGAATTCTTGACGTCCAGAACCCTGAGGATTCCAGCAGAATACGGTAGTCGGTGAACAGCAAAATCCCTGAGGCTTATCTGAACAATAAGCTCTTTGATCGCGGTGTAAGGGGACACTATAACACTTAATGTCTTTAAGTAACCCACTTCAGTAAATATTTCCCTTGCCATTATCGCCGATCGCTTGTTCTCATTATTTAAACAATTTGGACGTTAAGAAAAAATGTTAGGCCTTATAGAAAATAAGATTTTTGCTAACTTTCAAAATTTTTAAACAAAAAAAAATTTTGCAAAATTTAAATATTAAAAAGCAGACAAACCAGTAAAAACCACTTTATTAAGTCCCTCTAGTGTTTAAACTGTAAATCGGTTCCTATACCTGAGAACGGCTGACCTTACTTACTTCATGAAAGGAGAAAGTACAATTTTAAAACTTCCTAAAAATCAATAATACTTTAATTTCATTACAAACATAAACATGCACATATACGCACAAACCATAACAGTTATTGGAATGAACATGAACACTCTAACTTTATTCAAACAATATCTCCAATTAATTTTCTAAGTACACATAGTGTTTAGTAAAAACCGATTTACAGGTTAAACACTAGAGGGACCTTAATGACAAACAAAAAGTTCAACAGATCTAAAAAATACCGTACAGAAGTTCGTGGCTAACTGAACAAATAGTCAATTTCAGATCGGCCAAGTAAACAGAGAGGGTTGCGGTGAACTACCCTACAAAGTTGTTAATCGAACAACCCTTAGGGAGGTGAAAGAGTGGACAGCAATAGGATTTAAAGGGAAAGTGTGTAATGACGTAATGAGATTGTAGACCGATGTCGGGACAAGGGTTTGCACTTGGTCAAATTCCGTGTACTGAGAGGTTAGACCTAGTGGTGTGTTTTTATAGTTCGTGAATTTTGGTTGCAATGTTAAAAACCCACGGGCGCACTGTCGCATTCTCACAAACTACACAAAAGAAACTAAAATCAAGCACTTAATTACCTAAACCAAAACGCTATCTCCGAAATTTGATTCTAAAGCTCTACTTCGTTTTACTCGATTTATTTAAAAATTACGATCCTCGCAGGGGAGAGCAGACTAGCTGCACCTATTGAGAGGATTTTGACGTCCTTCGCGGTACCCGAGTATAAAAATATCTTTATTAATAGAATATCAACACCACTTAAAACTCCCAGACACTAGAACCCATAACTATAAAGAAATGATGTAATTATATCGCAAGTCTTGCACGTGATCACGTCTTCAGTCTACGTGCGCACAGGTCGAGTTACGCTCTGATAGATTCGGTCACAGAACGGAATGGAACAACCTCACCACATCATCTGTGCTTTCACAATCTGTCAATCTGCCAGTGCAACGGGAGACGGGAAAAACAATTGAAAAGTCCGTATTTAATCAGTACGGCTGCATCCGTGGAAAATCGGGTCGACGTTTTGAAAGAAACCGATTTTACTTGGTTTTCTCTCGTAATTAGTCTCTGGAAAACGTTGGGCTGTACACTTTTTCCTTTGCTAGTATAAGAAATATAGAAATTTGGTGATAATGAGAACAATTATTTCAAGGTTCCATGATTAGAAAAAAGTGGTCTTGGATGTCCGTTCGCCTCTATACATCGCTGACATTCGACAATTTCGTTAACATTTTGCATTCAGATTTATTTTCCCATATATAGGGTTTTTGTAATAGGTAGGCCTTTTTTTATAAAAACTTTTTAAAAATCATAAAATCGAATTTTCTTAAAGTTAGACTTTAACGTAACTGTTCAAATGTTTGAGCCCTGCAGAGGGGTGCAGCTAGCTACCTGAGGGATTTAGACGTACCTGAGTCTAACACACACTTACACTTACAAACTACACTTACGACTTGAACACTTTACATTCACACTTACATTTAGGGATGCGATAATAGCCTGAATGTGATTTTCGCCTTAAAATAACAACAACAAAAAAATCAAATGTTTGAGCAGCCAAACAACAAAACGAATGTTCAAGGTCAATCGAAATTAAAATAAAATTCAGTTTATTACTAAAAAATATATATATATATATATATATATATATATATATATATATATATAACCTCTTTCGATCCGTAAATTTTTTGTAGTTCAAATTTGATACTGACTTGAGTTATGTTTCGTTATATTTGTGTGGGCAAAATCTGATGAACCGATTTTAAGAAAATGAAAGGCATTTTTTAGCTTTAAAATTGTATCTTTAAAATTGGATTTTGGAGAATATTGAATATGAAAAAGTTCAATTATTTAAATATTACCATTCAACGTTTAGCTGCTCGCTACGTTGAAATTATTAATGGAAATTATTTAATTATATTTATGCGTCAAAAAATAATGGTTGAAAAAAACTTTATTTGATAACAGTAGAGCAAGATGTTATAAACTCTACTCATATTAGACATATTTTTCTTTTTCATATGCCTCTTTCTATGGAAACATTTCTCACAATGTTGAACATTACCGTCTTCCCTCTCTCATCTTCCCCTCCCATTTCATCCCTCTCTCTCGTACTATAAACCAAAACAAATATTTGAGCTGTTGTAAGTGTGCTTCAAGTACTTTGAATACGTTATCGGTAAGAAGCTTTTCATATTACTGCAAACGTTACCTTGATCTTCCATCAAAGGTAATATGGATTACTTGGGAAAAAATTGCACACAACATTGCAAAAACTTTCTCACGCTCGATTATCACCCCCCCCCTAAAACATTTAGTTCGAACTTATTGACAAATACCACAGAGAAAACCGGTAAAATTTATCAAGATCACTTAATTTTGCAAGCATCCTGTTTCTTCTCTTTTTCGATTTAGCTCAGTTATGTTCCGCTTTCAGTGGATATTAAAAATAATAGGTTTGGTTTTGAATGCGTAGTCAGCTCCACTCAGTGCAATTCTACACAGCAATTTGGTCTTTATTGAAGACCGCTCCGACATATTGTAGTCAATGAAAACTATATTCTAAACTTTTTCAACCATGAAATGAATTGGCTCATCCGGTACGTCTGTTTTACATTTCCCTGCAGTATAGGGGCAGTAACATTCAACTGCTTTCGTTCCTAATTAAATGTCGAAAATGTTGCAGTTTTCTGTTTTAGAATGTGTTAATAAACTCAGCTGTTTTTTAATTTTTTTTTAACTTTCTCGTTCATGTTGTCAGTCCAAACAATTCTCATAATTATTCTATAAAATCACGTCTCAAGTAACTGTTCTTTTCAATGATGTTTCAATTAACGCCAGGATTCTGCACAACTGTATAGTATAATAACACTCACTTACTAATTTTTAATTTTCCTTTTTTCTCAAGGGAAAGCGGAAGAGAATGAAATTTGCAATATTTTTAAAAATATTTAAGTCCGATCACGTTAGATTACAATAAATTAGGAAATGTGTAAAACTGGAAATGAATGTTTAACAATATTACTCCTCCGTTCTGCTCCTAGCATTCATCCCTCTTATGGTTTCCTACAATCGTTACTTATTTAATTTCATACAAATTTTATTTCCTTAAAATGATATTCCTACAATTCTCTATCGCTCTTCGACAGTGATTTTATTGCAGTAGAGCAGGACCGTATTGGCGCAAAAAGGCGCCAACTTTTCACTGAAAGCGTCATGAAGGTGCCCTAGAATTATTGAGTTTTAAATTATTATTATTTATTTTTTACATTCGCTCATATTTCTACCCCTATTGTAACTAAGTTGAAATTTATTTGTTTTTTACTTGAAAATGGTTTCATAAAAAAACAATTCATTTTTGCACTCTCAAATGCGTCATCCTCGAGAGCAAGTTCAACATTTTTCGAGGTGTGAAAATTCGTTGGTTTGGCGTTAACGATGGCGCACCACCAATCCGGGCCTGCAGTAGGGACGATTATACATGAGACTATAAACAACTGTTAATGGTCGTCCCCCGTTCTCCTCTGAGCCGATAATCTACTACAGCCGTAATAATTTGATAAAAATTTGATAAAACATTCTACGAAAGCAATTATAAATTCTTTAAAGAATATTACACGAAAAACTAAATTTTTAATAATAGTTTTTCTGACATTTTCACTGAACCCATTATATAGGCCTACGATTATCTAAATAATTTGAAACAAATTTTCGACGTTTTAAAAATGTTATTTATACTAGTTGTTCTATCACTCGTAAACAGTGTTTATTTTTTAATACATAATATTATATATAAACGTATAAATACAGTATTTGTTAATGGTTTTCCACCCCCACCTACGTTGAGCCCACCGTACACGATTACCGTAATAAATTTATACAAATTTGACCTCATAACACAGTCTCTCTCTCCCTCCCTCCCCCCTCTCTCTCTTCACCAAGGATTAGCCCACATATCGTTAACTTCGATAACACATTGAAAACCTTTAACAACGTCTTACATTGTGTCGTCACCGAGCAGCATGGCGACGGGCCAATAAGAAAAGCAATTTCACTTGAGGTCATGAATTCTTCATGTCGTCCTTTAGCGCGACTTTGCGACAAGTTCCGACGGAAATCAATTTAGCCGGCAGACATTGTGTAATCTGTGAAAGGGAGGGTTTATTTTTGGGGAGGGGATGTTTTGTAACTTAAAACATAGAATATTTTGTTTGTCGGCTTGTCCGCGTTGATTCTGAGAATGCTTGAAGGGGCAATGTTTGACGAAACGATTTTTCAATTTATGTTTAACACAATTTTATGGTTTTCTTAAATTATAAATAAGCAAGTAAATAGTGCACAATACGAAAACTTTACACTATTTTCTCACATTTTAATATTTTCATTGAAATCAAAGGTCAGATGGTGTCGTTAAAATAAAATATAGTTTTATTTTATTAATTTTTTTTCCAATGTATAACTCCAGTTAATGAAAAACATTTTAATAAAAGCAATTTACAACTCAATCTCAGAATAAATAAAAAAGTGCACGTGTGGAACTCGAGGAGAGAAGCTTTGTTAATGGTATCTGTTCTGAATACATAATTAGATTGAATATACGTTTACAAATATCTTGTTTTGTTTAAATAAATAAATAGTGAACATAACTTACATTTTTTTAGCCCTCAATGGAGCACATTTACTTAATTTTGGTTCTTTTAAGTTTTTGAGATTCTCCCAATACTTTTTCAGTCTTATAGATCTCTGTAGTCTAACTTGCTGCTAAGTTCAGCCATCTATCAGGATAATGAACATCTGTTATATAATATTAGAAAGAGGAGACTGGCTTTTTATGGACACCTAATAAGGCTACCAGAGGAAAGACTGACGAAGAAACTCCTAAATTACCAACTCAAGATGAAAGTAAAGAACGAGTGGTTTAAGGAAGTGGAACAGGACCTAAAAGAATTAGGGATAACGGAGGAACGTCTGAAAGAAAGTTGTTTTATATTAATTCGTAACTATCAGCTGATTTCATTGAACAGCTGATAAGCTATAATAAGTTTTAGGTTATGTTGTTAAGTACTAGCAATATAAAAAACATTATTATAATAATTTATAATAATTTAGTATGTGTTATAAACGGTATTATAGTTTGGGGGATGTACTTGTACTTCAACTAAGGAAAAATATCGAAACCAAACGTAAAATACCAATACATTTAAGAAAATGTACGATAAAAACACAAGTTTCAAATTTGCGGTTGTTTGATGAAAGTACTGAAATCAGACGGTTTTGGTAGTGGGTCATAAATTTCGTTAAAACGATCTGATATGGGCTATATACAAAATGGCTAATGTACATTAAAAAAACATTTTCCCCTCTTTATTTGTCGAATCGGAAAATTTAAATTGTTATTTAGTGCAGCCTTCAACACTGGATGCGATCGTGAAATCTGATTTTCAAAAACGTGTTCTGATATAATCGTAAATATTAAAAAAGTTATGATTTTCTGAAAGTTTGAAATTGCCGCCACTGTAAACAGCTGCAAAATTAACTTTTCTAAGCCATTAACAAAACTGAATTTTGTGGCAAGTTTGAATCAAATTTGATTAAAATTGCAAACGTAAAATTGTTAAAATAAACATAACAATATTTACATTTGCCTAGAGGTGAGAATTGCCGTCCTATTTCGATGGTAAAGTCCCAGGTTTGGCTTTTATCACGTTGGTCGTTCCCATAGAAATTCACTAAAAACATTCTAGCTTTTATTAATAGCTCTACGATAAAATCAAGCTGCAGTACGATTTTTATTCTCCAAGTAACTGAACTACTTAAAACTTTCAATTAAAGTGCACATCATAGAGTGATTTGTTTCTGACATCTGAGAGTTACCTTTGACGATGCAATTATACGAGCAACGCTTGTTTCAGTGCTGCCAACATAATAACAATGGCAAGATTTTCAATATACCTGCAACAAAAACAATAACAGTTAATCACCTATCAAATAGTTAAAACAAGTTCAAAAAGTATAATAAAATTCAGTAATAATTGATTTGTAAAATTAGAACATATTATACTAGTAAAAAAATAATGTAAAATATTTAATCAACATTAAAATAAAATGTAAAGACTTTTCAAACTGTTGAAACACAAATAATTTGACTAGCATCGTTGTTAATTACATGTTTCACCGTAAATAATTAACTGCGTGAAACTAAATAAAAGAGCCATATAAAAGGGAAAAACTATGACCAGTTTCACTGCGATTTAGATGTTTTTGGTTTGGCTAGTATTGTCTGATTTCATCTTAGTTTATTTTATTATAGTGACAGAGACTGATCAAATTGCGGCCATCGGTCGAGAGATTTGCGAGGCACGTTTTATAACCTCCAAAAGGTCTATTCGACTCTCGGCGCGGTAGTCACTTTCTCTCTCGCATCAGTGATTTAATTGTACTGAGCATCCACTTAAACCGATCTTGTTTTCTTTCCTTCATTGACTCTCCATCACCTAACCTAACCTATTGCAGGCAAATATAACATATCGTAAGGTAAAATAACCTAGCCTATCCTAACCTAATGTTCTAAGCCTGTACTTTCAATCACCTAACCTAATCTATTTTAGCCTAACAACATTTTGTAAGCTAAAATAACCTAGCCTATTGCAGCCTAATATAACATAACGTAAGGTAAAATAACTTAGCCTAACCTAACGTTCTGACCTTAAACCGGTCTTATTTTATTTCTATTGACTCTCAATCACCTAACCTAACCTATTTTAGCCTAACATAACATATTGTAAGCTAAAATAAGCTAGCCTATTCTAACCGAACGTTCTGACCTTAAACCGATCGTGTTTTCTTTCCTTCACTGTCTCTCAATCACCTAACCTAACCTATTGCAGTCTAATATAACATAACGTAAACCGGTCTGACCTTAAACTTTCTTTTATTTCTATTGACTCTCAATCACCTAACCTAACCTATTTTACCCTAACATAACATATTGTAAGCTAAAATAACCTAGCCTATCCGAACATAACGTTCTTAACCTCTACTTAAACCGATCATGTTTTCTTTTCCTTCATGGACTCTCAATCACCTAACCTAATCTTTTGCAGCCTCACTTAACATGTAAGGTAAAATAACCTATCCTATCCTAACTTAACTTGACATAACCTAACATGACTTAACCTAGGTTAGAGTTACGTGAGAAAAAAACTTCAATAACCATGTGAAGGGAAACTTCAATAATCATCACTCCTGTGAAGGACAAATTCAATAATCATCACTCCTGCGGTGGGAAAATTCAATAATCGTCACTACGAAATGAACGTTCTCTTTTATGACCTACTACATGACTGCCTCTGCCAAAATTAGCGAATATATCAACTATCCGCTAAATGACATATATATTCGCGGAAAAAAGTAGTTTTCGTCAAATCCAGCGGCTACCAAGTACAGGACAGATGCATGACATTCTCTACTTGTTGGCAGTTCTGGTTCAGCTTTTTAGTTCAACCCATTCGATAAATGTGGTAAATGTTTGTGATACTGAAAGAGAACGTATGCTTTAGCCGCCCTTGCTTCCACGTATAAGCAAATACATTATATTTTGGAAGACATTATATTTTGCCACTGCCATCCAAATTTATCTTTTTCAAATCTGTCCTTGTAATTCTCACAACCATTGTCCAGATGCATAGCTGACAATCAGTGACTTTCGCACTTGACATAGTCATGCTTCACACATCAGAAACCACACTGAGGAACCTACGCGTATCTTGAAAAGAGCTTAGGTCTAACGGCTGTTCGTCTGTGTTATCACATCCAAACCTCTTCACAACGCGGTCGTGGGATTTTTTTACCCGTCGAAAAGACGCGCCAAAAGTTTTCATGCAAATCTCTTTTTCAGATCTAGCCGATTCCCCATGAGAATGAATGACACACTGGTGGATACACGCCTGATACCTAATTTGTCATTACACTTAAGGTTATTCCACCTTTGAGTCGATCCCAGTTCCGCTAGGCCAATTACTGAACCACCTTCCGCTGGATATCCTCACAGCTACACAGACCGTATAGAAAAGACAGTATAAAGAGCCCTAGCGAAGAAAATGGACAAGCCTAGGATCATCCAGGTCAAAAATACTTCGATCTCCTAGGATCAACAAGGCGTCACATAAATATTGTATTTTGACTGAATCAGACGCGTTGACATACTTTATCTAGGACTTAAATGTCCCACACGCAATTGAGCTAAATCGGTCGAATGTTTTCCACTGTTTACCCTTCGTATTGCGTATTGAAATAATCCTTAGGGCGCGCGCGCGCAAACACACCCCATTAAACTAATCCTTTACTGAGCCCAGTTACTGATTTGTACCCTAATGGCAAACACCGCTCAGTGGGACGCTCTATTGTCTATGCGTTACAATGCCAATACATTAACTGTTCTGAAGTCTATTGCAACATATAATATCCCTGGTGAATATCCGTAGGCTGACGTATCCGTTTGTAGTAACAGCGTGTATTGAGACAGTGCTGCCAATTGTAGTAAAGTTGAAATTCCCTAATTGGTAATCAATAGTTTTCGGTCTAAATCTACCTTAGAAACTCTGCACAATGCTAGTTTAAGGACATTATTCGTAAATTTGGATTGAACAGTACGTGTTTGCTGTCGTCACTAACACAAAGTTTTTTTTTTTTGGAAACTGTTTTTATTTTCTCAATACACGCAGTATCAAATATGTTGATCGAGAAAAAAAATCTATCCTGATTTTGAGGTTTTGAAGCGAAACATTTAATGTTACCTTTGGCGAGATTAGAAATAAAGGCTGCCGAACAAAAGAATGTAACGGAAATATGGAACGAACGAGTACACGAATTTCGTCTCTCTATTTTTATCCTTTTTTTCTTCCCCCTTATGTACCGCCTGTTCAGTTTGGAGCGTCAACTTTTATTACTTAATTATACAATTAATAATAATATAATTAATAATTAAGAAAGTAAGGAAATTTAATTTGACGGTAGTCAAAGATAATTTTATATTTTCAATGTAATTTAAGAGTTAAAACACTAGTATATGAAGATTGTGATGCTGGTTATGATAGCGAAATCTGAGTTTTAAAAAAATGAAAAGATAAAATATATATTTGCGCACGCGCGCGTATGTGTGTCTGTATCGAAAGTTACATTTCACAAACGTTCATAAAGGATAATAATAATTCAAATCACCTAAAAAAATTTGAATTAAAAGAAAAAATTTCGAAAACCAGAAAGCCTACCTGTATTTTATTTCCGGTGGCTTCAGAGACGCGATTTGTTAGATGTTAAACGGCTGAGTTTTTTTTGTTTTATGTAACAATAGTGCATTGAACTTTAAAAGTTTTGTACACTGAAGACAGTCTACCAACTCCTCTCTTATTTCCCACTCTGTAACAACATTTCCCCTCGCCTCGCAGGTTAGAGCTGTTAATTTACCTGTGAAGTGTCGACTTAACAACCAACTTCAAGGTCACAGTTTTTGTAACACAAATCGCGCTAAAGGATTTGTCTTGTTAAACGTCAGCTGTGTACAAGTCTGCACTGGGACACCTTAGGTTACTTAGTGGCTCAGTGTCGCCGGTGACACGTCCCATGGCGTTGACAGTGTTGCCAACTTCGCACTTAGTTCAGGATATAAATCTGTCAAGGTTATAAATTATGTTAAGCTACATTTCAAATAACGTTGTTCGGTTTTGGTGTAAGCGAGTTTGTTCTACAGAAAAACGTTGGGATCACTTTATACATGCCCAAAGGGAATATTTTTGAAGGAGACTGTGGAAACCACTAAGAGTTGTGGTAAGAAATTTAATTAATTTTTTTTTTAAGGCGAAAAGCACATTGAGGCTATTATCACCTCCATAAATGTAAGTGTAAGTGTAAAGTGTTAGTCGTAAGTGTAAGTGTATATTAGACGCGGGTACCACGAGGGACGTCTAAATTCTCTCAATAGGTGCAAGTAATCTGCACCCCCTGCAGAGTTTAACTTTTTTTTAGAAAAGTTTCCTGATTTTTTGTGTAGCGTTTCGTTCAATGTTAGCTTTGGCGAGGGGCGTGCCTAACGGAAGAATGTAACGGCAATATGAAACGAAAGTGAAAAAGAATTTTGTCTCTTCTTTTTCTTCCTCCTTTTAGACAAAAGTACACGCGTATTATCTGAAAAAATGCGTTGATTTCGTTTCGGTATTTTTCTTCAGTTGAAGAACACGTGCACGTTGTAACCGTTTATAATACATTCGAAATTTAAGTAAAAGTTTAAAATAACTGTTACTAATATTACTAGTTTTTAACAACATAACCTGAAACGTGTTATAGCGCATCAGCTGTTCAGTGAAACCAGCTGATCGTTACGAATCAATACAAAATAATTAATCTTTTACTATAATCACAGTAAATAATATATAAGCTAGATTCACGTATTTACTTATTTACTGAAACAAAACAAGATATTTGTAAATATATATTTAAACTAGTTATATATTCAGCAAAATATCATTAATAAAAGCTTCGCTTCTGTCGGTTACCCCTAGAGTTCCACACGTGTACTTTTTTATGAGTCATTATCATGTACCTGAACTGATAAAAGTGGTTTATTCTTGGATGTCTGATCGTCTATGTGTATGTACACATTGAATAATGGCATATTTTGATAAAATACAACCGCTTTAACGGAATTTGTCATGTACTAGAAGGAATGGTTTGTTCATATATAAAGGACTATTAAACACATTTTTTAAAATTATGATTCTCAAATCAGACTTGTTAAATTTGTTGTTAAATATGGTCGATATCTGCAAAAATCCGGTTCAAAATCTATCGAGATAAATGTAAAATCACTTAATCGGATTTGTCTCTCGATTCTTGAAATTGTTTTATTTCAAATCACGGGCATGTGTTACGATTCTCCACATATCACCAAAAATTGAGCGAGTGTTCGTTTGATGCATTCCGAAAAGTATTTTGTGTGAAATAATTGAATAATTGAAAGTGTGTGTCAGGTTTTTGCACCATTTGTTTAATTTCTCACTAAAAGAAATTTACAGGAAGTATTGCCATCGTGTAAACGAAATATATTTAGAGTTTTCATATAACTTGACAAACCTGTTTAGTTGCTTTATAATGAAATAATGTTTTTACCTAATCTAAAAAAACCCAAATGAAGGAAATGTTTTCAGTACGAGTAGTAGAGCTTATTCCGTGTACAATTTTGTTTGTTTCCACTATAGTTGCTTCGAGTGTGTAGATGAAAAGCAAATAAAAGCATCAAATCCAGGCAACGCAGCCTACTTTCTGCAAATATAATTATCTCTGCCGGAATATCCAAAACAAATATCACCGAATATCCCGATTATAAGTGATACTGTTGCAGCTCGCAACGAATACATTGATTATTAATGAAAACACTGTGTTAATTAATACCGTATTTTGTTTAATTACAACATAACACCGTTGAGCTGATTTGTTCGCTGTTATATTGACAATGGCATTACAGTGTTGCCACCTGCACAGACTAAAAGCCCTAGAGAAAACAGTCTGGCTGGTAATGTTACTTAATTGCGTTCAAGAGTGTAGAAATTAACGTACAAAACAGATGTGTATATTATGTGAAATTTTCTAAACCTCTTTATGTCTCAGAGCTATGCGGTCCTTACACATTAAATATTCTTTAAAATGGTCAAATATTCTGATAATATAATAGTCGCCATCTTAACATTCACAAAAAATAGCAATGAGAAAACTAAGATACCTAATTTTACTAATACACAGCCGGTTATCTGTGATCTATGAAGACTAAACCCCCCAGACAAGTTTTCCAATCCTCAAGAGTGGTTTATCGGCTGATCCTGATTATACGAAACCATCTTTGTTGCCTAAAAATCGTGTTCTGCCGGCTGTCAAGAAAGATGTTTACTCGTGACCTCTGATGGTTGATACCTTCTGAACAAGCATTCCAAATCTATCGGCTAATCATAATTGCACGAAACCATCTTTGTTGCCTTAAGGCAATGTTCTGCCGAAAGATTGTAGAAAAGAACAGAACAGGTAGTCACAGAAAGAGCCTTTTTGTTGTATTTTACGGTATACTGCTCCCGATATATGGTAGAAAAGACCAGAACAGGTAACCACAGAAAGAGCCGTTTTGTTGTATTTTACGGTATACTGCTCCCGATATATGATAGAAAAAAACAGAACAGGTAGCCACAGAAAGAGCCTTTTTGTTGTATTTTACGGTATACTGCTCCCGATATATGATAGAAAAAACAGAACAGGTAGCCACAGAAAGAGCCGTTTTGTTGTATTTTACGGTATACTGCTCCCGATATATGATAGAAAAAACAGAACAGGTAGCCACAGAAAGAGCCTTTTTGTTGTATTTTACGGTATACTGCTCCCGATATATGATAGAAAAAACAGAACAGGTAGCCACAGAAAGAGCCATTTTGTTGTATTTTACGGTATACTGCTCCCGATATATGATAGAAAAAACAGAACAGGTAGCCACAGAAAGAGCTTTTTTGTTGTATTTTACGATATACTGCTCCCGATAGATGGTAGAAAATAACAGAACAGGTAGCCACAGAAAGAGCCTTTTTGTTGTATTTTACGGTAGACCTCCTCCCGATATATGGTAGAAAATAAGAGAAAAGGGTAGACACAGAAAGAGCTTTTTTGTTGTATTTTACGATATACTGCTCCCGATAGATGGTAGAAAATAACAGAACAGGTAGCCACAGAAAGAGCCTTTTTGTTGTATTTTACGATAGACCTCCTCCCGATATATGGTAGAAAATAAGAGAAAAGGGTAGACACAGAAAGAGCTTTTTTGTTGTATTTTACGATATACTGCTCCCGATAGATGGTAGAAAATAACAGAACAGGTAGCCACAGAAAGAGCCTTTTTGTTGTATTTTACGATAGACCTCCTCCCGATATATGGTAGAAAATAAGAGAAAAGGAGAGACACAGAAAGAGCTTTTTTGTTGTATTTTACGATATACTGCTCCCGATAGATGGTAGAAAATAACAGAACAGGTAGCCACAGAAAGAGCTTTTTTGTTGTATTTTACGATATACTGCTCCCGATAGATGGTAGAAAATAACAGAACAGGTAGCCACAGAAAGAGCTTTTTTGTTGTATTTTACGATATACTGCTCCCGATAGATGGTAGAAAATAACAGAACAGGTAGCCACAGAAAGAGCCTTTTTGTTGTATTTTACGATAGACCTCCTCCCGATATATGGTAGAAAATAAGAGAAAAGGGTAGACACAGAAAGAGCTTTTTTGTTGTATTTTACGATATACTGCTCCCGATAGATGGTAGAAAATAACAGAACAGGTAGCCACAGAAAGAGCCTTTTTGTTGTATTTTACGATATACTCCTTCAGATAGATGGTAGAAAAGAACAGAACAAATAGCAACAGAAAGACCTTTCTCGTTGTATTTTGCGACATATTTCTCCCGATAGATATGTAGAAAAGAACAGAACAGATAGCCACATAAAGAGCTTTTTTGTTGTATTTTGCCACAAATTGCACATGAAAATATTTAAAGATAACAAAAGATGCATTTTCATAGGCTTTCAAGGAACAGAGAACAAACTAGCTGTCATCTTACTGGTCATGTAACTGTGATGTTGCGCAGAGAACAGTTCGAAGAACAGACAATCTGCCTCCTACTGGTCGAAGTATTTGTGACTTATTGCACGGAGCAGGAATTTTCAGAGAACTGTTCTCCGAAAGAACAACCTCGACTGTTCTCTAAAACCAGTTCTGTCCTTTCAGGTATCTCTCTATTCAGTACACTGTCAGTCGCTTATAAACTCTTGTTCGATACACTGCTACGGCAGCTTTTCCAAAACCGTTAATTCGTCAATAAAAAATGTATTTACTCATAGCTCAATCAATTATTCTGAAATTTTGTAAAATTTTCATACAGCCACTGTCAGGAACAATGCTGGCACGCCAGAAAAACGGAACTTCCTTTGTTCTTACGCTTCCGTGCGCCAACCCTTTTACGTCTCAGCACTCAAACTGTACATTTCCCCTGTTCTCATTGCAAATATGACAACTTTATTTGCATAAAAAATCCAAGCAGTGTTGTATTACATCAGCTGGACGCCAAACGGTGCTGGCATACCGTTCAGGTTACAGGAGTACTTTAACAAGTTCGTGGCTGACGTTATCTAATTTTCATTTTTGTACCTTTTGTAAAATGTGGCAAAGTAATAAGTGAGAGAGTGTATTTGCATATAAATAAGGTCGGACTTTTATTTACAGTTACAAAGCTGCGATATTTTTTATTAAATCCCCGAGGGAAATATCAACGCCCGAAATTCGTCTCTTACAAAGGCTTTTTCAGTTTCAAAAAGAATCCACCAAAATTGTACTTTCAGATTTAAAGAGACATTGGATTTAACGCGGTTGACGTCTGACAAACATTAATTTATGGAATTTCACATTATGTAATATGCTTTCCTATTACAGAGTTAAAACTTTCAAAACAAAAGTACGATACGCGCTCAGTAATAACTATTTACGAAACCAAAACTCATGTTATTTCTATTTGAATTTTTCATTTCATTTACATTTGTTTCGTAAATTTAAAAAATTACTTAAATATTACTCTTATGTCATCACTAGTAACGAAAGGTAAACACGTGATGCTTAGTGAAGTAACGGTGATCAGTGATAGAGTTACTTTTAATCATACTGCAAAATAACTCAATAAGTAAATAACAGTTACATTTTTCGTAGCATTAATTTGTAACTAAGAAATTTTATTTTAATTGATAACCATCAGACTGACGTTTAGACACGCAAAAGTTTTTGAAAAATCGAAAACAATGTTATCTTAAAATATAAAAACACTTTTTATACCATCGAAATACTAATCAATAAAGTGTATGTTTCTTAAAAACTATCTTTAGTTTAAACTTATCTGCCACATATATCAGTAAAACGTCACCAATTACTTGGCTAGGCCTAATAGTTTCAACTTTGCACCACTCACAAAACATACTGTATTTATTTTACTTACACTTTTTACAAAAATTCTGGACTTACTTTCCCATTATTTGCAGCCTTGTTTAATTACTCATCTGATATATTACAAATATCTTCATTAATCATTTTTAAACAAGTAAATGCAACAATTGTACAACTATTTGTTTTGAAATTACAATTACTAACAAATTAAGACCAGCTGTTAATACGTGAATTGGTAAGAAACGCCAGCGCTACCGGTGGACAAACATGCAACTAAAAGATACCTGAAAATCAGGTGCTTTTCCGTCCTCCAGCTGATTTTCAGTGTCACTTAAACATCTGAAAATGGCACATTTCGCCACTTAACGCAGTAACTGCTTTCGGTGCAGTATGATGAAAAATATGTCACATTATTTTTCGATTTTACAAAATATTACATCAACGTTATATGTACCTAAGGAGACAATTTATATTAAATTTGACAACGGAATCAAACGAAATATACGAGTCGTTAATCCCCCAAAATGTTCCGAAACGAGAGCTATCGGTAATATCAACAATGAGAACGTTCTGAATACTTTAATTTCTCAGAAAGGTTTATTAGATGTGCGAAAGTAGCGAAATTTGAAGAAAACACAGGTTAAGAGTAATAAAGAAAAATCAAACGGAAGTTTTAATTCAATCTCTAACGTTTTTTTTAATTTAAAATTGTGTACACTAGTTATTGTATATGACAAAAATTTAATCAAAATTGTAATATCGATTTTCAATTTTACCGTTTATCCAACATTATATATCCATAAGCCTATGCAATATTATGGATAAGCCTATACCGATTACACAATATTATGGATAAGCTTATACCAGTTACCCAACATTAATATTAAGCAAGTATCGATTACCCAACATTACAAATAGGCCTATACCGATTATACCAGTTACCCAACATTAAGATTAAGCAAGTATCGATTACCCAACATTACAAATAGGCCTACCTGATTACCCGATATTATAAATAAGCATATAACGATTACCCAACATCATTTATAAGCTTATACCGATTACACAATATTATAAATAAGCACATCTGATTACCAAACACTATAAAGAGACCTATACTCGTTACCAACCATGAATAAGTTTATACTGATTGTGCACCATTATAAATAAACCAATACAGGTTAGCAAGAATTATGGATAAGCTTATACCGACTACCCAACATTAAAAATACGTTTTTACCGATTACTTAATGTGGAATAACATATACCGATTACCCAACATTATGAATAAACAAAACGCTTAAACAACATTATAGGTAAGTACATAACGCGTATACCAATTATCCAACGTTATAAATAATCCTATACCGATTACCCGACATTACAAATAAGATATACCAATTATCTAATATTATAGATAAATTTATACCGACTATCATTTTTTTTTTTTTTTTTTTTTTTTTTTTAACGTCCGGCTATTGAGCATACTTGGGCTAATGCAGGCGATGGTATGATTTATAGAATATGAAAATGCCAAGCCCTGGCAGGGAATCGAACCCGGAATCTCTGGGTGAAAGCTAAGTACGCAACCAACTAAGCCACCGAGGCGGCTACCGACTATCCAATATTATAGATAAAGTTATACTGATTACCCAACATTGTAAATAAGCATACACCGATTACCCTATTTTATTTATAAGCATATATCGATTACCCAACATTAGTGATAAGTCTATACCGATTACCCAAAATTATAAATAAGCGTATACCGATTACTTAACATTATGGATAAGTATATAGCTATTACCCAACATTATATAAATATGTATGGATAAGCCTATACCAGTTAAAAAGTATCACACATGACTATGGATTAGCGAAAAAAAATATCTTGTCATATCTATCTTATAAATTTATTTTAAGTAACAACAGCTTATTAAAATGTATGACACGCATCTGTCTCGTAGACATTTTCAAAAAATAACGAAGTTTAGTAACATCCACGATCATTTTTAAATAAACAATAATTTTGTCTTTTACAATTGGACGTATAAAAATAGTTAAATTACATTTTTTAAATAACTGAGATAAATATGACGACTATTTCAAAAGTTTGAATTTCCGATATTTTGAAACAGTTCAAACTATTTCACTTACTTAATTTAATAAAACCAAAGCTTGAATTATATATAACTGAAATGGCACCGCTTCAGTGGGTCGCTTCATTATAGAAATTGCACATTTTCCGATGGAAATTCGTTGAAAAAACAAGCCATCACGTGTAATCATTTAAATTGGTATCAAATGAAAACGGCAAACACGAAAGTAAAATAATGCAGCAGGCATTGTGTTTGTTCAGTTTTCTAATTGCAGACTGTCTGGTGTTTCTTTACCCTTTGCAGGAAATTACAGAAAGTGAATTAGTTGTTCCCGTTTTAATGAAATTACCTTTCTTAAGTAAAGTGCTTCATTAAAGTAAAAATTAAACGAAGTAAGGGAATGGAAGTGCGTTGAATAAGAAACAACACATTTATGGTCCTTCGGCATATTTATAAACGCTATATAACAAGAATATTTAAAATAACGCCGAACCTAACCTCTTAAATCACTTTTTGAAGGGTGGTTAAATTTATATACGGCCTAACCATTCTGTGTGTGTGTGTGTGTGTGTGTGTGTGTGTGTGTGTGTGTGTGTGTGTGTGTGTGTGTGTGTATTTTCTAGTACTTCAGCCTTAGCAATTTCGATTTAAATTAAACTTAAAATGCGGTATATAAACTTTATATGCTTTATCTACTATCTCAAGATTAAAAAGACTCAGAGAGAAGTAATTTGGTACAAATGTGTGAACTTAAAATTCTGGCGATTGCGAAAAAACGTTTAAGAAATTTCATAACTAAGAAACTGAAGTGGGTGTTAAAATGTTAAACCCCGTTTAACACATTAGTGTTATGAAATGTATGTTAATGGAATGGTGTTAACTGAGAGGTCCTGTGCACTTGATAAAATAATTTAAGTGCTCTAAAAAGGGCTTTCTAAAATTCCATTCGGAAAAATTAAAGTTGGAGTACATTTTTAATCGTTGGAATAACAGCGATTTATTCTAATATATATATATATATATATATATATATATATATATATATATATATATATATATATATATTCAATGGCTTATTTTATTTTTCAGGCTTGCTGTATTCAAGTACTGATGACAAAAAAGGAAGTGTGCCTACATTTCTAAAGTCCATATACAATTACACATTCAGAATGTAAACAAATAAAATTAAGACTTTATTTTGAATGTAAAACGTATACAATTTTACGAATTATCCATTGCAGCATTACAGCTCCTATTTTACCGAAACCTTTACATGTCTTCGCACACAGAAGTGAAGCCTTCATCCACTATTAACTGAGTGAGTTAGGCGGGAACGACAATGACAATTTTAACACAGCAAGTCTTCGCTTTGTGAACAGCTAGCCTGGCATCAAATTGAGCGTAAATTGTTCATATTTGTGCGTCCAGTTTTTCTTGATATGCCACGCTTAGTGTAAGTGTGACGCAGGTGTTGTTTATAATTTTTTATTTTATTGTTACAATTAGCTATTTAATTAATGCAGTTTTTATATTTATTTAAAAAATAACACTATTTTTTATTGTGTGGCAGTACATCTGATCAGCCTTTTTATTTTATTGTATCGTTCATCAAGTAAATATACAGAAACATTAAACTTATTGAAATAGATAAACCAAATTTTTAGTTTCGTCTGTAGATTGTTGAAAGTTGTTGATCGTTATTTGTTTTACTGTCACTTTTTGTGTGAAGTGTAACACAACACATTCATTTATTTAAGTAAAGTTATTTTGATTTGTAAATTTCAATAAATGGACCTATGTGTTGGCCTACAGTTTAAATGTAGTATATTAACACTAAAAACGAAATGAGGTAGTATGAATTGCAATACGCCAATGATTAAAACTACTCTTTTGCTCATTTCGTGGTCAATTTTTAAAAAATTGACAATTTCCGTTTCAATAATTCACTGTTTATTAGAAATCCGCTAATAAACCATTTCATACTTTTTAAAAATTCATTTTCCACCACTCTCGTACTTTGGAAATAATATGTCTGTTTCAAAATATTCGGGCTTACCGTTTAGGCGCTAGCCGAACGTAACGTAAGGTCCCCTTAGTGTTCGGCTGCTCGTTATAAAAATGCCAACAATAATTAACTATGCAACTAATAAAGACAGTCTGTACAGACGGTAAATGTGAAGGCAGGACGACAACCTTACAGAGTTAAATGAGGTTGTCGATGTATCGAAGTGTACAAGTCGATGTAGAGGCAGTACGACCTGGTTACATTACAAGCTGCAGCGGCCTTGGCGTGAAACAACAATCTAATGTTCAATGTAGGAAAACATTTTGCTTTTAATACTACAAATAATTCATTACAGATAGCGCAGAAATTGCATTAGTGGTCCTAAATGAAGGAGTAGGTATGTATGTAATCATAGAAGTAAATATTATAACCTAATTACTATTTACAGCTGACTATTACCTTTCATTTCTTATGGAACTTTTACGAGCGCTTCCTAAGTGCATAATTAAGAAAAATGTATGTTTCCCCTTAAATTTGAGACTAAGACTTTTAAAACGTGCCTTAAACCATCTTTCTACAACTTACCTCTCATTTAAAATATTTTTTTCAAATTTGACTTTATGGATTTATATACAGGTGTCTCGTAACTCTTTAAAAACACTTTGTGGATTGTTTCGTCAGAGTCTGGTGCCAGTATTTTTGTCTGTCTGTATTTTTTACACAAAAAAATCATATTTTAACCAACTTCAACCGAACTTTGGAGTGTGTGTGTGTGTGTGTGTGTGTGTGTGTGTGTGTGTGTGTGTGTGTGTGTGTGTGTGTGTGTGTGTGTGTGTGTGTGTGTGTGTGTGTGTGTGTGTGTGGTTGAAAGTTACTGCGAAAATTTCAAAATTTCGGCCATTTAAATTAATATAACTTAAATAACTCGAGGACTAGTCACAACAGTTTTACAGTCAGGCAGTCGGGAAAGTAACGACATATGAGTTGCACGTGTCGTTTGGCCAAAGCCAAATTTTATTGTGTGTATTTTAATCGTCTTTAGTGTTTGTGATGTGTGATTTTAATGTTTTGTTTAACTTTGTGACGACCACGACAGAGGGATTTGACATTTTGCAATACGACCTGAAAATGAAAAAGTAAGGTTTCGAAACCGCGGTAGCCTTTAGGTGAGTAAATATACCACTAGACGGAAATATAGGTCGTACTCCTAATGAATAAAGTTTGTTTAAAGTCGGTTTAGGAGTTTAAAAAAATATTATTTTTTTAGCAAAAAACAAAAAACTATGTAAGCTAATGCTTATTTTGTTGTGTTTGTCTCGACCCAATGGAGAATTCTACAAAGCGTGTTCAGAGATGACTGGACACCCTGTATATATTACGGTAAGTACAACGGCTAGTTAATGATTAAAGATTCCAGTTTCTCTTATCTCACATAAATTCCCTTAACTTGAGAGGACAGTACAAGTTCTAAAACCTGTATTTTATCTGGGTTAGGCCTGCACGGATATTTGTTTTTTTTACTTGGTTTTGTTTTTTGTTGGTTTCCTACATATGTTAAAGAATGTACTCAGTGTCTGAAATATGTTGGGTCTGTGTGAGGAAAATATCTATGAACAGAACTCGTGATCTAGCCCCTGCGGATGTTATGTTTGCAGTGATAGTGCGATAAGTGGTAATATGAGTGGGGCTTTTCTTACCACTGTCGGGAATATGGTGAGGTGCATTCAAGAGGCCATACCGGACGATAGAAGAGTAAGTCAAGATTAGATGAATAAACTATCAAAAGATAACCTCAAACTAGAAGGGCATATCAAGGAGTTGAGTTCAAACACGAGATTTACTTCCAAATAACACTGTAGAGGATTTTTTTGTGTGTTTAACGTCCGCCTATTGTGCACACTTGGGCTAATGCAGACGATGGGATGATTTATAGCGTATGAAAATGCCAAGCACTGGCCGGTAATCGAACCCGGGTCCTCGGGGTGAAAGCCCAGTACGCTACAACTAGGCCACCGAGGCGGCCACTGTAGAGGAAATCGTCACAGAGAAGTAAGAAAGGATAACACAAATGGAAAATCGCTTGTTACGTCAGTAAGACAACTGCATACCACTAGCTTTCTTAAACAGATTTTATTTCTAAAAATTTAGAATTTTAATAATAAAAGCTCAATCGATATTAACCCTAAAGGATATGAATTAAAAGTAGTTCATTTCCACTACGACAGATGTCGCGCAGTTATTTACCGTTACGTAACGTTATCACAAATGTTTAAACATCCATCTCGGTAATAACCAATCATCGAGCAACGACACGTAAGCTTTAATTAAAGTAACGTAACTGAAATAGTTTACAAGTTACGTAAGGTAATAGTGCAGAAAACCGCCACCGGAGCAGCACCGGCGAGCGGCGATTGCCTAACCTAGATTCCTTTGTCGATTTGTGGTAATCGATTAATCTTATGTAATACAGTAAGTGTGAATATAAAATCTGTAGACTGTAAAAGTAAATTGACTGCATAACGGTGGTCTGTTTTTTGTAGACAGTTACACAATGCGCAGGAATACTTTAAATGAACAGCGCACAAACAAACTCAAGTTAGCCTACATTGTTTCCACAAACAAGGAGGCTGTGGATTGAAAAAAAATGGTTAAATTTCTCAAGATCGTTTCGTCAAATTTTAGTCATCAAATATTGCTTATAACTGAAGTTTGTGTTGGCAATTTTAAATAAAATATGTTTACTGCGTCAGAAGATCTAAATCAGAAACAATTTGACGACGGTCAGGGTTTAATTATTGTTTTTCGGGTTATAAAAAATCTTACACGACTAAAATTGTGGCAAAAACGATGATTTGTTAGTTTTTTCCGACAGCTCGAAAAATAAAATAGCGAACCATACGTTTTATTTGATGACTTGATATATTATGCCTATCTTTGAGCAAAGTTTTATGAAAACCGTTACAACAGATTTTTAGAGATTTTTTTATCAAAAATTGTCTTTATTAAATAAAGATTGGTGTCAAGATATGGAAAACTAGCTATGCGTGTCAAATTCAATTGAAATCAGTCATTCGTTTAATTTCCAACGATGAAATATTTTATTATTTCCTTAACGGTAAATACTTAATGCAAGTTAGAATAATGAGGACGAAAGAGTAACTGCGTCTCGAACCTACGACCTTGATACAACAGTCTGACCGATATCATAGCCACATCGATCACCACATTAGACAATTTTGTTTTCTATTTAAAACTCTTGACGTCCACATTTCTTTTGTTTTAAATACGGTAAACTGGAGTGATTGAACCAAGATAATAATGTTTTCAGCAAATCTGTTGGAACCGTTTTGAGAAATTCGTTGCATTTTATTCGCTTTTCACCCTGTTTAAACTAGCATTTTAACGATTTTTTTAGAAATGAACTGCTGGAATTCCATCACGGTAAGACCTAGACCTGGGACATTGAAATGAGCGCTGACCCTGAACTTTAGACCATTCTTTGAGGAATCGATTTGATTCAAACTTGGCTCGAAAATCGATTTTGCAAATAGCTTAGATAATTTCGTTAAAACATTTGAAACCTTTAAAAATTCAATTTTTAGTTTTAAACATTTCGTTAAATTCTGAGTTCATCATCACAATCAGCTTTGAAAACCGTATAAAGGAGCATTTGACTTTTCTGAACCCGTTGAAATTAAGACATTTAATTTGACGGCGGTCAGGGTTCATTTTCGTATTGCCAATGAAATTTTAAAGTGCTAATAAATGCATATTTGAAATCAGAGTTCAAAAATAATGTAAGATTAAAAAAATACTTTTGAAAATTCCCTTCCATCACGTCAGCGAGCCAGCTGCCGTGTTGCAATTATTAGTTTCTTACTTCGTTTCACAAAGCCTAAAAAATCATCTTTGGTCCTTAAAATATGATTTTTTCAAACTTTGAACGCTGATTATATGATAGCAAAATCGACTGTTCAACAAATAGTATGCCTAACATGAAATATAATTATTTTAAGTTTTGTTTGACCCCAGTTTAGAAATTGTCGAACAGTTATTGTAGCCAATGAACTCATACAACTAATAATATTAAAATCGATTTTTGTGCGTAGTTTAATTCGATTAGCGTCAGAATTTTTAAACGTATTGCAACTATACGTAATTTTTAACGATAAAAGACGCCTCCAAACGTATTCTACAGGTTGAATACCAGTGCACATTTCGTGGCAACGGATTTGGGCTTTACCATGATGTAATACAACTCATTTTCCAATGGCAGTTCAGTAATAAAATCTCAAAGTCAGTTTCTCTCCTTATTCCGCCGTTTTTTACAACCCTGACCTTTTCCCGAATCTTCTACATTTCGAAATTAAATTAATACATTTTTCTTTCAAAGCGCTCGGAATATTTTTAATACCGCTCTTCGGAAAAGAACGCTTTTAATAAGTTCTAAATGAAATCAAAATTAAAAAAAACAGATCCGACGAAACGAGCCAACCGTTCCTCGGCGTCCTTTTTCCTTTTGTGTTTCAGCAGCGTCTTCGAAATTGTTTAAACCAAATTAAACAGCCTCCAATTTGTCCGGGACTATAAAGGATAAACAATGCGCATGTTTGCGGGGTTTAAAGTTAGCTGATCCAATTTAAATAATTAGCGAAGCCTCTTGGAGCTTCAGGTATGGAATAGATGGGGTTAATTAACACAAGGGTTGGCGAGGGGTGAGTTTATCTTAATTTGCCGGTGAACTAACTCGGGTGCAAAAGTTTTTATTTAGATTTCCCCAGTAGCAGGTTAAGGGTGAATGTTTTTGGGGTTGCTGGGATTAAATGGGAAAAAGTAGTGAAAAACTAATATACATGGTTTAAAAACAGACGGATGGAAGCAATTTCGATTCGTTTGCAGCATTTTCAAATTCGGATTTTGGCTTCGGTTGTAAATCGATAAAACTTTATCACGGCAAACAGCGAAAAGTTATTATTAAATGGAAGAACAGGATTTGTTAAGTTTGATCAAAATAGTTTGAGATGATTGTGAAAAACTATTTTCGTTAATTGTTATGTAAAATAAATGGCGCAAAAACTAAGTCATATTCATATTTACAGTATTATGATTCGGTCTAGTTTCTCAAAATCCCTTAATAAGATTTTTCTCAAATTGTTAACAATTATGAAGATTTAAGACTAAAGTTATTGGACAAAATTTAAAATTATCCAAAAATTTACAATTCATTATTGAGAAAATCAACGCAGACAAGGTTTTTATTAACATGTATCATGTTTTAGGGCTGGTTTTGATGTGCGGATTTTGCCTGATGTAACTGAACAAATTCATGCTGATATATAATAGTATATTTTGCGCGTCGTAAGTGTCATATTAAATTAATTATAAAATTTCTTTTGCTTCCGCCCAGGATCGAACCGGGAATCTTGCGAGTGTGAGGCACGTGATAACCACTACACTACAGAAATTACGAAGACGTTTGACCGATGTAAACGTAATATGAAACGAATTTAATTTAATTTTAATATTGGTTATTATAATAAAAGAACAGTTGTTTTATATTAATGCGTAACGATCAGCTGATTTCATTGAACTGCTGAAAGTTATAATAAGTTTTAGGTTATGTCGTGTTTCGAACAAATTATCGTGATTAAAATAAAAAAGAAGATAAAACACGATACACGATTTTTATTTTTGGTTCAATAACAGAAATTTTTTTGTGATTTCGTTTTAACGGTAAATTTAATTTTACATCACATTTGTTACACTAATTTGAGTTACGAATATTTTACCAAATCTGAAACAAAATCTACAGAACAGATTTTGAAAAATTATCTCCATTTTCAGTTTTTTCCTATAACTTCTAGGACAGGATTGTTCTGCGTCCTTATTTGTTTCTGTCACGTGGAAAATTTAATCAAAATCGATAAAGAAAATTTCGAGAAAATCTGAATTTACAAAAAAAAGTATTCAGATTAGTTTAATCTCAAATTATGCAGACATACAAACAGCCAACCATAGTAAAAACCATAGCCCACTATTTGACATCGGAAAACTATAAATGTGTGGATTTATCAAAATTGTAAAATAAATTTGTTTTTTAACGTATTTCTGGTATTCTTTATATAATAAGAAAGTTAAAACGGTCGAACTACACAAGTATACGTATTTCAAAAACACCCTGTATATAAAAATTATAATAGTTTTAAAAACATCATTACACTACAAGGTGATTTTCGTCCGGCAAATATTTTTGCAAAGATACCTTTGCGTTCTTAATGGTAGTTTTGATTTCACGCGGTCAAATGTTCATAAAAAATAATCGCTGACGTGATGGAAGCGAATTTCAAAAAGTAATTTTTTAATCTTAACATTTTTTGAAATTTTAATTTCACCATTATAATCACTATTTAAATTATTTATATACTCGCCTTTCAAACTTTTAAATTAGGAGCCTTTATTAAAAATGAACCCTGACCTCCGTCAAATTCAAACTTCATAATTTCAACCGATTTTTAAAATTAAAATGCCAATTAATGCCGTTTGTAAAGCTGGTTACGATAGTGAAATCAGATTAAAAAAAGTTACGAATTTCTAGAAGTTTAAAAAATTTCTAGAGGCCGCCATACTGAACTGTTTGTATGAATTTTGTTCGTTAACGAACTTATCAAAGCTATTACAAAAACCGATTTTTATGCCAAGTTTGAATGAAAATCGGGAGCGAGGAGCGAGAGAGAGAGAGAGAGAGAGAGAGAGAGAGAGAGAGAGAGAGAGAGAGCTCATTTCCCGATGGACATTTGCCAGCAGAATTACGTTCTCTTGTGACTAATAATTCTTGAACTGATGATGACGCTATAGTTGACGAAACCTCTAAGAAATGCAATGAATAAAATAGAAAAAAAAACAGAAAAACGTAAGGCATTTATTACATCAAGGGCAAACACTATCAACTAGACGTCCTTAATGCCAGTACCTTGATCCTTACATATTGGCACTGTACGACGCAGGTATTTTATGTGCTGTAATGTTGGCACACACTGCTGGCATCTTCCCTAGGACACACCTAACCTGTCAAGGACTATTCTAAAGTAGATTTACTGTATTCTCTGTTTACTTACATACACAGATTGTGTCAAAACGCGATACAGAACGGAGTTGATGAATTCTTATTGTGATTTTTTCGTCCGTGGTTTTATTAAAGACCAATGTCTCCAATTTTCAAAAATACTAAGATTAAGAATACAAAATGCCTTCATAAATATCAATGATGAAATTCGTCATACAGTATGGTCAGTTAGTTCACCGAATTGACTACATTTGACTAACAATTGAAAATAAAAAAAATATATATCCAATAAAACTTATTGTCTTTTACTTAAACATATTTTATACGTGTATTTGATTAACATATTTTCTGTTTCACCTATATATCAAATTCGAATAGTGAGGCAGTAAAATACTTCACCCTTTTCCCTAGTCACAGTAAACTTTTTCTAAACAAATTTCCCACGCACACTTAAAACATTAACCTTATTCTGTCTGGCATCGGTTTAACACTTGTAAACTACTTAATTCGAACTCAAGTCTTGTTAACCTTGCTCGACTCGCCGTACCCGACACATTCACCACCTGATAATGTCCATGTCAAGGTAGAAACCGGTAGTGGGATATTTCACGAGTGTTAAAAGTTGCATTTTACGGTTTGCTTGCCTGTTTACGACCCGACATTACGACCACCAATTTGTTTTTTATCGTTTTGTTTTTTTTCGTACGCCGTAAACAATCGATTTTTACGAATTTTAAGATCACTGAATTGTCGCAAATGTTACTTTTATCACTTGTCTGATACTGTAGGCTTATAAGGAAAGTACCATAATAGTGAAATCAAAACGAAATGTGTGTGTGTGTGTGTGTGTGTGTGTGTGTGTGTGTGTGTGTGTGTGTGTGTGTGTGTGTGTGTGTGCGCGTGTGTGTGCGCGCGCGTATTTCTGTGAGTGTAAGCAAGCTCATGTTCATAATTTTATTCCAACTGAACGATTTGATAAAACTTGTCACAAAAATCGATTTTCGTAATAATATCTAAGAACAAGTTCGTGAACTAGCAAAAATCGTTCAACAGGTTCATAATTGCGGACCATTTTTAATCTTTAAAAATGTTTACCTTTCGTCTTACACTATTTTGAATATCCGATTTCATCATCGTAATCAGCGTTAGATTAGATTCAAACTAGAGGAAGGGATTATACAATCTCAAGCACTGGGTGCAACTACACCTCTTGAGTACTAGTTTAGCAGATTGATGCCCTTAGTAAGTTTCAACAGTCCAATGACTAGCTCATACTGCTGAAGATGGCTAAGGTCCTGGAAACCAGAAACTCTTAGTCACCTAACAAGAACCTCTTTCGTGCACAACCTACAGACAGTTTCTCCCTGGTAGATGCCTATCCTGTTCATGTGCAGCCTTAGACCACAGTGTCCTGTAATAAGCCCAATGGTTTTCCTGAGTTGTGCTTTGCTTAAGACATCTGCGCTCCTCTATGCCCTCCATAAGGAACCATAAGTTGCACTTGCTACTGAATCTTACCTGGTGTTGCTTATTAATCCACCTATTACAAGCATACCCGGCCAATGACAGAGAAATTCCTAAAACCGGCTCAGGTCCGATAAACTCTGATGCAGATCCTAGTAGGTCTGCCAACTCATTACCCTTAACCTCCTTAAACCCAGAAACCCAGTGAAGATAATCAGCGTTAAAAATTGCATAAATTAGCAATTGAATTTTCAAAATTCGTTGGAATTTAATTTTACCGCGGTAAGGGTTCATTTTCTTATTTTCAGTTTAATTTAAGAGTTTAATCCTTTCAGGACCCTCTACGACTGCAGTTTTTACTTCATCGTCATCATTAACCCGTTGGCGTTCAAGAAACTTCTTTAGATATCGATGCAAGTGGTAATAACAGGATGCAAGGTCTGGGCTATATGGTAGATGATAAATGTTCCCAACCAGACCTGATTGACCACGGCACATCCTTGAATGTTCTCACCAACTGCATTATCACCGGAAGATTCACAATTACTACTGTGAATAACCGTTCTGGAATGTTCGTTGCATTTAAGAATCGGATCACAGGTCGTATCACACAATCGTCTGACTTCTCAGTTTTCTTAATCACTGTAAGCGTTCATGCAGACTAGAGACGGGTCGTTCGCAAACGAACGGATCAAAATGAACTGATCATTTCAACTGAACTAATTCGTTGTGAAATATGTACGTATAGTTCGTTCTGAACAACAGCGCTCCTAATGGCTTCTTATTAAACTACAATAGATGCAACAATATGCAGAATAACCAAAATCACGTATTACCGTACGTTATTCAAGTACTTTTATTTAGTTTCTGAAATTTCAGCAAGAGCTCGACACTCAGACGACGATTTTCGCGAATCAATTTACCAATTTTCTGGATGTTTTAAATTTTTTACTTTAAATGTCGTCTTCGGTTGTTTCACGTTTCTCCTTAGCCTTTTAATCTACTCGAAAATTTGTGTGCGCGATAAACATTCACTTCCGTACACTTCCTTTAACAAGGAACTTCCGCAGCAGTTTTCCCCAGTTTCACAAGGAACTTGAGGTTAACTATTTGTTCCACTGGAACACATTTTTTCGACAAGACGCATGCGCAAAGACTTGAACGGGCGATGCTACAGCGAGGCTAAGCGTAATACAGTCAACAATAAGTTCGGGTAAACAAATTTAACTAGTTCGTTCATTGAACTGGTTCGTTTAAATGAACTGTTGCGCCCATGTCTAGCGCTTTCTCGCGGGCAAAGCATGCTCACCAGCGCAGTCGTGCGTGATTTAAACTACCACTAAAAAAGTACTTATTTAAAAAACATCCACTGTTTTTGTCGAGTGACAACTAAAATTAACCATTTTTGCTGGACGCGTGATACGAAGAACATGTTTATATTGATATATAACAGTACATTTGCGAGTCGCAAGTTTTAGATTAATTATAATTAAAAGTTACTGTTTCCGTCCGGGATCAAACCGAGCACCTTGCGGGTGTGACTCACGCGATGACCACTACACTACAGAAACTACAAAGAAATTTGACCGATTTAAGTATAAGAAATGAATAGTTAATTTAATGTTGGTAGTTATATTAGAAAGATCAGTTGTTTTATATTAATTCGTAAAGATCAGTTGATTTCATTGAACAGCTGATAAAAATCAGGTTATGTTGTTAAGAACTAGCTATGTAAATTTGTCTTGTTTTCGAACAAATAAATTATCGTAATTAAAGTAAAAAAGGAAGAGGAAACATGGTATATGATTTTTATTTTTATTTTAATAACAGATTTTTCTTACAAAATATTTCATCAAAATCGTTAGAACTGATTAAGCCAAAATCCAAAGAAAAATTTTAATACGGAAAACATTAGTCAAAATATTATTTCAAAATGGCAAAAATCTTTAACTCGTTTACCGTACACATTTTGAAAATGTTAATGAGCATTGTAAACTTTTCAAGTTCTGTGGAAAATAGAAAAACGAATTTAACGACGGTCAGGGTTATTTTTCGTTTTTTTACTTTATATTGAAAATTAAATAGGCTAATTTCAGCGGATTTTATCGCAAGGTGAATTCAGATTTTCAAAAACGTTATAAATAATATATATATATATATATATATATATATATATATATATATATGAACATTACAACTGTCAGTGTTCATATTAAAACGTAAATGCGAAGGTACACACATTTGTTACTATTTGGAAATTCGCTACTATCACGTCAGCGAAACAACCGCATGCCTCGATCACGATTTTAGGAGACAAAATAACGGTTATTATTTTTAAAATGATCGGATTTCTATCGGCGGACCGCTGTGCGATTTTGGAAACACGACCTTAGGCGTAATTATAGGCCTCCCTCAACAATGTAAAACACACTTATTGCACCTCCAGCTGTGTCCTTCGTCAGGAAAGAAGTTTGACCTTTTGACCTTGGCAATCGTTCAAGGACACCTACTCTTACCGGCCAAGATGACCTTGGCCACTGTCAATGGTGTACCAAAACTATTACGCAAAAATTCCAACTTCTTGCCTTTGAATGGGGTAACAACTTTGCATGATTAAAAATTATTTTTTAAAGTAACAATTTGATAATATTTTTAATACCTGATTTTACCGTTACAATAAACGTTAACAACAGCAATAAGTAAGCACTTTATATACTAATTTCTACAGAGCTTACCACTGTTTACTGTAAGGTAAAAACGTTATATTTTTATGGCCATCATTTCCAAACTATTTTGGTTGTTTGGCTTGTCCTGGGTACCGAACTTCTTCAAACCATTAATTTCGATTTTCTCGCCAACTTTGAATAAAATCGGACCAAAATTTGCGAACGCTAGGTTTCTAACACACATACGTAAGCGCTCTCTATAATTAAATTTGTAACTACCCCTCCAAAAGTATTTTAGGATCGGTGTTCGTTTCAAATATCCTGGTCTTAATCTTGCTAAGATGGCCACTCCAACATAAAAAAGTAGCTAAAATAGCTCGAAAACAGCCGATTGAAATGTAATAGTATTTCTTCTAAAATTCCGTTTCCAGAGTACTCAGCAATTAATAAAATAAATAAGGTTTATTTTCCTTTAAATTTGTTCCATTAGATTTTGTTTACTGAATACTTCCTCCCTTCAATAATAAACGCTAAAAAAAAAAAAATTAGATGCACATTTTTGGTCTTAACAATTCAAGAAAGCGTAACAATTGAATTTCAAGACTGTTTTGTAACGGTAATTTTACAATGCTGATATTTTACGTTACAGTGTAAAATAATTAGAAACATTATTAATTAATAAATTAATTAATCTAATTAATTCTACGTTAATTAGAAACATTACAAACGAACTACGACTTTAAGTTATACAAATACTTCGGTTACAAAGACGTCAATTTCTCATTAAACTTTGAAATTATCTATTAATTAAAAAAACTTAAAATTTATCAATACTTTTATTTTTTCTTCTTTTCTATAAGGTAACTTACCAATACATTCTTTTAGAATTTCGAAACAGTAAAATACTAAATTGTAGGTATATTAAAACTAATTTTTAAATAATTTCGATGTATTGGCTATTAATAATACACTTTTTGTGTGTTTTGTATTGTTTTTATTTTGTCAAGTATAGGGATTTGGGTGAATATATATGCGAATGAATTAAATTAAAAAAATAAAATATTGTGTAAACTTGTTTTATATTTTTTATTGTTGTTTTACTATTCTGTTGTAGCTCCATGCTTGAGAGAGGTAGTGACAGTTCACTGCTGTATGTATATTTTATATTGTTCTAAGTAATTAATTGTTTATGTAATAGTATTAACAACTAGGGGCTGTCACAATGGGGGGGGGTTCTTACAAAATGCCTAGTGGTGGACGGTCAACTGAGCGGGATCATATGCAGAATGATTCGCAGATATCATCATGATGGTTTAAGGCATGTTTCCTATCTAACTTGGCAGGACTATTTTTATTTGGAACGTATCAGTATCTGGTTCTGCAAAGAGGGCCTTCTAGTTAGTCCTACCAAGACAGTCGTTGTTCCATTTAGTAATAAAATAACCGTGAACAATCTCTGTGGGTAGAGATTGTCGAACCTCAACTGAAACACGGTTCTCCGGTATGATGGCCAAAAGTCACACAAGCTACAGCTTGTCATGGTGTCTTTAAGAGCACTCCTACAGCTGTTCTAGAAATTTTGTTAAACCAGCCGCCTCTGGACATATTGATAATGGCAGAGACGAGACCGGCTGACTACAGGCGTCATAACCATGGGAAATGGAGTGGAAGCATCCATGAAGTGGGGCACTCCGAACAGCGCAACTTCGAGAGGTGTAGTTAAGAGAGTGAAACGATGGAAACGATTAGGGTAACGTCTCCTCTCGGGACGAGATCCTGCACTGAGGACTCTTGTTCAGTTTCACACGAGATAGGTTGAAACAAGCGTCACCATGATCACTGGACACGGCCACATCTGGAGTCATCTGTGTAAGGTGAGATCACCATAAATCTCGCCTGTGTTGTCTGTGCGGGCAATAGGCTGAAACCGTTGCTCACATACTCCTCGAGTACGAGGTCCTGGAATCCAAAAGAAGGAGACTCTGCGAACTTCAACAACCAGATAAGGAGTTTTACAAAGACAAGATTCTGAAGCTCGTGAAGGGCACTATAGTCGGTTTAAGATGAAGTTATATAGGGAACACAAAGAGCTTATAGCTGACGAGTCAAAGACAAGCATCAGTAATAACCCTAAAGGGGGAAATTGTATCTTTTATAGGCTGTACTTATATGAGTTTGTTTGTGTAACAGCGTTTATGTTTATTTAATAACATACTCCTTTTTTTTAGGTTATGTGCTAAAACTATCTTATTTTTGAATTCTCTTTTTTGCTAATTTTAATGTTTTTCATTTTGTATATTCTTTTTCTGCGTCGTAATTAGGCTACAAATACTTTTGCTTTCCAACATTATAAACGTTTTGGACATGAAAATAGTAACAGGTAGAAATTTTAATTTCTATATATCGATTTTTCATCAAAACATTGTAACGACTGTTTAACAGGATACAAAAACTGGACAAAACTCGATCGTTTCCTTATTCGGTTACAATATCGTCCATTTCATACTAATAAGATAAACACTACGTTTTGTGGACCAGATCACGTGACTAATAATCCGAGCATATGGTGCAAGGGTGTTTGATACCTGTAAATTGTTAATCATTTCGTAAATCTATACATAAATTTTCCTCTTTTATATATTAGTATAGATGTTCATTTATTTTATTATAATTTCAGTTCAGCCGCCTCGGTGGCCTAGTTGATAGCGTACTGGGCTTTCACCCCGAGGACCCGGGTTCGATTCCCGGCCAGGGCTTGGCATTTTCATACGCTATAAATCATCCCATCGTCTGCATTAGCTCAAGTGTGCACAATAGTCGGACGTTAAATATATATATAATTTCAGTTTTATATTGATTCATTAGCAAATTTCTATTGGAAAAAATGAGTAATTGGTGCAGCCATCATGGTAAGACCTAGATTCGTGACCATGAAACGAGCACTGATCCTAACTTCTAGAACACTTTTTGACAAGTCGTTAAAATTTTACATATATGTATTATCAAGCTCACGTGCGCAATTTTGATCCGATTTTATTCAAACTTGGCGCAAAAAACGATTATGGTAATGTCTTAGACGAGTTCTTTAAACAGCAAAATTTATTTCAATATGGCAGCCATTTCAAATATATAAAAATTCATATTTTATTTTCTTAATTTTATTTGACACTCTGATTTCACCAAAGTAATGGGCGTTAAAAACTGTCTGAATCAACATTTCGAATTTTCATTAACCGTTGAAATAAGAAATGCCATAGTGTTAAGGGTTCATTTTGGTATTTTCAATGCAATTTGAAAATTTAAATACTAATGTAGGCAGATTTAAATTCTGATTTTGGTACTGAAAACAGAATTTCAAAAAAGAGTAAGATAAAGAAAAATTCTTGGAAATTCGCTTCAATTATGTCAATCACGCTTAAGCATTTATTGATTTGTGTTTGTGTTAAGTAAACGCATTTTATTTTATATTGTATAAACTTACACACTTCAGAATACGAAGCTATATATCGTAAACTTAAAATATATTTTTGTACACTACGTATTGTAAGAAATTAATTAAATCCCCTACCCTTCAAAATTAGCAGCGAGAAACTTTGTGTGTTTATTTTGTCGCGCGCCTGAAAGTACAAAATAGTTTGTGTCCGCACATAGGTCATGTCTTATATAAAAAAATAATACACGTAAAATTTACACGAAAAATTTTGTCTGTTGTTGAACTCAAAATAAAAATCATTTATCATGTTTTCTCTTCATTTTTTATTTTAATTACGATAATATGTACGAAAACACGACAAATTAAAATAGCTGGTTTAACCTGAAACTTATTATAGTATATCAGCTGTTCAATGAAATCAGCTGATCTTTACGAATTAACATAAAACAACTGATCTTTTAATACAACTACTAAAATTAAATTAACGATTTAACTGAAAACAAACTCCAACCGTATTTTACAGAATATATGATGACGAGTTTGTAATATTGTCAATATCCTTAACAAGAACAAACGAGAATAACGAACCAACAAGCTTTAAAAGATAACAAGCATAAGAAGGAAAGCAATCATATTGAAATACATTAACATATCTTATCCCTGCCTGGCTTTGTGCGGGTACTTTAGGCAGCGTGAAGTTGGCAGTAATGGAGCTGTCAAAAACATGCCGTGACATTTGAAAGGTGTTTAAATACAGACTAAGATAACTTAATATTAACTGCTTTAAAAGTGGAGTTATATTGTGAAATCTTGATATTTTTATTTTACTAAATAAATACTTGATGGATAAGATAAGTACCAAGGACGAAAGAATAAGATTCCAAGATAAAATAAGACCTAAACCTGTCATTTCGGAAGATGAGAGGAAAAGAAGATCGGAAAGAATGAAGAGCTACTGGGAACAAAGAAAAGTACAGCGCGCAAGAAATGATTGATTCAGCGTACCCGAAAGAGGGTGAAACGAAAAGAAGAAGAAATACTTGATGCTGCTGCCAACGTTCGCAGCTTGAAACTATGACAAAACCTCCAAGTAAATAACGGGAAAACGGTAGTTATGAGAACCACAGATTATAAAAAAATATTTAAATATTTAAGCTTTATAGCAAATTTATTTTAATTGTTTAATTAGCTATTACAATAAATTTTGTACAAACTGTATATATATATATATATATCGCGAATTATATGTTTTGTTCATTAGTAGGTCTATTGATAATTGATTATCATAATGGAGTAAGATGTGATCACATTTAAAACACATGTTTAGGTTTTTTACAAAAAAAAGCTAAAAACATTAAGAAAAACTAAATTTTGCTGGATAACGAATTGTCTAAACCATTACCAAAATCATTTTTTTAATAAGTTAATTTTCTTCTATTGTTAATTTTCTTCTGGAAATTCACTAATATATTTTATCGAGACACGAGACCTTGATTGACCGCCACTTCTAAACTCTAAAACATTTTTTGGTGTGTGTGTGTGTGTGTGTGTGTGTGTGTGTGTGTGTGTGTGTGTGTGTTGTAGTACTCTCTAGCTTTTGCATAATTATTGGTACGAATTGATTCAAACTAACAAGAAATCGATTTTGTTATTAGCTCGAACAAGGTCGTTACCAGTCAAATTCCTTTCAGCCGTTTCAAAATGGCGGTCTATATAAATCGTGAAAAATACACTTTTACACTATTTCGAAAGTATGATTTCATTAAGAAGCCTTAAACATGGAAATGTATACTGTTTTCAAACCGTTATTATTGAAATACTCGCAAAACAAGAACTGATTATCCACGCACCCTGTAGTTGACGTAACGGCCATATGGTATGGTTTAACATATGTTATAATATTTAACATTTACCACTTACATAACAGAAGTCTCGGTACATATTCATAATCGATTAAGACATTTTTACGCAATAATTGGCCGTCGGGGCGCATTCTACCGGATGCCAGCGGTAATTACGCAACAACGGTTATATCATAGCTGTCAACCTGTAAGGGCGTACTGTATTTACTAACCCAGCCTGACCCGCGATACATAATGCATTGCATCCGTCGGTTGTTTCATTGGTTTCGTAGTTAGCTGACTATTTCAAGGTCACAGTTGAGCAACCAGCCCCCGAGGCGAAAGAGAAAGGAAGGCCGTTCGTAATAGTTGGAACCGTTTTGCAGGTGTTTACAGTGGGGGGGGGGTAAAAAAATATTACTTTTTACACTTTAAACTGAAAACCACGGAGATTTATGTTAATAAGGAATTACATTATCGCTGTACTGGAATTTTAATAGAAATTTAGTTTTGATTATCCTGGGTACTTGACCAAGAGACCGGTATATTGTATCACCAGAACTGAGAAATACGCCCGGCATGCAATTGTCTCGCTGACATGATGGAAGCGAATTTAAAATGCTAATTAACCGAACGAAGCGAGATTTCTGTTTCTATTCGACCGTTCGGCATTTGGTTTGTGTGTTTATTACGCAGTTTTGGCCAAACACATTGACTGATTGTTTTAAAATTTGGTTCGGATATTTATCCCGTTCACTTCCGTTTCAATATGGCGGCCTCTGACTCACAATGAGAAGTATAGGCTACGTAGATTTGACCAAAATTCATTGACAATTGGTTTGAAATTATGTACGTAGTTACCTTGTATAAAGCCCTAAAGATGCATATGTAAGTTATTTTTCCCATTCACTTCCGTTTCAATATGGCGGCCTCTGATTTACAATGAAGAGTATACATAGTTTTCACCAAACGCATTGACCGATTGTTATAAAATTTTGTACGGAGATACATTGTATAAAGCACGAACGAAGTATACGATTTTTCCCCCATTAACTTCATTTTCAAGATGACGACCTTTGATTAGGAGTGTACGCAGTTTTGTTCAAACGCATTGACCGATTGTTTTGAAATTTTGGCACGAAAATATCTTTAGTAAAGACCATTTTCTCCCATTTAGCCTACTTGCGCTTCAAGATGGCTGCTTTAACAATGATGAATGCACGCAGTTTTAATCAAACGTATTGACCGATTGTTTTAAAATTTGCTACGAAGGTACCTTGTCTAAAAATCGAAAGCTGTATGTGTAAGATATTTTTCCCATTCACTTCCGTTTCAAGATGGTGGACATTGATTTAACACTGATTTAACGCTGCTTGTTATTTCCTATAATACTGGCTGAACGGCAAGACCTTTCATAATGACCGCTTGGTGAAGAAAGAGCAAACAATTTTTAATAAACTAGGACCAGTAATATTTTTCGTAAATATTATGGTTACAGATTAAATTGGAGGAAACGTTACGAGCGCTGTCGTTGAGCGCTCTGTGTATTAATAAGTAAGAATAGCCTATACTGCAGGTCTACTGTTCTTTGAACTGCTTGTGTATGGAGATTTTAACGCTGATTACACTGTTGAAATCACGTAGTTTCAACAAGTCAGATAAAATATTATTATTTCTTCAAATTTGAAATGGCCGCCATTTTTTTTTTAAACAGTTTATCAGATTTCGTTAGGTAATCAGCAGGGATGCTGTTATATTAACATCAAAAGATGAAATATGTATGTAATAGTACTTATAAAAAAAATCTTAGGCCCCAAATTCCGTAACAACCAATTACTCCACATCAGTAATGACACTCTTTACCAAAACACTGAAACACTATCAGACACAATAAGAAAAAGGAGAACTGATTTTTATGGGCACATCCTCCGAATGGACAAAAATAGACTAAAAAAAAAAATTTGACTGCTTTCGCAATAGAAAAGCCAAACCACTTTGGGTTAGAAACACAGAGAAAGACATAACAGAACCACAAATCACTGACACTATGCTCATGGACAGAACAGCCAAAACAATAACCAAGGACAAGAAGCAACGGTTCCAAGGCAAAGTCAAATCCAACCGAACGATCCAAATCTCTGACGAAGAAAGCAAGATCACAACGAATGAAGCAATACTGGGCTAATAGGAAGGCACAAAACATTAAAAAGTGATTGATTTAGTGTACCCCAAAGTTGGGTGGAACAAATAAAGAGAGTACTTATAGAAATTCCAGAAATATTGCCGAAAACAACAAAGCTCTACAGCCTCAAACAATTATAAGTAACTTTACGTTGGTTACAGTCAATGCATACAGAGTAGTTTATTTACAAGTAAACACAAGGCTATGCTTTTTTTCTCAGCCAAAGTGTTTTCAGTTCTGCACACAAGGGATGATCAAGATGTCGGAGCATCCAGGAACGCAGCATGCTCTTGAGTCTACAATACAGTCTCAGAAGAACTAACTGATATCCTCTACTTCAATGTCACTTGCACTAACAGTTCAAAGAGCAATTGGCCTCGCAGTATATTCATTAATATGTATCACAATGTTTCACGAAAGCTCTCGTAATGTTTCCCGCCAATTTAAACGGTTACCGCAATATTTGAGAAAAAAATATTGCTCGTCCAACTTTATTGGAAATGTTATGCTCTTTCTTCATTGTGTAGTCAAGAATAAAATTGGTATTGCCGTTCAGCCAGTATTACAGGGAATAACAAGAAACTACACTCTCAACGTTGAATCAGAGCCCGCCATCTTGAAACGGAAGTAAATAGAAAAAGTATGATACGTACGTCATTTCGGTTTTAATATAAGATATCTTTGTACCAAATTTCAAAACAATCAGTCAACGCGTTCTGACTAAAACTGCTACACTAGTCATTGCAAATAGCTCATTTGAAATTCACTATTAAGGGTCTATTGTATTACATGTAGAACTATCTACGTATAATATAAACGAATAAATTAATAAATGTTATAATTTCTTGTGTTTAAATTAACATATTTTTATTATTATTATATTTATAAGTTAAAACAGCGTTATAATTTATTACAGCACGTAGGACACGAGTTTGGAGGTTATAGAGGCAGGGGGCCCAGACCTTAATACACGCAAGCTCGCACGCATACACGCACGTACAAGCCTACACGGGCCCGCACACGCACACACACACACACACACATATATATCTTGAGGAAGATCCTTGGCCCGAGATTAACAGAAGATGGATACAGGTTGCATTCCCGGAAGACCACAGAGAAGATATCGAACCTGGCAGCAGATATCAGAAGAAGGAGGCTTCGGTTCTATGGACACATCAGTAGACTCCCAACAACGAGACTTGCCAACAGAATCCTTAAGTATATACAAGGTGTCAAATCAACAACGTCGTGGATAACACAAGTCAGAATAGACCTACATGACGCAGGAATAGACTCAACAGATGTTGAAGATAGACACGCATACAAGAGAAAGATGCTCGGTTAAAAGGTCCCAGAGAATGAAATCCCAAAGAGAGCAGGGGTAAAATGGACGGAGGAGCGGAAGAGGATCCATGGGGACAGGATGAGGGAGGTGTGGAGGATTAGAAGGAACAAGACATGAGTCGGAGTGCTTTGCGTGATCCAACAGGGTCTATGCGCAGATAATAAATATATATATATATATATATATATATATATATATATAAATTTTAAACTACCTTCTCAAACTGTGTTACAAAATGACATGGCCTGGGGCCGAGATGTTCAAATAATTGTCGCTTTAATATAAAAATAGAAATTCAATGATAACACACATTCGTGAACTGAATGAAACACTTGCATCTTGCCCAGTTGTTTGATCGCCAAGTTGAACTTGACTGGGACACGTCAACTCGCTTCGGAACGAGGCGAGCAAAGTTTGGCGGAGAAAGTTCGGGCCGCGGGGAATTGCAGAAACTTACACGCTGACGAGTTCATAGAGGAACCCGGAAAACTTGGAAAACTCTGAGTTAGTTAGCTGCACAGCCCTTCCTTGTAGGAGGGGTTGTTTATGTTCTGCGATGGTGGAAGCTTTTTGAAAGCGTTTTTAAAAAGTCAATGGCTGCTTGATTACGTTTCAATCGCCGTTTATTAAGAGTAACCGCGATACGTAACCGTCTCGCTGACCTGATGGAAGCGAATTTCCAAAAGTAATTTTCTATACGTTACCCTTTTGAAATAATCACCGCCAAAATCAGCATTAACATCTGCTTAAAGTATGAATTTTAAACTTTCATATTATATTGAACATTACGGAAATGAATCCTGACCTCCGTCAATTTTTTAAAATATTTAACAGATTTTGAAAATTTTGAAAGGTACTTTATGAAATTTGTAACGCTGATTACAATAGTGAAATCGGACCTTAAAAAACAAGATAAAAAGTTATGAAATTTTAAATATTTGAAATGACCGCCATTTTGAAACTGTTGAATGAAATTTACTTTTTCAAAAACTGATTAAAACGTATATATATATGTGCTACACTAGAATTCCCCAATTGCGACTACCCAGCGATTAATCATCGAAATGGAATTTTGAAAAGCCCTTTTTGGTACACACACAACTTTTACTAATTAAGTGCTCATAACTTCCACAATAAAAAATTCTATAAATATACATTTTATAACATTAACATGATCAATGGGGTTTCGCGTTTATATATTTCAACCCTTATTACAATCTCTTAGTTTTTTAAAATAATTTTTCGCAATCACCCAGTATAAACTATTTATGAGCAAAATCAGTGAATAAGTATCATTGATAGTTTAAAATGATAACCAGCACTAGATAAATACAAAAAATATATTTTTACCCTTAAGATTTTACCGCTTAACAATACGTTGTGTCATTATTTATTATGCAACATAGCCACCGGACCACATATTTAAATAATTAAAATTAACCTATTATCTTCCGTCTAGTGGTTTTTAATTCATCTCTTAAAGGATACAACGGTTTTGAAACTTTCTCCTGTCGAGGTAAAATCCCTCAGTCGAGGTCGTCATAAAATTAACAAAACATTGAAAACAAAATTACACGATTTTTATTAATTAGTAAAGGCAGTCCGGACTGTAACGACATACGAGTTGCACGGTAGTGTTTGGCCGAACCAAATCTTATCGTTGTGCGTTTTAATAAAAACATGTAAATGTGTTTGTGACGTGTGTTTTCAATGTTTTGTTAACTTTGTGACGACCTCGACAAAAGGTTTTGACATTTTATATTAAGGCCTGAACAGTGAGGTTTCGAAACCGCGGTAGCTTTTTTGAGGTGAGTTAAAAGACTAGACGGAAGAAAATAGGTTAATATTAATTATTTAAATATTTCTGGTCATCGACCGCTGTATTTTTCCTGGGGTCGAGCCACTACGAAGACCGTTTTCGCTTAATTTTACAGTGTTTGGCAACGTAATTCACAAATAGAAGAATCATTGTTCTTAGTTTAACACTATAATATTTTCTGAAAATACGTTTCATAACTATGATAGTCACTTGATTGACGATAGGTAGGCGTTTCTGTTGGTTTTCGAAAAACTGAATTTCGAAAAGGAACTGTTTTACTTGAATCAAAATTCAACTGTTTTTTGTGTTTTTTAAAAAATAGTTTGATACCTTAGAAAAAATCAGGTTGTTCTTGAAATTTCTGTTACTTCACACTAGAACATTCATTTGTTGGTTTACCTGTTTTTTGAATAAATTACTAGTTTGAACAGTTTGTTTTGTGATCTTAAAACATTCAACAGTTTACTCTTTTGTTTTGTGATCTTAAAAATAACAGTTCTCTTTATAAGGGTTTTTATATATTTTAAAAGTTCTTTAATTGAATTGCATTGAATAATATATTTGGAAATATAATTAACTATTACTATCGTACAAAAGATTAATTACAAAACACGTGAAAGTTTACAAAATATTTTTTTTTTGTAATAACATATGTTTTTAAATAACAAAAATCTTAGTAAACAACTTTAAAATTAAAATATAAAAATTTAATAAAAAAAAATCAACGAACGTTACAATAAAAAATTTAACAATTAATTAACTAGAAACACGACACTAAAACAAGTATAGTTTATATACACTGTATTTGAGCCCTTGGAGGTTATATTAACGTAATAATAAAAACGGATAACCAAAGGTTATCCTTACGTATAATAATATGTATGTGTAATAGAGTTAACAAACAATTAACATAACTCTTAGTTTGTAGTCTCTTAACTTCAAATTGTTTTCAAAGAACAGATCACATTTAACTGTTTTCAGTCACCGTGAAGAAAATCTACCTTGGTATTTTGTTAAATATAGCTTATCCGTTTTCACATTCCTTAATTTAAAAAAAGTTATTTCACACTTCAAAGCCTTACCATTTGTGTGTCTGTGCACCTCGCTGAAGATTATTTAACCGATTCTGATGAATTTTTAAATATTTTGTAGAAGCCCTTTTTTGTAAAAACTGTTACGAATCCAATTCTCTCAAAATCGGTTCGATGATTTTTATAAGATTTTGTTTGAACGTAAAACAAAACAAATCGTATGGTTACACTAGGCTACATTCCCCTAAGACCAAAACAACCAACATTTAACAAAAATTTAAGCAAACATAAAATTAAATATTTTTAGAATTACAGGTAAGGTAAGATTTTCTCTCGTCTGATTTTTCGGAGAAATTCCAATACGTTTTGAACTTAATGTTTCTTAAAATAATAGTACAAACTGTGTCAAAGAAAGTTTGCGCAACGATTTTGTTTTCTTCAACGCAACGCACTATTCTCGACTATTACGTAAATATAACTCAGTCGCGAAGAATGCGGAAACAATAGAACAGCAAACCGGCGTTAATCGATGAATAAAACATTGCGCCGCTAGAATGCGCTGTTTTCGCGCGGTCGCGCCAATGCAGTTCTGCCCGGGAAGGTGAAAACATGTGGCACACGTCCAAAGACCGCCCGCCAAGGTCACGGAGTGGACATTCCTGCCGACGTTAGGCCTAGGCACTAGTCACAGATTAGCGGATGGCCTTCGGAAGAGGGACTCGTGACCCGTCGGAACGTGGCTCCGGCTTGTGGGAGAGTTTTTAGGTTATGTTCTGACAAATCAAGTTTCTAACAGTAGCAGATCCAGCACCTTCTCAATTACAAAAGGAGACAGATCTTTTTTCTTTCAACTACGGCAGTTTCTGGAACTTTTGTTTTTACTCTGTCAGTAAAAGCGAAGTATAAAGAAATTTAATCTACTTAAACGACCGTGATTTTATTTGCTTACGTCATATTATTGACGCGTTTCGGGTCTCAGGTCCCGTCACCGGAACTCATTCCTAAGAGATCGTCAACACACGTAAATTTGTATAAAAACCACACAACCCATATTACATAAAACATTACAATAAATTCATCAACATCGGTTGCGCACCGCGGGATCTAGGAACAGACAGATTCTCCGGACCGCAGATAATGTTCAGTTGCAAGGCTTGTCTTTATTTAAGACCTTCTCGCTTTGTCATAAATTGCGTTCCACCTGAAATTCCATTGATCAATCAATAAGCAATTTGATTCTTCTGTACAAGATCTATAAATATCGAACTTTTTAACGGCATCCGTAAATTTTGCCTTTTGTATATGTGTCGCGCTTCCACGTCAGTCTCAGAATCAGTGTAACTGTGAGTTCTCCATAAAATAGCGTGCGTAGTTTAAGGTTGTGTTAGTTTCATTCCGTTTACATTCCATATACATTCCGTATACATTGCGTGTATATTTTGTATACATTGCGTATATATTTTGTATACATTGCGTATACATTCCGAATATATTGCATATACATTCCGTATACATTTCGAATAGGCCTACATTTCGTATACATTCCGAATACATTGCGTATACAATCTGTATTCTTCGCTTTTTTTTGGTGTTTAACGTCCGACTATTGTGAACACGGGCTAATGCAGACGATGGGATGATTTATAGTTTATGAAAAATGCCAAGCCCTGGAATCGAACCCGGGTCCTCGGGATGAAAGTCCAGTACGCTAGGTCACTAGTCACCCAGTCAACTAGGTCACCGAGGCGGCTCCGTATACTTTGAGTATATATTCCGACTACATTGCATATACATTTCGTATACATTTTGTATATATTGCGTATACATTCCGAATAGGCCTACATTGCGTATACATTCCGAATACATTGCGTATACAATCCATATACTTTGCGTATATATTCCGTTTACAATGAGTATATATACCGTTTACTTTGCGTATGTATTCCGTATACTTTGCTTATATATTCCGTATACTTTGCTTATATATTCCGTATACATTGTTTATATATATTATTATTATTATCTACGTATAGACCCTGTTGGATCACGCAAAGCATTCCGACTCAAGTCGACCTCCTTCTAATCCTCCATACCTTCCTCATCCTGTCCCCATGGATCCTCTTCCGCTCCTCCGTCCATTTTACCCCTGCTCTCTTTGGGATTTCATTTTCTGGGACCTTCCAACCGAGCATCTTTCTCCTGTATGCGTTCCTGTCTTCAACGTCTGTTGAGTCTATTTCTGTGTCATGTAGGTCTATTCTGACTTGTGCGATCCACGACGTTGTTGATTTGACACCTTGTATATACTTAAGTATTCTGTTGACAAGTCTCGTTTTTGGGAGTCTACTGATGTGTCCAGAGAACCGAAGCCTCCTTCTTCTGATATCTGTTTATATATATATATATATATATATATATATATATATATATATATATATATATATATATATATCGTATATATATACATATATATATATCATTATACATTTCCGTAGACATTGTATATATTTCCGTATACATTACGTAGACATTCCGAATACATTTCCTGTACATTCCGTAGACATTGCGTATATATTTCGCATACATTGCGTGTACATTCCGTATACATTGCGTATACAATCCATATACATTGCGTATACATCCGAATACATTGCGTATACATTCCGTATACATTTCGTATACATTCCTTACACATTCCGTATACACTTGGTATAAATTCCGTATTCATTTCGTACACATTCCTTACACATTCCGTATACATTTCGTATACATTCCTTACACATTCCGTATACACTTGGTATAAATTCCGTATTCATTTCTTACACATTCCGTATACATTGCGTATAAATTCCGTATTCATTTCGTATACATTCCTTACACATTCCGTATACATTGCGTATAAATTCCGTATACATTTCGTATACATTCCTTACACATTCCGTATACATTTTTTAATTTTGTTTATTAAACTGTTTGGTTAATTTTAACTTGATAGTTAACATTAAAATTAATTTAAAACTATAAATAATACTTTTTGTAATATCAAGAAAATATTTTTTGTTAATGGATTTTCCTGATTTCGAAAAATACTTTCGATGAAATTTGACAATATTTATTTATTTACATAAAGGTGTTTCTCGGTCAAAAACCGTTAAAAAACGGATTTTCTCAAAATCGGGTTGAACTAGGCAAAAAAAAATGGGTTGATATAAGAAAAAAAAAAAATACTTTTTGGGAGATATCAAAACAACTGAAAAATTTGGTTACTCAGGAATGATTTACGAAAGTTTTTTTTTGTACGTACTATGAAGATCAATATTGCAAGTCAGTGAAGAAAATTAAAACAAATGTGTGGTTCACGAGTAAATCAGTAAACAAGACAAAGCCCTGAATGCTGTCGGTTTTCTTCGATAACCTACTATCGAACAGTTATATATTTTTATTTCAAATTTGGTATACTCACGAGTTCTCCTTCATATATGATTAACGTTTGAACAAAATCTGATGAGAATATTCCTTTTTTGAGTTTCTCTCGGTCCTTCCAAATCTGATTTTATTTTTAGAAATTAATTTAACGCAACAAAGTCCGTATAATGTTTTTACGACATTTATTTCCCTGAAGTTTTTAACATTCTCCAAAATGCTTAACAGCCCCTCAACTAGATGTACCGAAATATGCCCATTATAACTTGGCCCATTTGTTTAAACTTTTCTTACCCCCCCCCACACACACAGGATAAATGGACGCACGAAGGAGCTGCGGAGTGCATTGGATATATAGCTTGTCTGTGTTTGATTTAACGCTGTTATGAGTAATACGGCCGACAAGGGGAATCGGTTAGGGATCATGGAACTACCGCAGATCCGTCCGACCAATTAAATACAGAATTAATCGTATTGTTTGGTTTAGCGTGGCTCAATCATGTTGACATCGACTACGTGTACGTTTTCGCACACGAGGCTTTCGAAATGGCATCACTAGCGTTTAAACGGCGAGCAGAACAAATGAAAATAAAATGTTTATATAACGTGTTGCGGTTGATTGTTAAGACTACGTTATTTTCAAAGTACGGAACAGTTAGGAAGAGTACAAAGGATTGAATATAACAATAAATGTTTATTTTATTCGGGATTTAAAATGTCATCATTCGTGTACACAGAACAATACACGACGTTTCGTGAATTTAAATAAACTCGTAAAACTTTAAAGCACGTAGACATTGAATATAAACGGACTAGAAGTACAGCCATCATTACAAAAAGCGTGCTCTATTCAACGTAAATTCGATGCTACATCCCAAGTAATTAAACTATCTGCCGCTAGGAACGCTGCAAGCTGTAAGGGCAGAGTGTGAAGAAGTTTGAGAAAATATACAGTACTATTATTTATTTAAATATAGTTGAACACTTTACCGCAAGATGCCACCAGTGCAAGCGCTCATAAGGGAGCCATTCTAGTATGTTTATATTCAATGATTAAAGTTCTTGTTTCTTGACCTTGTTGAATTATTATCGACCATTCAAAATTTTACAAGTAAAATGCAGTATCCATACTTACTTGTATTTTATTGACAACAATGTATTAGCAGATTTCTTGTCGTCTGCAGTGCCGCGACGCGGACTGGATCGCACTAGTCATTCGGAACAAAACATTGGGACTGTATCGTTTGTTGCACGCGTATTATGTGCTCTATTTAAAACGCGTTTGACACACAAACGTGAAAATTACTTTTGAATCGTGTTATACTTAATTTTACCCACACTTCGAAAAGTCGAGCGGAGTGAAAAAACCCTTCTAAAATTGTTGGCGCAATTTCCAACACTAGCTTTTGTTGATTCTATAAAAAAGATGTAAAATATCAAACAATACTGGAAAACAGTTTTCTTGTTTTGATTTAAACTCGGTTTATACGTTTACCTGATTTCACCTAATCAAAAATTTGTTACAAAAATTGATTGACTTATCTTTCGGATAATTATTTACCCAGACGATCCCTCCCAATTCAAAATGGAGGCTGTTCAAAATCTTGAAAAACGTCTGACACGTGTAACCTACGTTATTCGAAATTCCTGATTGAACTTTGTAATCAGCGTTACGACCTGCTTAAAATATTATCAATTTATAAATTTAAATATTTTTTTGTGTTTAACGTCCAACTATTGTGCACACTTGGGCTAATGCAGACGATAGGATGATTTATAGCGTATGAAAATGCCAAGCCCTGGCCGGGAATCGAACCCGGGTCCTCGGAGTGAAAGCCTAGTACGCTATCAACTAGGCCACCGAGGCGGCTCAAATTTAAATGAAAATAATAAAAAAAAACGAATGTGACGGCGGTCGAGGTCCGTTTTCAATGTAATTTAGAAATTTTAAAATACTAATTTAAAAAGATTTTAGTGGTGATTATGATGGTAAAATCAGATTTCCAAAATAATGTTAAAACAATACTAATGTTATTAATATGATATTAAAACTTTTTGGATAATCGCTTCCATTACGTCAGCGAAACAGCTACGTGCGGTGATTATTTCCCCTACTTTATCCAGTACTTCAGCTTACAGTCAGAACGCTAGCGGATGCGTACTTAAAATACGCTTCACAATTCTGTACAAGTCGAACATAAATTCGCCCTTGTCTCAGGCAGTATTAAATATTTCGCTGACTTTTTTTAATATTTTCGCGTCCGATGGTGGTAAAAAAAAATCACTCCCACCGCGCTTGAATAATACATAAGGGCGGCGATCCGTAAGGGCGGAGGGGGCATATTGGAAAAGACAACAGGAAAAATTAAAGTCTGGACAATTTCCAATACCCTGCTCCGTGTCCTCGGGGGAATAACGGGAATGTTTCGACATGTTATAGAACCGAATTAGGTAAAATATAAAACTGAAAGTTAATTAGCGAAAAAGGGGTTTTAAATGTGACTTGAAAAACGGCCGTTTATAAGTCAATTCCCGGACGTTCTAAAACACGTTATGTATTAGTATACAATTTGTTTATTTCGAAAAAATTAAGGTAAAAGTTTATTTTTTTTAAGTACTTTTTTCAAAAACCTTACACATACTTTCCCTGGATAATAACATTTCAATTCAGTGTTACCAAATTTAAAAGGAAATAAATTTATGGATCTAGAGTAAATCGGAAAAAACCCAAGCGCCAGAAAATCGATTTCGACATTGCATGGCTCTAACCCGTTTCCAGGTCAGTTGGGTCCAAACAAGTGTTTTCGTCTTCAGTCTGTCTGTATGTTTGTGTAAAGGTTGTAATATAGTAGACCAATGTTCCGGAATTTTTTTCGGTCTGTCGTTTGCGAATCGAATCTCTTGGAAATAATAAAATGTGAGGGTTGCTTCATTTGTGTGCTATTTATTTTAAATTTTATAAGCAACGAGTTCAAATGTTTTCCAGAATAATTACTTTCTCATTGAACGTAATAAGTACAAACTAACACAAGGATTTAACGATTTTGATAAAATTTCGCTCAAGTACCCAAATAAAATTTATAGAAAAAAACGGAATAATTTTTAGATCAATAACCTCGGCATGTAATAGTTTTACACAAAAAAAGGTAAACACATCTGTAAGCATCATATTAGGGAACATTTTAATGTGACAGCAACTTTTGTATTTTCAACAATACGAAAACAAAAATTTTCAATGACACCAGTACACTTTCCAGTAACGTTTTTAAAAATTTCATCACGCAATTTTTAATTTTCGAAGTGAGAAAAACTTTTACATTTTAAAAGTACTAACGTATGCAGCTTTTAACGCTGATTGCGACGTAAGATAAAAACGTATTGTGAATTTTAAAATTTTGAACTGCCGCAGTTACAAGACAGATGGATTTTATTTCATAACGAACTTGTCAATGCTAGAATTACTTGTCATTTTTTATCTAAGTTGATCCAAGTTAAATTGGACCATATTTGCTAACAGTAGAGCGAAAATACACTCGCGCATGCGCTTCAATTATTTCTATTATATAACTACAATGATCCTTTAAAAATTGATCTAGATGTCATTTCATGATACCAGGTTCGGGTGTTACCATGACGGCTGTTCTGATACTTAATTGTCCAATAGAAATTTGCTAAAATCAATAAAAGGCAAACTGATAACATCCATTTCCTTCATATCGCTTTCTCCGGCTAAATATACCACCTAGACGGACCTGCCCACTCCTTAATGTACACAAACTGGATCAGAGATTCGTCACACTTTCAATCTGTGACTGAGACGGACCTTTCTCCATGTTATCCTTGACCTCGAGACTCAAGGTCGTTCACCCAGACGTATCCTGCAACCCCTGGGTTAATTAATCTTGTTTATAACCGAATTTCTAACTGACCTTCAAGGAAGCACCGTCTCTGACCTATGGGTAGTTGGGCTCTAGAGTTCGTATTTTGGTTCGATTCAAATATGGCATAATCGGGTTTCATATTTTTTTCTCCTCAAAAGGTGATTTAGTGGTTATGGTCAAGGACATTTTAAGATATCGGTTTATCATATTTACCTTCAAATAGCTCATTTCCCAAACATTTTCATTTTCATGTAAGAAAATCTTTTACAAAAATACCTCTTTCACATTAACAAAAGAGTTAAATACATATATATATCTTATACTACAGCATCAATACCGGCGAGACATTGGCTTAATGATTTTATCAAATCACACAAGGTATTATCTTTCACTGCTTACTAAATTACATCACTCCGCGTTAATTAATTGTTCTAAAATACATGAGGCTGTGGCTTCGACTATGCTAACTAATTAGGGTCAGCCTTGGCGGCGAAGATATCGAGAAGGCCTTGCTAACTGCGTAGATATTATGTCCTTGTCTCGACTAACTGAACTACTGGGCAGTACCTGTGTATGCAACACAACTATCGAAGTTTGGAGATATTAACGCTGGTATAGAACACGCGATGTTATGTTTCAGTAGACACATATCGAGATTTTTTCTGACTGGGCAAATAGCTTTTAACTGCCCTTATTGGTAACTTACAGGCTATAGTTGAATGACGCAAAAGAATTACAAAATGTCTCACGTTCAGTTAAATTATATTTCAGTAAAACAATCGGGAAGACGAATCTGGAAATGGATGTAATTTCTAACAATTGATTAAATTTTGTAAAAATCTTAGTTATTGGCATTTTAAAACTACCCCAACGATCAGCAGAGAATTTGAATTTAAAGCAATGCAATCAAATTTTTAGTAACATTTGATCAACTTGACGTTTTTTGGGAAATAATTGAGCGTAAGAAAATGTATGTAATTTTGCAACATTTATTTTAAACGCAGTCTCTCCTTTTAAATTTTATATCCTGTAGAAAAAGCATGAAAAGTCTGCATAAAAACAAAATAAACGCGTAAAGTTTTGATGATATTAATGTCCACCGATGTGATTTTTTATGGTAATGGGAAATTTTCGATCCTGCGATATGACAATACACTTACTAGCGTGGGTTTTTATTTTTCCATCGGCTTTTCCATTTCATGATATGCACCGACACAAAAAAACACCCTACATAATTGTTGCAGAAAATAGAATATTAATTTTTTTTTTGCCCAGTGCACAAAACTTTTCTTTAGTAGAGAGAGGAATAATTTCACAGTATTTGAAGCTCTAATTGTTAATGACTGAAAAAATTAAAAAAAAGAAAGAAAATAAGACCCGACTTTCTCCGCTCGGTGATGGACCGGTTTTCATGTTCCAATTACCATCCGAAGCGTTCATTAACATAGCAAGTAATCATTAGGCCGGTACAGTGAAGGTTATTATAGGCGCGATAAAACTCGCGGCGACACGTATAATTACGTCACGTAGAGTGGCCTTGCCGAGGTTAGACGTAATTGTACCTCCTGACGACGTGACGGAGATGTCGTGATTGTAGGCGTGTTACGTCAGCGTCAGTTTCAGGAAAATAGAAAACACGGTGTAGGGATATTCGATGCTGTCACGTTGGTAACGGACGGATTTGTAAGCGAAAAGAAAATATCCCGACACGCAGTTGTCTCGGTGACTTGATGTAGATAAATTCCTTCAAAACATACACAATAATTTTCTTTCATCTTATTTCTAACTCGTGTCATGTTTTTGGGCTGGTTTTGATGTTGGATTTTGCGGGACGCGTGGTGCGAGTTACATGTTTATACTGATATATAACTGTATATTGTGCGCGTCGCGAGTCTTATATTAAATTAATTATATTTAAAAATTACTGTTTCCGTCCGGGATCGAACCGGGAACCTTGAGCGTATGAGACACACGCAATATCAACTACATTACGAAAACCTCGAAAAATTTCGACCGATTTAATTATACGAAATGAATAGTTAATTTACTTTTGGTAGCTATATTAAAAAGTCAGTTGTTTTATATTAATTCGTAAAGGTCAGCTGATTTCATTGAACAGCTGATAAGCTATAATAAATTTCAGGTTATGTTGTTATAAACTATCTGTTAATTAGCCGTGTTTTCGAACAAATTATAGATAGTAATTAAAATAAAAAAGAAAGAGATAATTTGATGCACGATTTATATTTTTTGTTCAATAAAAGACATTTTTGTAATATAATTTCACCATCACAATCAGCGTTAAAATCTCCATAAATTTTCATTGAAATTTTTAAATAACACTGAGAACATGAAAATGAACCCTGACCGCAGTCTGAATATTACAGTACCCTATGTTTACAGCGTAGCGTAGAAATAAAACATTAAAAAGCGATTTACAAGTCTTGAAATCAGTTCTTACAATAAGCGAGGGAATCCGCTAACAAATTACTTCAGTGCATTAGGCTCTTCCCTGAAAAGGACCAGGAAATACAGGAGGAAGTCGTCACTATAAAACACATCCTTCATCACCTGGATTGATTGCGAAGACAGGAGAACACGCCCTGGCAGAGTGTTTCGATCAATCACAATCAACAACGTCTTGATTGATTCAATGTTTGATTGCTCTTGACGACCGCTGTGTCAAACAGGAATGGATATCAGTCAACCATTTCACCAAACAGCACCGCGCCTTAATCTGCTCTCCGCTTATATATGTTCGTTGACTAAGGATAAGTAGGAAGCTCTCGGAACAAACTGAAATAGATCATAACCGCAGCCTGGTTTGTCTGATCACTGTTATACTAACCGTTCAAAATTTGTATACATGTAATAAAATTGTTTACTGGTTTCACTTTTCTTTATACAAGAAACAACTAAAATGGGCACAGGGTTAGGTGTTATTTTTCTTGATTTTTTTAGTTTTGAGTTAAATCATAACCTATGACCAACATTCGATTAATCGATTTTAAGCTTCCGAATCAGTTTTCTAGTAAAACAAATATATACATGTGGAACTCGGGGAGTTACCGACAGAAGCGAATATTTTCTTAATGCTATCGTTGCAGAATAATTAGTGTGAAGTTATGTTGCTTTCTTTTGTTTAAATAAATAAATACGCGAACCTTGCTCAGATATTATTGATTGTTTTCAATATAGCCTGTTTGAATAAATGTCAGGCTATATTTTAGGTTATGTTGTTAAAAACTAGCAATACTAACAATAATTATTAAAAACGTTTATATTATTTCGAATGTATTACACGTTACAACGTGTACGTTTTCTTCAACAAAGGAAAAATACCGTAACCAAAACAACACAAAGTTATATATATAATACGCGTGTACTGTTAGTGAAAAGGAGGTAGAAAAAGAAAGACACAAAAATAGAGACGAAATTCGTTTGCTCGTTCGTTTCATATTTCTGTTACATTATTCCGTTCGGCAGTCCTTTTTCCATTCGCTCCTCTCGCCAAAGCTAACAATAAAGCTAACAAAGCTTTGCTTAAATAATAAATGTGAAAGAGTTTCTGCAATAATTCTGCACTAGTGATGACATTTTTTTAAAATTATTTGGAGTGATCACAAAGTTTCTGTTACTGTTCATTAACTCAGAAATTTATTAACGTTGGACAAATACAAACTAGAGACTGTAATTAATATCTACACTGACCTCTAAAACAAGTTTCAGATTAGGCAAAATTTTCTATTTTTGTTGTAATTTTGGCAAGTTCGTTACCCAGCAGACATACAACCATTTCGAAATGTTGGCCATTCCAAATAATCTTTAAAAAATTCATATTTTTTATTTTTTTGAAAATCTGATTCACCAGCGTTAAAATCTACATAAATGTATATAGACTTTAACGCTGATTAAGACAGTAATCATTTATGACAAAAAGTTGTGAATTTTATTACTGTTAGGGTTAATTTTGTTATAAAAAGGTTTTTAATGTGGTATCATAATGTCATTTTTTTGGAAATTCGTTTTCATTACGCCAGCGAGAAAACTGCTTGCAGCGAATACATTCATTAAAAAATTTTTGAGTGATATATTGTTAAATTTTTTTTAAATTGGACAATGAACGTATCACATGAAAATCGTTTTTAATTCGCTGAACATTTCCCACAAATCAGCTGATAAGCAAATAAAGATAATGTTGCAAATCGATAATCAATTAAGTTTGTTGTATTATCTCTACGACTATTCGCTAGGAAAATCGTTATGGGATTTCAGAACAACCTTCCAATCTACCTCTAAACGTCCCACCTGAACAAGTTAATTCCCAACGGGCAATACTGAACATGCACGACCGGGTGGTCTTCCCTTCACCATCAACGAATCGAGGACGTTTCCGCAACACCACCGGTCATCTTCAGTTATTTGCATAATTTATTTAGCCGATCGTGTGACACGTTTCTGACGTGGGCGGAGCGAGCCAAGGTTAAACAATGGCGGGTTTTGCGCTGTGCGGGCGTGTGTGTCTCCTGGGGCCGAACTTTCTCCTCTGATGGAAGCAGTTCCTGTCGAAGATCCGATCTTCTGAAAGATCTATGTTCGGTAACTATTACTGAGGAATCAGTGGTATTTAATGTGTTTCACGAATATAAATAATTTTATTGTCTTCTGGTAAACTGCGAATGTAAAGGAAATAGTTACTGCTGAAGACTATTTTTATTAGTTAAACTAAAGAGGTACAAGGTATCAGTGTTAAACGGTAAGGTCTAAGCAGTAATTGCAGTCTCGAATCTGCAACCTTGAAGTGCAAAAGTTCAAAGACGCACGAGGCTGACCGATGACTTAACTCCTTGGCACGTCTGCCCACATTACTGTAGAACAACGTGACCAAATATATATTTGACCTTGAAATATTTAATGGCATTCTCAAAAACTGACGTAGTAGCGATGTTTTTTGTAAATTCAGTAACTGCATGCATAAGTTAACGCATTGCTTGGTCAGCACGATATAATTTTTGTTCTCAACAAATTAGTTTTAATCATTCAACCACACAAGTAATACAGACATCACAGGTTGGTTATTCATAGGTTTCGTTTAGTTGGAAAACATTTTACCCTTTTTTATTAAAGCGAAATTTTTAATGTTTGCTTTGGCGAGAGGAGTGAATAGAAAAAGTATCACGAACGTTTTTAATGTAACGGAAATACGGAACGAACGAGCAAACGAATTTCCCCTCTCTATTTCTGTCTCTTTCTTTCCTTCCTCCTTTTCGATAACAGTACACGCGTATTATATGAAAACGTTGGTTTGCATTGGTTTCGGTATTTTTCCTTAGTTGAAGAACACGTGCAAGTTGTAACCGTTTATAATACATTCGAAATTAATATAAACGTTTATAATAATTGTTGTTAATATAGCTTGTTTTTAACAACATAACGTGAAAGTTTGTCAATAACCTATCACCTGATCAATGAAATCAGCTGATCCTTACGAATTAATACAAAACAACTGATCTTTTACTATAACTACAGTAAATAATTATTATTGTTTAAACAAAACAAAATATTTCTAAACATTCTTTAAACGAAACAAAAAAAGCTATTTCTAGTTCTAACGTCCATATCTTCAATATTAGATGAGGGATCAGCGTTAACGGTAAGGAAAGAACAACGGAAGTAACTGCGGCTAGAAATAAGAATCCTTACGTGCGCAGCTCGGAGACACAACAGACTGACCGGTGCTTTAGTCACATCGACCACCGAGTCCACAAATATTACTGCACAAATAATACAACTAAATTCAACACATGATAGTTAGTCATATGTTTAGCTCAGTTGGTAAAAACCTTTGTTACATGTTTATAAATTCAGTAAGGTCCTTGGTAGCATATAGTAACTGACGAAGATAGTTTCACAACAAGAAAGAAAGTTCCATTTTCAAAGGTAATAGTTTTAGAGAGCGCCAATATGTTCTCTTACAATCGTATTCAAGTAAACTTATATTTTCAGTTTAAGAAAAAGTCGGTTAATGTTGATCACGCTGTCCTATACTGGTACCAGAAAGTATTTTCGATTAAAAAAAATCTTTTTTAAATGTTTTCATGGCTATTTAAAATTTCAGGACCAAAAAAATATTTTGTTTTTTACTTGATCTGTAACAAAGCTGAAATTACGAAATGAACCTCACGGCGGTCAGGATTCATTTCTGTATTTTTATTGTAAGACTATGTGGTCTTGTCCCTTGGCCACCGCACACGGTCTCAGTCATCTCGCGGCCTTTAAATATACATCTCATATCGTTGTATAAACTTATACAGTATAATTAACAAACATGACGTTAATTAAAACAGAAATAAGGCCTAATTACAAAAACCACTCGAGTTGTTTGTATTCCTTGTAGTCGAAGAAAAGAATATTTCAATATTATTAATTAAAATAAAATGTATACGGATTATTATGAATATTCATTACGAGCAATTGTAATACACATGACCTCATTAGATAAAGTATAAGAATAATTGATGTGCGAAATTTGGTCCTCGATGAATTACTTCAATCCCATAACACAACATCCAATAGTGTGAATATTTGTTTTTCATTTGCATTTCGTACCTTATTAACTTTTGATATTATTTTATCAAATGAATAGAAAAATTTTCGGGTTAAGTTTTTTTATATTTTGTTAATTTTATAAAATTCGCTTCAATCACGTCAGCGAGACAGCAGCGTATAGTTGTATAACTGTCGTCTAATTAGTTAGAAAATTTCCATAGGAAAATTAACTTTTGAAGCAAATTTTGTTATCCAGTTTCAAAATGGCGGCCACTTCAAAATTTTAAAAATTCATATCATCTGTCTTCACCACTGAAAACAGTGTTAAGAACTACATAAAACGAAATTTTTAATTTTAGAAAATTATTTGTGACGGCTTGAGGGTTTATTTTTGTATTTTAACAACAATTTGATATTTTGAAGTGCACATATATGCAAATTTTAATACTAATTAAGGATACACAAAAACTACTTTTGGAAATTCGTTTCCATCACGTCAGCGAGACAGCTGCGTGCCGTGATTACATTTTAATTGAATTTCGGAAAAGCAATAGTCACATATACATTTTAGCTGAATCTGTTTCATACTTATTTGACAAATTTTTAAGCAAAAAATTATAAATCTATATTTGTAATAAGTAATTAAAAGTAATCTATATACATAGAACATTCCAGCCACGTCATTTCCCTCTCCGCTGGATGGGGGTTGAAAGACGAAAATGCGTCTTTTTAAAAATAGACGGAATTTTACAGTAACAGCATTCGAGCTTGACAAAAAAATCTACATAAACAAAGGAGAATCTAATTACCCTACACTATACATGTTAATGAATTTCACCGAAATGCACCCTGTCCACTCACCCTTACATTTAGGGGTTGAAACACAAAAAACATAACATAAAAACAAAATTCACTCTGGGCCTAAATTCGACACTAAACCCTTATCTGACTGCTTGGAGACATTAACTGCTCTGAGGGGCGGTTTCATCCCTTAGAGATATGTAACCCCTGCTTTCATCCCCCACGACAGCGTTTCCGCTCAACCGTCTTTAAAACACAAAACCGAGTTTGTTAACCTAAAGAACAAAAACGCTTTAACACTAAGAAAGTAAATTAATAAAGTAAAAGGGGGACACTCTTGTCCTTTTCATGGGCCACCCTCGCTCGATATGGCCTGGGTTCTTCATTTGACTACGGAAATAATATTATCAATTGGCTATTGTATCATTCGTTATTCATTAGCGGACGGTACATTCTCCATAGCTAACCTATAATTTAATGCGATCCCATAAAACGCTAGTTCACTCTAGGATTTACAATTTTGAATAGCTTGAACTCAGCGATGTACGTTCAACAGTTTCAAAATGGCAATCATTCTAACCTATAAGAAAATTAAAATTTTTAAAGTTATATTACGAAAATCTGATTTTATCGTGCATTAAAGTCTACAAAAAATAGATATAAAAATTTAAATTCCACGGAAATTTAAATAATTAGGATCTACACACATTTTCGCCAAACCAAATTCTATTGCGTGAATTTTAATTTTGTAATTGTGTTTAGTATCTGTTTTTCAATGTTTTGTTTAATTTTGTGACGACCTCGACAGAGGTATTTGACATTTTGTATTACTGCCTGCAGATGAGACAGTAAGGTTTCGAAACCGCGGTAGCCTTTACGAGGTGAGTAAATAGACCACTAGACGGAAAAAGAGGTCATAATCATAATTATTTAAATATGTGGTCCGTTGGCTATGTTACAATAATGAAAATTTAAATCAATAAGATATCCATCTGCTTGGGCTGTTTGACCTTTTAAACGTACCAAATGTCAGGTAAACTTTTCTGAAGACGCTTTTAATATTGATAAATAGAAGCTAAAATTTCATTTTTTCCAATAACTTAATTTTGTAAAAATGAATATTTCATACGATATTCCCACAAGTAGTTATACGCACAGATACAATACGTGTATCTTTACTTAGTACAAGTTCATACTACATGTCACAGATCCTTTACCGTAACATTCCTGAGAACCTGCTTTCACTATTTTAAAATTAAGATGTACAGAAGACAAATTCAGTTGTTTTCAGAGATGGGAAACGCAACCCGTATTCACGGTTGTTTACCTGCAAAACTTTTGGAATTGCCATCATGGTAAGACCCGGACCCGGAACCTTGAAATGGTCCGATTTTATTTTAAATTGCCACGAATAATCGATTCCGTTGATAAAACAGCAAAATTCGTTTGACAGTTACAAAATGGCGATCATTTCAAATATTTAAAAAATCATAACCTTTTTTGCCTTATTTATTTAAATATTTAAAGTATTTCTAAAAATCCGATTTCTCCCTCACAATCAGTTTTAAAAACTGCTTAGATAATTGTTTTAAATTTTCAAAATCAGTTAAAATTAGGAATTATTTTGACGGCGGTGAGGGTATATTTTCGTAATTTAAAAATTTAATTCGAAAGTTTAAAATGGTAACGCATGAAAATTTTAATGCTGATTAAGTTGGTGAAATAAAAATTTCTAAAAATTCTAAGATGGAGAAAAATACTTTTGAAAATTCGATTCTATCACGTCAGCGGGACAGCTGCGTGCTACGATTATTATTCATTCTTTTAGCATTTTTATAGTATTAAAGTTTAATGTTGCGCACGGCTTGTATCCAAGCATAGAACACGTGCTTATGTTTTGCACGTGTATTTTTTGTTCTTATTTTATTTTTATGTTTTCTTTTGAGGAAAATTACTAGATAAATACGAAAATACTCTAACAGCTGTCTGGGATAATTTGTGTCTTTTCAAAGTAAATGAAAGTTGTAAAAGCTAATTTATCTGATTGGTCATGCTGACTACGATGTTGAAATAAGATGTTCTAAAAAGCAAAGACTAAGATAAAAAAATGTAGCGATATTGTTACTATTTTTTGAAATTCGAACTGCATGCAACGATTTCGTTTTAAATGAACAGCTTAAAACACAACGATCGGCCTGTGGCCTCGCTTTTCTTACAGTTTATTTTGCGGACAGGTTAAAAATTAATGCGTTTTATAATCTTAGACCAAAATAATAAACTATCAACATTGATCGCTAAAGCCACTTAGTATTGTATGAAAACAGTTGTTCAAGGGTACTATCAAAAACAAGTTGTTCGAAAAAATATTGGAACCATTTGAAACCCTCTCTCTATATATTTATTTTATTAGTGATTACTACGCAGTCGATTAAAAGTTTTCATTTCTAAAGCAGCATTAAAGTCTCCTAGTCAGTTCAGGTATGCACAGTAGGAAATAATTTACACATACCGCAACACAAAGGAAATTAAGTAAGAGAAGGCTGCTGAAGCAAGGTCGCCAGTTTGTTCCTTCATAAGAGTCCTTGAAGCGTTTAAACACGTTTTCAATTTAAATTATTCGTTGATGTAATTAATCCTGATTAACCATTGCCGTATACAATTAATTAGTTAAATTAATTGCTAACCAATTATTTACCTTTGTTGAAGCGGCTTTGACAGAGAGCCCTGGTGGAGAAATAATGTACTAACCTGAAACAAAGAGGAGAGATTTTCATTTAAATAATTTTTTTTACTGGATTAAAAATAAATTGAAGAAAATGGTAAGGACGCAGTAAAACTTTCTCGGCATAATTTTTTTTGGAACATTTTATTGCATATTGAGCGTGTTTATTTTTTCGAGAATTGTTATCAATTGGGAAGTTGAAAATGATGTGTGTGTAGGATAATAAAATAAAATATGTATAAATACAGAGTCTTCACTGTTAACCGCCTCTTTTCCAGCCCTTCTTTGTTCAAAAGAAAATTTTAAATTTATAGCCCGTTTTGCAATATTTCATCACAATTAACGAAAATTACTTTATTGACCTTTCATTTTGGTCAATAATGATTAAAACTAGTAATAATTGTCTGTTTGCTATCCTTTTTCTTCCGATAAAAAAGATAAACATTAAGATATAATTCCTTTCCTACCGGTCTGACTGTTTAAAAAGAACTCGATAATTGACTGTTTCCTTCCTGTCAAGAAATATTAAAAACTCTAATAAGAATTGTCTGTTTACTATCCTTTCTCTTTTGATAAAAAAGATAAAAATTAAAATAATGCCTTTCCTACTGGTCAACAAAGAATTTTAAAAATCGTTTAATAATGTACCGTTTTCTTTCGGCCAATAGCCACCTCGGTGGCCTAGTGGATAGCGTACTAGGCTTTCACCCCGAGGACCCGGGTTTGATTCCCGGCGAGGGCTTGGCATTTTCATACGCTATAAATCATCCCATCGTCTGCATTAACCCAAATGTGCACAATAGTCGGACGTTAAACACAAAAAAAAGAAAAAAAAATTCTTTCGGCCAACAACAGTTACACTCTAAGAATAACTCTCTATTTACTATCCAATTCCTTTCGCTAAAAAAGATAAAAACTTAGGAAATAATTCCTTTCTACCAGTCAACAAAGACTAAAAAAATCGTTCAATGATTGACTGTTTCCTTTCGGTCAACAACGATTAAATACTTTAAGAATAACTGTCTGTTTACTGTCCCTTTTCTTTCGATAAAAAAAGACAAAAACTTAATTTCTTTCCTACTGGTCAACAAAGATTTAAAAAAACTTTAATATTTGATTGTTTCCTCTCGGCCAACAAAGATTAAAAACTGAGAAAATAACAGCCCGTTTAGCTGATTTTCCTTTAGGTCAACAAAACTGCTTTTTACAATCTTGGGAAATAGTAAATTACCAGTTACACTTTTTCTAGCCATCAACAAAGTTGCTCAGTTCGAACTTCTCCTCCATTTCCTCTCGCGGTACTAACAGCGTTATAGTTAAGCTATAACAATACTGCTTTGTTACAAGTACCGGCTTTGGTTACACCGTGCGAAGTTCCAATGTTAAAAACAAAATAAACCCGACAGTCGGTTTTGGATAATTTAGTTTGTTATACAAACTGTGGTTGCCATGGTAACGCGGGGAATCGATGTCAGAAGGGCGGAGGGGTAGGTTGTAACCGCGCTACTAAAACAAAATTTGAGTTTATAAAACGCAACCCAACTAAGTGACAAGATAGGGCCTAATGGATAAGACGGGGCATTTGTATCTATAGCGGTGAATGAAGACATATTATAGACATATCTGTTTATTTAACTGTCATTCATTATCATTTGAAGAGGGACTAATTAAACGGTCATTACGGTAACATATACTGGGAATAATGGCATGTGCACCAATCCTGATTCTAAAACTCACTTTCATAAGTCGTTAATAAACTTTTCATAGATGCATGTTAACAAACTAAGGAAGCAATTTTCATCAGACTTAATTCAAATTTAGTGTAAAAATCGATTCTAGTGATAACTTAGACGTTTAAATGTCTAAGGTAAACAAAAATAATTTGATTCTAAAACTCACTTCTACACGTCAAAGTCAGTTGAGTGCAACTGATTGTTAGCGAATTTCATTGAACAAAATGAGCTACTGAAGTAGCCTTCATGGTAAGGCCCAGAACACTTTGAAATGAGCCGGTGCTTTTGCACAGGAAATGAGGATCGGTTCCTGACCTCGTTACCATACATAAGTGTGTTTGTTTGTTTGTGTGTGTGTGTGTGTGTGTGTGTGTACGCGTGCGTGCGTTTTTGCGTGCTTGAGTGCGAGCGCTTGTGTATTACAACGCCCCCGATCGCAATTTTGGTCCAATTTTATTCAAACTTAGAAAGAAAATCGATTATGTTAATAGCTAGTACGAGGTCGTTAACCAGCAAAATTCGTTCAACAGTTTCAAAATGGCGGTCATTTAAAATCTTTAAAAACGTTCATTACGTTCTCGTCTTAAACGATTTTGAAAATACGATTTCATCGACATGATCAGCTTTACAAAAGTGCACAGATTAGCGTTTTGAGTTTTCCAAATCCAATGGAAGTGAGGACATTTTTTTGACGGCGGTCAGGGTTCCTTTTTCGTATTTTCAAAGCAATTTGAAAATTTTAAATGCAAATTTTAATGCTTATTACGATGATGAAATCATAATTTCAAAAAAGGGAAAGATAAGGGAAAATAATTTTGTAAATCCGCTTCTATCACGTCATAGAGACAGTTGCTTGCCGTATCTGATTACTATTTAACAATAATAATCACCGTTAAAACCAGAATAAATAAGCATAATGTATTTTTGAGCAAACTAATACTGATTTATGTATATTTTGATATTTATTTCACAATTAACAGTGAAACAGTCATTTTACACAAATTGT